>JAVTVY010002181.1:0-351137 GCA_036873755.1 Hanleya hanleyi
AGGTTTGTAAAGATCACTTCATTTATTAAAACAACAGCCAGAATATCTTGAACATATGGTCATAAGCACCGAAAACTTCATGTTCGACAGCAAATGCGATGAACATCATGCCACTTCAATATTATGACAAAACTCGAAAGATACTATTGCACTATACTATGGGGAGATTCATACATGAAACACACATCAGCCCCCACAACTAGGATTCCTGCGGAGGCAAAAATTCCTGTGGCATTGGAATATTCCCCATTTAACACAATGTTAAAGATAGTTCCACGGCACTGTAGCTCATCTGGCTGTAACTGGCAAAAGTAGCTGTAAGAATTTTTTACTAAAGAACTGCAATAGATGAGTTTCTAATTGTGTTGTCCCCCCTTGAACACTGAATGATCCATGATTTCATAACAAAGTTTCAGGGAAATTCAAGATGCGGCCATATTGGATTTTCGACATGGACCAAAAAAGGTATCTTGCACAACCGGACCACAAGGTAAACCTGTGTACCCATTTTGACAGATCCATGCAGTAATTTCCTGAGAATTCACGATAACAAAATTCCATGGGAAAATTGAAGATGGCCGCCTGGTGGTCATATTGGATTTTCAAATTGGACCAGAAAATTTATCTTGCACAACTAGACTCCAAGGGGAACCTGTGTATCAAATTTGAGAAAGATCAAGGCAGTAGTTCCTGAGAAATCGTGATAACAAAGTTTCAAGGAAAAATCCAAGATGGCTGCCTGGTGGCAATATTGGACTTTCGAATCAAATCACAAAAGGTATCTCGCACAACTAGACCCCAAGGTGAACCTGTGTACCAAATTTGAGAAAGATCCATGCAGTACTTCAAGAGAAATAGCAATAACAATGTTTCATGGAGAAATTCAAGATGGCCGCCTGGTGGCCATATTGGATTTTTAAATCAGACCACAAAAGGTATCTTGCACAACTAGACCCAAAGGAACCTGTGTACCAAATTTGAGAAAGATCAAGGCAGTGGTTCCTGAGAAATTGTGATAACAAAATTTCATGGGGAAATCGAAGATGGCCACCTAGTGGCCATATTGGATTTTCATATTGGACCGAAAAGGTATCATGTACAAGTAGACTCCAAGGGAAACCTGTGTACAAAATTTGAGAAAGATTCATGCAGTACTTCCTGAGAAATCATGATAACAATGTTTCATGGGGAAATCCAAGATGGCCGCCTGGTGGCCATATTGGATTTTTGAATAGAAGCAAAAAAGGTATCTTGTACAACTAGATCACAAGGGGAACCTGTCTACCAAATTTGAGAAAGATCCATTCAGTAGTTCCTGAGAAATCGCGATAACAATGTTTCATGGGAAAATCCAAGATGGCCATATTGGATTTTTGAATCGAAGCAAAAAAGGTATCTAGTACAACTAGATCCCAAGGGGAACCTGTCTACCAAATTTGAGAAAGATCCATTCAGTAGTTCCTGAGAGATCACGATAACAATGTTTCATGGGGAAATCCAAGATGGCCGCCTGGTGGCCATATTGGATTTTTGAATCGAAGCAAAAAAGGTATCTTGTATAACTAGATCCCAAGGGGAACCTGTCTACCAAATTTGAGAAAGATCCGTGAAGTAGTTACCGAAAAATAATGACGACAAGATTTCACTGGCAAATTCAAGATGGCCACCATGGCAGCCATATTTAAAATCATAACGACACCGCATGAACAAATTCTGGTGTACTCATTGGGGGGAACATGCATGCCAAGTTTCAGCTTAATCGGTCAAGCGGTTTCAGAGAAGACGATGTATACACACGACGGACGATGGACGATGGACGACGGACAGTCAGGCCATGACATTAGCCCAGATGAGCTAAAAAGTGCTAAGACAAAGTTACCGGTACTTTTGTTACGACATTGGCCTCAGCATTGCCGATTGTTGTGGCTAATTGAGGGAGCTGTACATGATAGGTGATATTCCCACCATCGACATAAAGACACTTTTGAACATAAAATAGTATGTGACATTCCCAATCATTCAGTATGTCATATCCCCATCATACACTAACCGTACACGATATCCCCATCATTCAGTGGGCGATATCCCCATCATTCACTAACAGTATGCGATATCACCATCATTCAGTATGCGATATCCCCTCATACACTAACAGTACGCAATATCACCATCATTCAGTAGGCGATATCCCCATCATACACTAACAGTACGCGATATTCCCATCATTGAGTAGGTGATATCCCCATCATACACCAACAGTACACGATATCACCATCATTCAGTAGGTGATATCCCCATCATACACTAACAGTATGCGATATCCCCGTCATTCAGTTGGAGATATCCCCATCGTACACTAACAGTACGAGATGTAACAGTACGAGATATCTCCATTATACACTAACAGTACGCGATATTCCCATCATACACTAACAGTATGTGATATCACAATCATTCAGTAGGCGATATCCCCATCATTCAGTGCGAGATATCCCCATCATACACCTGTGGCATCTTTGGCTTTGACTCGGTGTCAAGCAGACATCAGAACAACCATCTCTAAGTTGGTGTTAAACCCCTAAATAGATACAAGATTAATAATTAACCAATCATGCTCCACCGTGACAATGCCCCCCCCCCCCAAACCCCCCACCCATATGATTAATATGACTGGAACAGTCATTCATTGGACAAATAGATATACTCAGGAACACAGACGTTATGGATTATATCAATTTCTTTAATTCTTGTGAGCGACGTTTCAATGGAGATACTAGCATTATTGTCAAGCATTTTTGGCAATTCATCATTAGCTTAACAAAAATGCTAGTATCTGCATTAAACATCGATCATAAGAATTAAAGAAGTTGATATCCATAACATATGTGTTCCTCAGTGTATCCTCAAACTTCTAAATGCCACTTAAACAACAATTAGATATATCTTGGTCCAATCGGCCCCCTGGAGGTGCAGTCTGTCGGAGATGGCTCTATTCCCATCTCCTACCGACAACCACACCACTAAGAGGACCGAGAATCCACCCTGGTGAGCCAGATATCCGAGGTGAGTGGACCGCAACCTCTCCAGTCCCCTGCTCGATGATCTGCACACTAGGGTGAGGGTGATGAGAGGGTCAATAAATACACACATTAATAACAAATGTCTACTTTAGTATAATATTGGAATGATTCTTGCATGTGTCTGAGATAAAAGAATCCTTCAATAATCCAATCATGAACCGAACAAGACGATTTGACTAGTCCATGCTAGCAGTGAGACAAATACATGATGAAGCCGACAGATGTAATGAAAGTTTTCACAAAATCTGAATAATCCTCAGACGAGGTTCGTCATACACAGACTGAGTCATATACTCTCTTCAGAGTGACTGGAACAGAGAGATTTAGATTTAGTTTGAAAACAAACCGCTCCAAAAAAAGAAGGGTTTTCTTCAGTCCAGAGGGATATTCTACACCAAAGAGATAGTAAAATGTGAATATTGCACCAAGAGCAAAAGAAATGTCCACACTGGTATCATCCTGGAGAATCTGCATGCTGTCCATGTGTGGCAGTATCCTCTCCGCCTTCAAAGGATTTCCTTCGGCACAGTTGTGAATCGACATGACCGGGGTTGGAATTTCTGGCATCTGAAAGGGGAATTTAATAAAAAATCAGGATATACTGTATTAAGGTAGATTTTACATCTCTTATGTTAAGGGAACTTTTGAAGGATTTGCAGTCTTAACAATATATTGTGGAAATAGCCATTATTAGGTAGGTCACAAGTTCAAATTTGGGAAGATGATTGGATTTTTAGTGTCCATTTTCAAAGCAATACTTGAAATGCCCCATGGCACTATTACATAATGCGAACACTCAACAGATGCACTGTTAAGAAGGGGTCATCTAAGGGATGTTACAGAAAAAAATAACACTTGGGACAGGGGAGGGGATTATTCAGTTCGATGGTATATGTGTGTCTAGTCATTTAACATTAGGGAGATAGGATAAATGGTATATGGGTGTTGGGGTCAGAAAAAGGTGTCTTCCCCGCACACATTTCTCCGGAACAGCCCAAAACTCTTAAGACTTTCTAATGCCAATACAAAATGGAATCAACCAGCATGGTCAGCTTTCACATATTCAGAACCATGAAGGTTACACAAACAATTCCAGTGTTCAATTCAACCGCAATTCAAGACCATGAGGGGTGAAGATGAAACATTGATGCATTTTCATACTGAATTCAAAAATGTAAAGGATGGTTAACCAGCTGCAAATGCCTATATGCAAACAATTTCTAAAATATTGAATTCATTTAGCTTTCTTTCCATCAGAGATCTTTTTCTGCATGGAAGGGGCAATCTCTCTACTTCCATCTATGCTATTTAGTCTACCCAAATGAGCAACTGATAAATGGTCAGGTCTATTACTCCACTAGTCTATACTCACTTAGTCAATAATGAACATCAGGGTATCGTCTTCTCGAAATAAGGATGGCAGCAGCGGAATGGCAGCCCCCAACTGCAATCCTGCATACAAGTAAAGTATAGACTACATGTATTCAACCTAGTCAACAGGAAGATCATGTATTTGCATAACAATGATTGACAAGACAAAAACAAAACTCTGCCCTACAATAGTCCAGTCCTAACAAATGAGTATGAATACACAATAATTTCATACTGAGATTTGGTTACCCAAGGCCATACTCTTCTACTCAAGTAGAAACTCCATATCCACATGCTATTGTACTAAGCCTACATTTATGTTGGCCAACTATCAGGTCATTCAGACATTCTTTCATGCAAGTGTCAGAAAACAAAGGCGATAAACATAGTTTCTGGGTACAACAATGAGTCTTGACTAGTGCATTTTCAGTAACACAAAGGCCTGACCAATAGATGCTTATATGACAGACAGGCCAGAAGATATCATGCAGAAGTACATGCACTTGTAAATCACCTTTCTTTTCGTACTCATCCAGGCAGTCAGTGATGGCCTGTGTGCACTGCTGCTTCAGTTTGCATTTTGGTGCCCTCTCCACTAATTGACTATTTTGGAGGCCATTCACTTTAATCTTGTAACAACCATTTTATCCACATCTACTTGAAGGTATGTCTGCATATCTGATAAGAGCTGGAAAGTAAAGATAATTCACTCCAGTTATCAAGTAAGATATCTTGGCTTGAGAATCTAATTGATTAAATGGAATGTAAATTGCAAGGCAATGCCATTGATAGTTCAATAATTGGGACAAGAGATCCACTTGTAAAATCCAGGACAGACTGCATGCAATTTTTAATATATAATCGTATACTCTTGTCATCAATCTGAAAGGACTGGAACACTCCACTAAATACTATGCGGAAGAATTATGACTAGAAGTAATTTGGATGCAATGCAATGAAAAATTCTGGCATGAACTAAAGTGCATTTTGACAATCATGGGGGGGGGGGGAATAATGCAAGAATGAATCACTCTTCCTAAACAAAAGCTGCACCAAGTGCAGGTAGGTAAATAAGGAAAGTATCAAGCGGATAAATTCAATCAGGAATGTGTCAAGCCTCAAATGATTACTATTGCTTTCCAGACCAATTTGTTTTGATTTTTCTTCCACACCTTACTGTAAGGACAGACCAAATTCAAGGGAAATAACCCTTGCCTTGAAAAGAAAACTGACAGATTTGTCGAAAAAAGGTTGGTTTATTTGTCCAACTTGACTCAAGCTACATTTTGCTCTAGATTATTTGAAGTTTCAAGAACTAAAACATGAGACAAATGAGGGACATTAACAGATACTGACAGGGATTCAATGTTCACTAACCAATTTGGGAATTTTCAAACATGGGAATTCCTCCAGCACTTCTCTCGTCGTTTTCTCCAAAAGGAACTTTTTCCTGTGAAAGACAGTCCTCTTCATTTTATCCTCCACAATATCCAGGTTAGGCCTAGCCTTTCCCACTCCTGCCTGGATCATTCTGATATGGTTGGCTAGGGTCCTTTCATCTTCTCCAACATCTCCATCATCTTCTGGTACCTGAATATATACATGTAGTTCTATCACAGGGGTCAGGTAATTTAACAGGTAATTTGACAGGTAATTTTTGAAAGAGACAGGTAGAGAAATAATGTACAGGTCTTCAGTTTAACAGGTAACCAATAATTGTTTTGTGGAGTTCAAAATATATCTTTGACAAAATTCATTCAAATCAACTAATTAGTTCATGAAAACAAAGCGTCAAAGTGCAAAGCCATATTGTGTGTATTTGGGCCACTACGCATGCGCAGTTACACAATATGGTGTCTAACGTAATATGGGCCCAAATACACACAATATGGCGTCTACCGTAATAAGGTCAGGGTCGATGTGAAAATGGTTCGTGTACAGCTAATCACCAGCACCGGAAACTTTAATTAAAGCGACAAGCGTGGAAAAGAAGGAATCAGCTTCCCGAAAGTAACAGGTAAGGAGCATCAAACTGAACTATTATATGGTACGGGTTATACCACACGGAGATCCATACATGTCGTCTGTGACTATCAACCGAAGGCGTTCTTGACAGGAACAGTTGTGGCTAGAGCTGGCCAGTGATATGCTAATACGGTACCCTACACATACTTTTTGCAGGAGGCTGTATTTATTAATTATCATCATAATTATTACATGTAACTCACCAGCCCCAAGCTCATGTGAGACATTGATATAATTCAGCAACTACAAATGAAGTGGCGGAATTCCCTATAGGCTATTACCGAAGAAAGGGGGACTGATCAATTCCCTATAGGCTATTACCGAAGAAAGGGGGACTGATCCACAGTTGCCTGGCCTGTGGGATATTGGATGGTTGATGTCTACGTATAAATTTTTTCAATAATTTAGGAAATTTAATAAATATATATATATATTTTTTTAATCTTTTTTTTTTTTTTAAATATTCTTTCTAAGTGTATGTCTCTTTCATCTTTGGCTCAATTAAAGTAAATGTCGAGCCGAGTTACTACAGTTTTTAATTATCTACTGTACCATACCCTGTCCTCTATGACATAGAATAAAAGAGAAGTTGGGAATAGAACCGCTCAACACGGTCATTTCAAAACATTCTCAAAATAGAACGAAAGCCTACCTTTCCAAATGCCATCCGTTTTTTACTTCCCATGTGGACCAACCTTCGGAATATATGTGCTTTGAATTATCTAAACCTCGAAATTCATTCTTTGCGCCAAAACATGGCTTTTCAAACTTTTAGCCAGCTCTCCGGCCAAAAACACTTCTGGCAGAATTTTAAGGACCGGGCTATACAATATTGTCAGCGACGATTGGTCGAAATTATCCCCAAAAGTCAGGGGCAGATAATCCAGTGGGCGGGAGATGACCTTTGGGGATAATTTCGACCAATTGTCGCTGATAATATTGTAAAGCCCGGTCCTTAAAATTCTGACGGAAGTGTTTTTGGCTGAAGAGCTGGCTAAAAGTTTGAAAGCCGTGTTTTGGCACGAAGAATGAATTTCTCTCCTCAAGGAAAGGTTTAGATATTCAAGGCGTATATATTCCGAAGGTTGGTCCACTTGGGAAGTAATAAACGGATGGCATTTGGAAAAATAGGCTTTCGCTCTTTTTTTGAGAATGTTTTGAAATGACTGTGTTGAGTGATTCTATTTCCAACTTCTTTTTTATTCTATGTCATAGACATGATAGAGGAGAGGGTATGGTAGATAATTAAAAACTGTAGTAGGCCTACATGTAACTCGGCTTGACATAGGAATGACTTTAAAGATGTAATCAGCCTCAAAATGGATGGATTTTGTATACTCTCCCCTATGGGCTTTTTTTTCAGCAGGGAAGATTACCAGAGCATCATATGTATTATATTTGATGATGGTGGGATCGCCATATACAATGAATGCAAGAATATCTTGTCAGAGAAATTTGAAACTCTGCCCGCTTCGACGGGTTTTCTGTTTCGCCATTGAGTGTGTGTTGTACGCAGAGAGGCAAATGACGTCACGCAGTGACGTATGAGTGACGAAGCGACGCTCAAGAATTTGAATGCTGCACAGCTGCAACCATGGGATAACGTCATGGCTCGTGCCTACGGTTCGGTAATGTCGCATAGCATACGTTGGTAGAATGCACCACACGTGTATACGCTTGTTGACACGGCCTTGCCACAGGGAATTCGTATCAATTGGATTGCATATACATACCCATCTCACAACACATAAATATCAAGGGACGCAAACTTGAAATGCACTTTTCCGCCAGAAATTACCGGATTTCAGAGGCTCGATCGAGAACAAATAAACGCAATTTACTCATACCTGGCGGTGTTCAGGTTTTCTGTTACACTTCATAGCACAAATCCCGGCTCGTATATGGCGCTGCGGTGCATAGTTTTTGTAAAATCCTCTCTCAAATCAGCGGTTAAATTCCCCCGCTTCGAGCATCTTCACGGACGTTGAATGACTGCCGTAGCCTCGAACCCGAAATCCTAACAATTATGTCACGCACAACGAACAACGCTGATCGGCTATCTTGGATTGACGGACACGTTTCACAGTTTTGAATTTCGCGCACTGTCCACTGCAATAGTGCATAGACTCTATAATAATAATAAAAACTTTATTATAGAGTCTCTGAATAGTGTAAACAGTCAATCAGCGTTGTTCGTGGTGCGTGACGTAATTGTTATGATCTCGGGTTCGAGGCTACGGCAGTCCCTCTTGCATATGGCTCCAATTTCAACGTCCGTGAAGATGCTCGAAGCGGAAAATTTAACCGTTGATTTGAGAGAGGATTTTACAAAAAGCCGGGATTTGTGCTATGAAGTGTAACAGAAAACCTGAACACCGCCAGGTATGAGTAAATTGCGTTTATTTGTTCTCAATCGAGCCTCTGAAATCCGGTAATTTCTGGCGGAAAAGTGCATTTCAAGTTTGCGTCCCTTGATATTTATGTGTTGTGAGATGGTATACATGTATATGCAATCCAATTGATACGAATTCCCTGTGGGCCTTGCAGGCCCTAAAATTTGGGGTGAACGATCGTTCAGTTCGCCTATAGCGGTTACCCAAAATGAAAGACGCATAACCGAATATTCGTTCGCCTAAATTATGGCCCAAACTCTGTGTCACGATGACATAATTTAATAATAATTTCCTGTTCTAACCTGAAAATCATTTCCAATCGAAGCATGGGCTGTACTTACGAGCGATTCGATGTTAACTTCACACACAAGAGCCCCAGTCGAGGGGAGATAATTGAACCCGAAACCCATGTGCGTTTTCATACACTCTCTGATACTTAGATAATATACAGCCCAGGTGTATATACCGCTGTGTGGGATTATATGAACAGGGTAAAAGTTTTCGCTGACTTTGAGAGAAATCGATTTCAGCCCAGATTTGAGGCTGATTACATCTTTAATTGTTGTTGTTGAGACAAAGATGAAAGAGAAATACACTTAGAAAGAATATTTAAAAAACAAAAAAATCGATTTAAAAAAGACGTATATATATATTTATTAATTTTCATAATAATTAATTTATTGAAAAAAGTTAAACGTTGACATCGACCATCCAATATTCCACAGGCCAGGCAACTGTGGACTGGTCAACGACAGTGACACACCACAGAAGTCACGTGGTGCTTCATAATGAGTTCATTGTTGAACCGGACTCCTGCCAGGGAATGTTTTCACGCAAGCAACATGAGCAACTCGGAACAAAAGACAACATTTGAATAGTTTGACACAGTTGGTTGAGCCCATTCAAGATCACCATTTCGTTGAAGTTTGAGAAGCGGGATAAATGAAGTAAAACATTTCAGCCCTCCAACTTTATCGACTTTCGCGTCTTTACGCCCCCATCCCCGCGCGTCACATTTTCACACGCTGTGACCGCTAAGCTTTGCCCTCGTTACGAGGGAGGGAAGCCGATATCCCAATTATAATTCGTCCATTCTAGTTACGATTTCTTAAGACAGTACTATTCTCACTTGGAATTAAATAAACTTACCTTTAATCAAGTTGATTGACCAGAAAATCTCCGAAATCCACACTGCCCAAATGTACCGGGATCAAACTCTGCAAAATGGCGGCTTGAGTGGATCACGTGACAACATTTTCGCGCGTATTCCAAGACGTGCCACAAAGAACCATTTTGATGTGAAATGGTACTCTGTGAAGAACCATCGCGTGACTTCAGGACGAAAATGGTTCTATATAGAACCATTGGCGTTGTTGAAGAACCATTTTAGAACCCTTATTTCTCTAGTGAAGGTGCCTATAGCTCCGACAGGGAAGCTCTTATCCGAAATATCCAGTAGAACTATAATTTTAAACACAAAACTTCTTTGATTCAACGGCAATTAACTTGTGCATATACAAGGAGATACAGATTATCCTTGTTTTGAATACCCACGAACAAAATAATTCTAGAAATGAAGGCAACCTTGCTTCCTTGTCTAAAGAAATGAATTAACTGGTCTTTACGGTAGTTTGTTTGTGTTTCACTTCATGACATCGGTCTAAACAAATGAAATAATGAGTATTTTACGGCTCCCTCGTACTAGTTGGTTTATATGTGTTTCACTTCAGCGGTCTGGAGAAATGAAATAATGAGCCTAAAACGGCTCCCTTGTAGATCATTTCATTGCAGAAAGAGTACTATTGATGAAGTCTGTCAATTATGGAGAATCTGCTAGTTGGATATAAGATAGTATATATATCTATTACGATTTGGTATTCCAATACAAAGGCTTCCCTTTAGAAATGTTCGAAGTTTAAAAAAAATTTGAAGTGTGTTTGTGTGTTGGTCGTGTACATTAATTTAATTGTCAGGGAAATCTGATACGATGTATCTTTAAGAAGTAAACCAATTTGTGAATACTGTATACTTGATTACTCCCAGACCAGATTCACTGATCTTAGGGGTGAACATAGAATTGTACAGTGGTGGACAGGATGTCAGGTACATTCTTGTTTTTGATGGCTGGTGCATGGTGAGAATCGAATAGGTGCTAAATTATTACGTTATGTAGGCAAAAGCACACATTTCTCAAATTTGATTTTAATATTGAAATCGTTAAATACACTACCAGTATTCATTATTTATTAATTGAAAAATCTTCGTTTTCGTCACAATCATTTCCAATATGTAACTATACGGAATGAGATCCACATTATTTAAAGAATTTATACGGAGGTAGAAAACGAAAATCATATAAAAATCACGTGCTTGGAGTATCTCCAAAAGGCTATCGATTGGCTATCGGCATGGGGAGACCTGTTTACAATTGCCAGTCTTCCAGTTTTGATCGTGGGTATTCTCTGTACTGTCTTCTGTTAGGGAAATGTTGAGAGTTAAACATCCAAATAAGTAACAGTATTTTACGATGCTGTGATTGAAGACCGTGGGGTCGTCAAGAAAGTTTAAACCCACGTGGCACAGGACGAGTGTGACGCAGCGGGAGTTTGCTAAGCGGTAATAATTCGACATAGCCGATCTCGCCAAGGAAGCGGTCTATTTCTGTTGGGGTTTTTTGACATAGTTTAGGCCAAACATAATCCATTGTCTTTGCGAATGGGATTTTATATAATCGTAGGTGTCAATTTCATTATAGCCGAGTTATAACTTATTGTTTTGTCGAACATATTCTCAATCTAACAAAAGACAAAACATGAATTCGCCCAACTTGTCTGACCGTATCATGTTTGGTGAAAGAGTATAGGCTGACGCGCCGTTCTAAAACAATCCGCGTATGGTACGCGGAGGGTCCGTGGATGTTGGTCGGATGATCCGTGGATGATACGCGGATGATCCGCGGATGATACGCGGATGATCCGCGGATCATCCGCGTATGGTCCGTGGATGATGGCTGGAGGATCCGCGTATGATTTTTGAAATCATCCAGCCATCATCCGCAGACCCTACAGCTATCCTACCGGTAGGATCCAGTCACCATCCGTGGACAATCGGGAACTGGAAAGTGGGTGTACTGTATGCCTGAGAGGATGGCTGGGATTGTTTTCCCGAAACCTGCATAATCCAATATGGCCACCATGGCCTTGACCCCTATTGAACCATGCTACATAGCCTTGTGACTGCAATAACTAAAAAAACTATTTGTCCGATTCACATCAGATTGGGACAGTGGTTTGATATGAGTGAGATGATGGCTAGAATTGCATTTTGGCTACCTGCATAGTCCAATATGGCTGTCATGCTAAAAAAGCTTGCCAATGCAATAACTAAAAAGCAATTTGTCCGATTGACTTCAATCTTGGACAGTGGTATGATATGAGTGAGATGATGGCTGTGATCGTTTTTCACCCATCTGCATAATCCAATATGGCCACCATGGCCTCAGATTCGTCCATTTTAAGCTTATGACTGCAATAACTATAGAACAATTTCACCAATTGACATTCAGTCTAAGAGCCGCATTATGGCTGCATAGCATTCGCTTGTTTTCGGCAACCTTCATGGCATGATCTACACATATTACACATCGCTATTTACAATATTTCACACTATTCACATTTCAGAACTAAACTATCTCATATTTCAAAACAACTCCAAGTAACGACTGTCAAATAATTTCTTTTCAATCCACAGATAATACAACAAATGTTTTAAACACCCAATACACAAACGAAATTTCCCATCATTCAATGTACAATTTTAAATACAACATCTTATAACACTTTCATGTTGCCATACTGTATATGGTATCAACGGCGGGGGTTATGAACTGCTCGGGCTTCCATTTTCTCATGGGTGGTTGGGTGGGCACGGGTTCCTGTTGCTTCAATGCATTTTGCTGAGAAGCAACAGGAACTTGATGTGATGTCTAGCACTGTAATATCACTAATGTCTTTATTGAACCATGTAAGCATCCTGTCTGTGTCTTGTGTGCTGTCCTCAGTGTTTTATAGGGTGGATGGAGGGTGTCTGGTTCCATGCTGCTTCAAAGATTTCTTCTTTGAAGTAGCAGGAACGCAACTCGGCTGAGTGGTGCCTTGTTGGTTTGTCGCGATATAGCTGAGATATTGTTGAAAGCGACTTTAAATTCTATTCACTCACTCACCCAATCATTTTCTCTCGTAACTAGATTACAAATTTCACAATTCCCTCTTGTACCGGAGTGTTTGTGTTATTAATTACTTACAAAATTACATACATATACTCAAACTCTCAATTTGAATAACCATATCCATTGGACTAATGGAATCATTGTGGATTTAACTGTATCATTCATATATCCAGACACAAGCCTCAATTTACTGTTACAGTGATGAGAACTTGGATAAACACATTGAGTTTGAATGTGACAATTACATTTGGTGGTTTGTTATGGATGGCAACCATCAGAACAGACTCGAAATTCATTGCAGTTTGTTTTCGCTTGTAATAAAGTTAAGCACTTTTAACATAAATCAGCATCAGGGCTGAATGAAAACCAGATTTACTGGTCTTTATTTTGGAGGCGAAAGAAGTGGATACACAATCCAGATCTCTTTCTGTCAGTAGTAATGGCTGATAGACGAGCCTATCTCCTCTAGAGATCCACAATAATGCGGCTTCTTTGTCTCATTTTGGTGAGCATTTACAGGTTTGTTCAATACTTTAACCCATCTAGGACAACAGAACATAGGACATTAACTGCCTGGTGTTATTGAGGAGATTTTACAGGCTGATACTCTCTGAGATATATCTCGTGATTGTCTACTATCTCATTTCCTGAACTTCAACAGGATTAAAGTAAAGTTAGCATGATAGGTCAGTTAATCAGGGTGTGATTACATATTGCCTATAGTGATAATTTGAGCTGACATGGCTATAAATAACATGTAAGGAAATAGCTGCATAGAATCAGACAAAGGGTGGAGAGTATGGAAGACTCAGCATTCAGGAGCCTGAACTCTGACCCTGACATTGACAGTCTAGCACATGCTGTCAAGGTTGGCTGAGCTAAGGAATAATCTTGGAATCCCCCATGGTACTGAACAAGACAAGCTTCACACAAAAAAGCTTCAACAATATGGAACCCGGCCCGGCCCAGCAGAAGGGCTCGATCTGCTTCAGTTTTATTAAGGTATCTGTCTGGTCATATGAATTGCTTGAAATAATCAGTCAGATCAGCTCTATAGATTTCTAAAAAAAACAAAGCATGTATCATATCTACGCAATTCTGAAAAAATAAAACATTTATGCATTCTCCATTGAAAAGTCAAAAACTCATGTTGGTCAACTGGGCACATTTACCAGTCATTGAAATATAAGTTTTATGAACTCTTGGTTTAATCGCCCTATTTATAAAAACTGCAAAATTTGTTTGTCATCACACTAAAATTTTGACTTTTTGGGTAAATGTGAAATAGTGACATTTTATCCAACACATTTAGGAGACTGTGGACACAATATATCGATATAGCTGCATCAGTTCACTCCTGTTTAAGACACCCTTTTCTGCCCAGTATTCTTCTCTTGTGTGAAAAGTAGGACAGTATGCTTTTGCTGATTATGATAATAATATTAACTGGAGCTGTGTCCAGGCCTATGCCGGAATGTGGCCGCCAGACTGTTCAGCTAATCGACAGTATTTTGCATTCAGTGCAACAGATCTAGCCTTCACAATATATCTCCGCAGCCTAGTAATCTGTATCTACAAAGGTTCAAGAGAACAAACGCTTGCAATATAGATAAGGTTTCTCAAAACTCCGTCTCTCATATTCCAACAATTTTGATTGGTCGATGGCGGCCATCTTTTTCAATGGATGAACTTTTTAAATCTAAGAATGACAGAACTTAATCCTTTGATCATGTGTACCAAGTTTCACATCGATCGGTTCAGTGGTTTCAGAGAAGAAGATCTTTGAAGGTTTTAACTTAAATCCAATATGGCCGTCAAACCGTTAGCCAATCAAAAATATTTGCTTTCAGTACAACAGACCATGACCTTCCTGATATATCGTAGTAACCTAGAAATCTGTATCTATCACGATTCAAGAGAATAAGCTGTTGAAAAAAAAGTTTTTCACCAAATTCAAGATGGCGGCCAAACCAAGTGACCTAGGAGCACAATTTTTACATATTCTTGATCGCCATGTCATATAACATCTCATAACTTTTCCCATCAAAATCCATTACTTGAAAATCCGACCATTTCAGGGCTTTAGATTACCTTAATTTGGGCAGTCCCTGTATCTGCCGATCGAAGCGAGGCGAAAAAAATTTAGGCGGGGGATGTCGAGGCCCCCGGCCGCCGGAGACCTAAGATGCCCGGAGATTGATTCTAAGCAATTTCAGAGGTTCTACAGAGGGTTTTGATTTACTACTATTTATAATATCGATTGCAAAACATTAATAAAAAATATGGCAATACTTCAGTTGTCTTGTTGTCTATATATATATATATATAGAGAAAAACACTACACATAATGTAGAATATGAGCTAAAACTGTATATTATACTGCTAAACCGGTATCGTGGATTTCACCCACTTTTCAATAGCATGATACACGTTTGTAATATTGATACAATACGAATGTACAAAGTTTATATATACAAACAGATGCATGTCCGTTGGACAAGTCTAAACAAGTTTTTACAAGTTTACAGGAGATCTCGAAAAAGTGACGATGAATACAATAAGTAATTACAGTAGGCCTTGTGTTCGTCATAGTCGTTGTGTGGTATAATCTCCAACGGCTTATTTACCTGCTCAGACAGGCCGTTCAATGCTATACAATTACGTCTGCTCCCACTTCAATAACTTGACTGACACTGGCGTTAATTAACTAGTCTGTTATAATAATTCTAGTATAACAATTCAACAGTTTAATTCACATCGGAATTTGCTAATAAAGTATTGTTCCATCGTCTGTCGCCTGATGTTGTCATCAGTTTTCACTTTGTAAAAGGGGAAAATACTGAATTTAGTTTCAAGATGACCAGCACAATCGGCTATGTGTTTACTGACTTTTAAGTGTCTTAATGCAGGCGTATTAATTTGTTGACGATGGACCCTAACTCTATTTCTCAGCAAATCCCCAGTTTCACCGATATACGTTTTGTCACATCCATTGCAAGAAATGACATACAACAAATTTTGCGAGCTGCAGTTCATGTCACTGTTAACTTTGAAATTAGTACCAGTGTGACGAAACAAAAACGACTGTCTTACTTGTATATTTTTGCAACATTTACACCTGTTGCTTCCACATCTTGACACAGAAAAAGCATTACTTTTTGATGTGAACTTAGCAGAGGTGAGTAATTGTTTCAGGTTTGGTGCCTGTCGCTTTCCATTTATTACTTTAATCCCACCAAAACAATTTTTCATTCGTTCATTCGATTCGAGCACCTTGAGACGGTCCTTAATTATTGGGAAAAAGTTTTCATTATTTGGATTATAAGTGTTGATGAAAGTAAGTAATCCCTGGCTAGGTGATTCCTTGGTAGATTTTCTCAATTCATTAATATTAATATCAAGCGCTTTCTTGATTCCCACATTAATAACACCTTCTGGATAATTTCTAGCTGTCAAGAAAATCTTGAGTTCACCTAACCGTTTGACACGCAGATCAGCGTCAGTGACAATGGTACAAATTCTCCTCGCAAGTGTAAAAGGAACCTGATTTTTTGTATGTCGAGGATGACATGAGTTATATGACAGGTACTGTTTGGTGTCAGTTGCCTTATAGAAAATATCTGTGATGATTTTGTTGTCTTCTCGCTTTAGCAAAATATCGAGGAAGGAAATTTCTGACATACTACTCTCGATAGTAAACTTAATATTTGGATCAAGCTCATTCAAAAGATTGTGAAATTCATCCAAGCGGCCAAATTTGGAGTTCCAGATTATGAAGCAATCGTCCAGAAATCGTTTGAACGAACCTTCAATCTTTTCTTTGACATCACTACCGAAATGGTTTTCAACTTTATCAGAGAGCTATATATATATATATATAACAAAAAGAATGAAATCCCCCAACTGTGATTTCGCTATCTGGTGATAGATGAGATAATCAAGTGTAAACAGTAAGTGGGAAAAATATTCACGATTCCTAGTTATCATTGTAGAATGATCAGACTCAAACAAACCAGCAAGGCCCCCACGTGCTAGAGTGCGCTTTGCGTTTCTCTCATTTATTTGAGAACGGAAATGTACATCTGTACGTAGATGTTGCTGTAATCCGCGTGTTGGATGATCCCCAAGACAGGACTGATGAATACTCGAGCCATGGGGTTTTTAGAATCACGTTTCTGTTGGAGACCGTTTCAAAATACCTGTTTTGGTTTCCAGAAGTACGTCCTTTTCTGGCTCGGACGATCTGACCATTTTCGTGGGAATTTGGCTTTCACTCGTGGATGGTAAGCCGTAAGTCGGGGCTGAGAAAAATTTCCTAATACCCGGGCCACTGGTAGCTGCGCTTTGCTCATCTGATCTGACTTTGTCATCTCGTTTAGTGAAATATTTCCCACTTGCTTTATTGTGGGATTTACCCGTTGTCCTAGGACGATCACGACGTCCACTCATGGTGATGTTTTTAGATGAATATCGTGTTGAAAAACTTAGCTTTACACAATTTGGCTTTGTCAAACTACGCCGACATATGTTAAAATCGGAAACCGTCAAAGCGCGGCATGTCTGTCGGCTCGCTGAAATGAGTTTTCTCTTTCGCACAGCAAATTTATCTAGGTAAACCTCGCTCACCACGCTAATTGAATGTGGCCGAGTCAAACATGATTCACAGAACCAACTTCATATTTTAACTCACCGCCAGTGTAAAATTAAAGCTATGTCATAACTTTGCCATACCAGACCACGTATTGAATACATTTTCCGGGCCTGATGCTGCATGTAGTTACAATGTAGGCTGTACCACATGGTTATAACATTACACAGAATTGGACCCAGGGAATCGGTATAATGATATGAGACACTGAAGGTTTCCGAGTGCTGGAAATCCTGTATGATCTTCGGACTGCAATCTTTGAGTTGGCTTTTTCTGTCTGGTCAATTATTCGCTTTGAAAGACACTTTTATTTTTTGCAATGAATCTTTTACATTACTTGAAAAGAATAGTAAAGATCTTCTTAATTTGGGCGGGCTAATTTGGGCACACCGTTTACCGTCATAACTAACGTGTAATCTAAAGCCCTGCATTTTGATTGGTCGATTGCGGCCATTTTGTTCTACAAAGCAACTTCTCAAATAGGCTTTTGAGAGCTCCTGATCCTTTGATCATCTGTACCAAGTTTCACAACGATCGGCTTGGCGGTTTTAGAGGAGAAGATTGTTGAACATTTTAACCTTAATCCAATAAGCCGCCAAACTGTTCAGCCAATCAAAAATATTTGCTTTCAGTGCAACAGACCATGATCTTCCGAATATATCGCAATTACCTAGAAATCTGTATCGATCAGGGTTCAAAAGAATAAGCCGTTGCAAAATTGGTCAAGTTTTTCACAAAATTCAAGATGGCGGCCAAACCATGTGACCTAGGAGCAGAATTTTTGCATATTCGTGATCGCCATGTCATATAACATATATCTCATAACTTTTCCCGTCAAAATCCGTTACTTGAAAATCCGACCATTTTGATTGGTCGATGGCGGCCATCTTTTTTAATGGATTAACTTTTTAAATGTAAGAATGAGAGAACTCAATCCTTTGATCATGTGTACCAAGTTTCACATCGATCGGTTCAGCGGTTTCAGAGAAGAAGATCTTTGAAGGTTTTAAGCTTAATCCAAGATGGCCACCAAGGCATCTGACCAATCAGAATCAACTTGGTATATGCATTAGATCTTGTCCACCAGAACATATCCTGTAAGTTTGGGCTCAATCCACCTCATCGTTCTTGAGATATCTGTGACACAAAAATCATGTGGAATAATAATAATCCGAACGATTTTAGGTCCAGCGGACCTGGTCCCCTAATAATACTTTATTTAATAACATATGGCAGTGTGACTAATGTCACAGGACCTACGAAGTAGGGCAGGCATCAGGACTTCCACATGAACTGAACTCTTGGAAATCCCCCACCTCCAAGTTGAAATCCTGCCTCTATTAAGATGGGCACTGCCCAAGTGAGAATCACCAGTGGTTTTCATCAAAACTCACCAGAAATTTTCATCAAAAGTAGGTCAGCTCAGAACTGGTTGGTAACAGTATTATAATGCACCTTTAAAAATCAAGGTTCTAAAGTCAACAGTTCTCCTTATTTTGCCGACGAAAGGATTTGGATGGACTGACTGACTGCCGGACAGTTTGCTAATACTTCGTAGGAATAATACTTTATTTACAGAGGAGATTGAAATAAAAGTGGCTATTATCCATGATGTAACATGGATAATGGCTCTGATCTTGGAATGACATCAAGATTCTCCCTTCTTCAATTACATGTACTTGTTTGCTTGGAGAGACCTTGAAGAAATGGGCCAACATATGATATGTCTTACATCTAAATTTAAGATTGAGAGATGGTGAATAGCCCAGTTTGACCTTCAGTCTTCGCGACAATTCCAGGGCACTACAAGAACTACATTTCGACACTCAAGGTGAAATCAAGATGAACAATTGAATGGTCTCTCAGGAGATGTGTTGCGGCAGTCTCAGATAAAACAATCTGGCGACATCATTGCCCTGCCACCTAGAGGAGACACTGGGTTCCATCAATCTGACTCCATAATCCAACAGCGCTCTGTGGGACAGTGCAGATGGCAATGATGGTGGCATTACATGTTGTACGCCAAATACTCTACCCTGAATGGCCTTGGAGCAAAGCTCATTTCTGAGAATGGCAGAGTAATTTTCAACTCGCCTCCAGAGACGGATAATAATAGAATAGACTGCTTTATCAATTCCATATTTCTGCCCCATACAAGATCTACTACACGATCTATCTACCACTTATGATGCCTCGATCATGGACCGTAGTTCTAAGTTGTAAGTATTAGACAGGTTCATCAACTACAAAAGTCTGTACCCTATTTCTTCTAATTATTCAGACAGTAAAACTGAACTTAAGGCATCTGTGGAGAGAAATTCTGCTAAAATAGTACACATTTCACTAGCTAGATTTTCAATTCTTGGGATAAATAACATATCCATGCCACAACATTTAGTTTTAAGTCCAAAAACGCTGTTCAAAAAATTAGAAAAATAGGGTAAACACTACAACGCAGGGATTTACTGGGTTAAATCTAATGACTTTTGTCCAGATCCCAAACCATGGTCCCAGAAACAGTTGATATGGGAGGATTTTGTGCATACATTATGGTAATTCCCCTAATAATTCAATCACAGGAAGTTCAGTTTTCAACACTGTTATTCAAACACAGAGAAAAATTAAACATTCCCATTCTTCATTTAAATTGAAGAAAAGTCCTCTAATAACAAAATGTGACACTTTGTAGCTGATGTCATGAATAATATTGCCAGATATAAGCCATTTTTGCTGCACTTCCTGTGATCGAATTATTAGGAGAATTACCGTAACTTCTGAATCAGTAATATTTGTTTGTTTAATCTTCAGGCATGTGATATGCATCAAATGAAAATTGCAATTGCGATGTCCCGAGTTCAAAATCCTTAGTCATGAAAGGAGTGACATGACATTACATTGTCTACGTTATGTCGTGCCAAGTTAAAAGGCGTATATGGCAGTGCTTTATCATTGTCAATACAGCAAAAATCAGTATGGGCCTTTCGGTTGCTTTCAAAATATTGCATAACTCGACGAGTTTGAAGATGCTGTGTCTTAGATAGATAGATAGATAGATAGATAGATCTAATTTATCCAGGGTAAAAATACATCCTCAACCTGCATATGACTGATTTCCAGGATAGCCCTGCATCACATGCCTCACAGACATATTAACAATAAAACATATATATATATCTTCCCAAAGTTGAACAGGCAATTGGAAACAAATGACATCGCCCCTAAACGTTAGCAAAGTAACCAATCCAATGTCACAGGGCTAAGGTCATTCTCGCAAGCCAGTGTATCTATCGATCTGTTAGGATTGATCTTAATGATGATAATTTCTATATGTATCATATATGGAAATAAAGTATATATATATATTGATACACTGGCTTGGTTAGTTACCCATACGAGTTCTGAATATAAATAGATCAAGGGGGTTCCTCTAAATCAACCCAATCAGTGAACTCGCTAAGCTAGTTGATAGGCCAATCTGCTGCGAGGTATGAGATATGACAGGTTTGAATTTTATCGCGGGTGCAATTGCTTTGATGTCAAGCTGAAATCGACATCAGAAGTCAAAGCAAAAACTGCAGGCTTGGGATACCGACATGCTAATTCAAAACAAGCGCGGGAGAGGAAATGTACGAGATTGTATAATTGAGGCATCGACTCAAGAACTCATTCAAATCACCAAAAATGTCCAGGTAAACCCTCTGCGAGGATTTAGGATGTACCTGGACTTGTGAAGATGGGCTAGGTTTGATCAAGGGATGTCCCTTGGCTTTGCATTTGTCGTACCACTTCAATTTGGAACTGTGTAATTGGTGCTTCCACAGAAGCCTGCAAATTTTGACAAATGTGATGACATTTTCTTATGTACGGTGGTGATTTGTGTGAAATCTTACCAATATCACATATATACACTCAACTCTCTCAATGAGTGCCTGTGATTGGATCATTAAAGATTAACCAGAATGATTTGAACAACCATTGCAGTAATGGAATCATTGTGGAGATATTGTGTATTATTGACAATCACATTGCTGGTTTGTTATGGCTGGAAACCTTCAAAATGGACTCGCAATTCCAGATTGCTTTCTGCTGGTGGATAATGGCTGATAAAAGTGTATCTCATCTAGCGGACCGCAATAATGTGGAATCCAAAGTCTCGATTTTGGTGAGAATTTACGGGTTTGTCTGACACTTTAACCCATCTAGGACAGCAGAACATAGGACATTAACAGACCGGTGTTATTGAGGAGATTTTGCAGACGGAAAACAGGATCGCAAAGCTCCGACATATATCATGTGATTGTCAGCTATCTAATTTCCTGGACTCTGACAGGATTAAAGAAAAGTTAGCAGGATCAGGCGGTTAATCAGGGTGTGATTACATATTGCCTATAGTGACAAATTGAGCTGATATGGCTATAAATAACATATGTCAGGAAATAGCTGCCCAGATTCGGACAAGCCTGGATGGTATGGAAGACTGATAATTCAGAAGCCAGCACTGTGACCCTAACATTGACAGAAGCACATGCTATCAAGGTTGGCTAAGCTAAGAAATAAACTTGGAATTCCCATGGTACTCAACAAGACTGAAGTCATTATCCACACACAAAAGCTTCAACATTTTGGAACCCCAGCACAAAGAGCTTGATCTGCCACAGTTTTGTTAAGGTATAAAAGCGTGATGATTGTTTTGCCGTGGCCACAATTGGATCAATGCCGTGTCACCACCATGCACTGCTTAGAATAATCAACTGAACCTAAAATACCCACACATATAATTGAGAAAAAAACTGGGTAACAGTCTCCGCAAATCTTTCAGCCGGTATAATTCTTGTTTTATTTTCATATTTCAGTGTGTCAAACGTTAATGTTGGCATCATAAAAACTTCAGTCCCTGAATATCGTCATAATTTAATAAACTAGAGCTACATATTTGCTATGTATATTGGTTACATGTAGCTATGATTTCTGGATAATGCTTTGCTGGAAAGACTTCCATAAGGACCATACATACATTTTTCATGGAGAATTAGTTGATAGAGCCTGCAAAAAACAACAACCGAGTGGCAATGGCTAAGTCTCCGAACTGTCACGAAGATTAATTTGTCCTTGCCCACTAGTGGGCACTGACAGGTCGGACGGGACAAAATCTGTAACTCGACAACATGAAAAGTGATAGGGTGGCGTGAAAACTGCCAGTGCAATAAATTACGCAAATGGCAATTTCAAGATCTTCATAATGGGCTCGTCAGCATGGCAGATCAGCCTTGTACTATAATATTTTGTATTGGAGATATCAATGTCAAAAATGACATTTACTCAATTGTAATGCTAGTGGCATCATAAATTTGTAATTCCCCTAATAGTTCAATCACAGGAAGTTCACTTTTTAACCCTGTTATTCAAAAACAGAGAAAAGGTAACAATTAATATCATTCTTCTTTCAAATTGAAGAAAAGCCATATAATGAGAAAAAGTGACACTTTGTAGCTGGTGCCATGAAGAATATTTCCATATATAAGCCATTTTTGCTGCAATTCCGATGATCGAATTATTAGGGGAATTACCGTAATGTCCATTGTTGACATTGTGATGCTGTTGTCATATATGATCGCTACGCAAAATCTCAATACAATGTTACTGCAAGAGTGATACATTGCTTGGATTGTTGTCCTCTCAACTCAAATTCAGGAACAGGGGCAAATCCTGACAGTTTGAAAACTTTTGTATTACAAAACTTCTGTATTACACATTATTTGCAAGAACTTTTAAACCAATTAATAAATATGTGTAATTCAGACATCCAAACTTAAGTGATGGTTTTAGATTTTCTTAGATCTTTAGCTCAAAAATGTTACAAAATGTGTCCGGTTAAAATGCTTTTCGGACATGCCAATTAAATAGGTGTTTACCCCTCGGCCATTTTGGCCTCGGGGTATTGTCGTTGCCATGTACGTCCGTCCGTCCGCCCGTTAACGCATTTTAGGCAAAACCGCTTGAGATACAACCACCAAATTTTCAACACTTAGTTATCTAGTGCTAAGTCAGACGCCTATTGAAAGTGGCTTCCCTCGGCCCATATTTTACAGAGTTCTGCCCCTTTACAGATATATTAATTTCTATTTCTGTCCTATATGCCTGAATGTAACCAACTATATCTGCAGAACTGTGTTCGGTATAGCTACTATATTTTGGAAACTTATTTATATTGTTGTATTCTACAAGCCAACAAAGGATTACTCGCCTCGGCTTATGGAGTTATGCCCCTTTCGGATGTAATAATCTCCGATTTTGTTATCTGTAGTTGAATGTACAAGTTATATCTGCAGATCCGTGTTCGGTACAGCTTATTCGTCTCGGTTCTTATTTTACAGTAGTGCTAAGTCAGACGCCTATCAAAAGTGGCTCCCCTCGGCCCATACTTTACAGAGTTATGCCCCTTTACTGATATATTAATTTATATTTCTGTCCAAAAGGCCTGAATGTAACCAACTATATCTGCAGAACTGTGTTCGGTATAGCTACTATATTTTGGAAACTTATTTATATTGTTGTATTCTACAAGCCAACAAAGGATAACTCGCCTCGGCTTATGGAGTTATGCCCCTTTCGAATGTAATAATCTCCAATTTTGTTATCTGTAGCTGAATGTACAAGTTAAATCTGCAGATCCATGTTCGGTACAGCTTATTCGTCTCGGTTCTTATTTTACAGAGTGCTAAGTCAGACGCTTATCGAAAGTGGCTCCCCTCGACCCATATTTTAGTTATGCCCCTTTACAGATATATAATTTTATATTTCTGTCTTATATGCCTGAATGTACTACCGGTATATCTTGATCATCCCACATAGAACTATCTCTTCCCCAATTCACACTACACATGGGTCACAATCACTGGGAAAGCCGAGGGGTTTTGATTAGATCAATCTCATGTTAATTTTAATCTATCATCTTTTCAAGCTTGAAGCATGTCGGCCGACGTTTCTTACATGGAAAAGATGAAAATAACTGAAATATGTTCACTCTGCAGTTGGCTACATGTAAATCGAGTACACAGGTTTTGTATGTGTTCATATGTGGTTGATTTCCGTAGTGGAAGTGACCAGACATCATCGACTGAAGCGACCCTGACAACGTAATCATCACGTTTTAATATCGTAATAAGAATATGTCAGATCAAGCTCTTTGTGCCGGGTTTCCATACTGCTGAAGCTTTTGTGTGTGGATAATGACTTCAGTCTAGTTTGGTACCATGGGGGATTCCGGAATAATTGTCCTCACATTTGCCACCCTTGATAGCATGCGTGCTCCCGTCAATGATAGAGGCAGGGCTCCTGATTGTTCAGTCCGTACCATCCACGATTTGTCCGAACGAGGCAGCTATTTCCTGACATGTTATTTATAGCCATATCAGCTCAATTTGTCACTATTGGCAATATGTAATCACACCCTGATTAACATCCTCCTAACTTTTCCTTAATCCTGTCCAAGTTGAGGAAATGAGATAGCTGACAATCACATGATATATTTCGGAGCTTTGCGATCCTGTTTTCAGTCTGTAAAATCTCCTCAATAACACCGGCCTGTTAATGTCCTATGTTCTGCTGTCCTAGATGGGTTAAGGTGTCAGGCAAACCTGTAAATTCTCACCAAAGCGAGACAAGGAAGCCACATTATTGCGGTCCACTAGATGAGATTGAATCATTTATCAGCCATTACCACCAGCAGAAAGCGATCTGGATTGTGTATCCACTTCCTTTGCTTCCGAAGTAAGAAAGACCACTAAATTTGGTTATCATTCAGCTCTGATGCTGATTTATGCTGAAAGCGCTTAACTTTATTGCAGGCAAAAACAAACTGCGATGATTTTCTCATCTGTTCTTTTGGCATCTTTAGCAAACCACCAATGTACATGTAATTGTCACATTCCAACTGTTATCCAAGTTCTCATCATTGTAACAGGCAATTAGGGTTCGATCGTCCCCAGAGATACAAATGAGACGGTTATCTCCACAATGATTCCATTAGAGCAATGGTTGTTCGAATCATTCCGTTTTAATCTGTAATGATCCAATCACAGCCACTCATTGAGCGGGATGAGTATATATGGAATATCAGTAAGTAATCAATAACACTAATCATTCTTGTACAGGAAGAAATCTGTAATCTAATTACTGGAGAAAGTGACTTTGCCATTTTCATTTCTTCTTTTACATTTCTGGCGACGTTCAAGGTCACGTGATGTATCTAGCTTCCTTCGCTTCCAAAGTGAAAACATCCCAACTCCATGTTTTTATCCAAGTTCTCATCATCGTAACAGTCAATTAGTGCTCGTCTCTGGAGATACAAGTGAGACGGTTATCTCCACAATGATTCTGTTGGTGCAGACTATTATGGTTGTTTGAATCATTCTGGTTAATCTGTAATGATCCAATCACAGCCACTCATTGAGAGTTTGAGTTATATATTGGATATCAGTAAGTAATTAATACCACTAAACATTCTTGTACATGAGAAAATTGTGAAATCTGTAATCTAATTACTGGAGAAAATGACATTGAATAGCAATTTTCTTTTACATATCTGGAGATGTTCAAGAAGTATACACTTCATCAGTATAATGTTTTATCTGTTTGATCCCTAGCTTTTATGGTCCATGAGGCATCATAACCTTGTAGTAGATCTTGTTTGGGGCAGAAATATTAAATTGATACAGCGGTTTATTCCATTATCATCTCTCTGGAGGCTGCTGGGTTGACCATTACTCTGCCATTCTCAGAAATGAGCATTGCTCCATGGTCAGGCTAGCCACAACTGTTCCTATCAATAATACCTTCGGATGATAGTCACACATGGCGTTCATTCATCTCTGTGTGCTATAATCCGTACCGTATAAAAGTTCAGTTTGATGCTCCTTACCTGTTATTTTCAGGAAGCTAATTCCTTCCTTTCCACGCTTGTCGCTTTTATTAAAATTTCCGGCTATGGTGATCAGCTGTACAAGAGCCGTTTTCACATCGGCCCTGACTTTCCCCATGTTACGGTAGACGCCATATTGCGTGTATTTGGGCCACTACGCATGCGCAGTTACACAATATGGCGTCTACCGTAACATGGGGAAAGTCAAGGTCGATGTGAAAACGGCTCTTGTACAGCTGATCACCAGCGCCAGAAACTTTAATAAAAGCGACAAGCATGGAAAAGAAGGAATTAGCTTCCCGAAAATAACAGGTAAGGAGCATTAAAATGAACTTTTATACGGTACAGGTTATAGCACACGGAGATGAATGAATGCCATGTCACTGATGTGTGACTATCATCCAGGTATTATTGATAGGAACAGTTGTGGCTATGGATTGGTAGGTGGGATATTTGAAGTAAGGTCACTGTCGTCACCATCCGTTATGTCCCACATTCTTCGGGCATGAGTGTCGTTGGTTTGCAGCCAGATAGGCGGATCTCAGTGTCCCCACTACATGACAATGCCAATGATGTCACCTGCAGTTCATATTTTTGCAGAGTTTATTGGTTTGACAACATACAGATATTACAATTTCATAAACAGGATGATTCGATCAAGAGTTATTTAAATGACTGATGAACCTGGTTTCGTGTTTTCAATGGGGGATTCATGATAAGTTTTTTTTTCGGGAATGTTTTGATATCATACATGCTTCGTATATTTAGATCTATACATCACAATAACCCTGTGTAAGCTGATTTGATTATTTCAAGCAATAATGGGGACCAGACAGACCAATGTGGCCATGCTAATGTTCATCACGCTTTAAAATTTATATCTTAATGAAGGAACTGAGATGGATCAAGCTCTTTATGCTGGGGTTCCATCCTGTTGAAGCTTTTGTGTGTGAATAATGATTTCAGTCTTGTTCAGTACCATGGGGGATTCCAGAATGTAATTTCTCACCTTTGCCACCTGTGATAGCTTGAGATCACTTGTCAATGTTGGGATCAGGGTCAGGGCTCATTGAACACTCTGTCTTCCATACCATCGACAGTTTGTCGCAACCGAGGATACTATTTCCTGACTTGGGATATTTATAGCCATATCATCTCAGTTTGTCACTATAGG
The DNA here is from genome assembly GCA_036873755.1 of Hanleya hanleyi. NCBI lineage: Eukaryota > Metazoa > Mollusca > Polyplacophora > Lepidopleurida > Hanleyidae > Hanleya > Hanleya hanleyi. The sequence continues at coordinate 27,840 of JAVTVY010002181.1, forward strand.
CAATATGTAATCACACCCTGATTAACTGGCTTTTTCTGCTAAGTTTTCTTGAATCCTGTACAAGTCCAGGAAATGAGCTAGCTGACAATCATATGATATATGTCAGAGCTGTATTGCGATCCTGTTTTCAGTCTGTAAAATCTCCTTAATAACACTAGCCTGTTAATGTCCTATGTTCTGCTGTCCTAGATGGGTTAAAGTGTCGGACAGATCTGTAAATTCTCACAAAATCAAGACAAGGAATCTGCATTATTGTTGTCTGCTAGATGAGATGGACTTATTTGTCAGCCATTATTATTAACACTGGTAGAAAGCGATCTGGATTGTGTATCCACTTCCAAAGTGAAAAAAAAAACAAAAAACAAAATCTGGTTTTTATTCAGCCCTGATGCTGATTTATGCTGAAAGCGCTTAACTGTATTACAGGCAAAAACAAACTACGATGATTTTCTCATCTGTTCTTTTGGCATCTTTAGCAAACCACCAATGTACATGTAATTGTCACATTCCAACTGTTATCCAAGTTCTCATTGTAACAGGCGATTAGGGCTCGATCGTCCCCAGAGATACAAATGAGACGGTTATCTCCACAAAGATTCCATTAGTACAATGGTTGTTTGAATCATTCTGTGTAATCTGTAATGATCCAATCACAGCTACTCATTGAGAGAGATGAGTATGTGATATCAGTAAATAATTAATAACAATAATCTTTCTTGTGCATGAAGAAATTGTTAAATCTGTAATCTAATTTGGAGAAAGTGATTTTGCAATTATCATTTCTTCCCTTACATTTCTGTAGATGTTCAAGGTCATGTGATGTCATAATCTCAGCGTTCTAGAAAGAAGTATTTACACTTTGTCAGTGTAATGGTTATCTGTCTGATCCTATCAGCTTTTATTTTTCCTGACAGGCCTATCTCTCCCTGACAGGTCTATCTCTCCCTGACAGGTCTATCTCTCACTGTAGGTTGTTAGGTTGAAAATTACTCTTTCCATTCTCAGAAATTAGCGTGATTCCAAGGCCTGATGAGTATGATATATGGACAGGTTGGGGCAATCCTGCTCCCTAAAATGGAGGCAGAAAAGGTCATTTTTGCTCAATGTCTGTTCACATAATGAGTTCAGCAAATTCCTGTTGACGTGCACACAGACATATATCCCCATCAAATGGTAGTAAAAATTGTCACGCTGTTGAAACAACGTTGACTGGTTCTTCGAATGGCATATTAATCTTAGGACATGGAACAATACATAGACTCATGCACCTGAAATAAGAAGGAATCAATTCAGTAACTGAGCAAAAACAACCTTTTTGACCAGCGTTTTAAAGAGCGGGATCACCCTAACCTGTTGGAGTATCATCCTGATAAGTCCAAAGCACACGGTGAACATTTCGTTGTACATGAGAACAAAAACAGTGTTTGTGATTTTGCCTGTTTTGGTCCTGTTCCTCACACACAGCAAACATTTTATCTCAGAACAAATAGTCTTCGGTCCACGCCAACTCGTTTTGCTACTCTGGAGCTGCCATTTTGCTATCATGGGTGTAGCTTTGTAGCTCGCCAGTTGATTGATTAACAAGTTTGATCTCACAAACGTTTGTTCCGAATAAATGTTTTCTGTTCTTGGGTCCCACACACAGCAGACAAAAACAGCTCAGAACAATGTTTTTTTGTCCCCCGCCGCAACGCGGCCGGGGACTTTAAAATGGTTCTTGCTTCTATGTGTCCGTGCATGCACGGACATGTCCGTGCAAATACTTCGTAAGCAATAACTTCTAAATGCTTGGTCGGATTCCTCCGAAATTTGGCATCTGCATTCTTTGCGACAAGACGTCTCTTGGTATTACGTTTTAGCAAGATCCGCCTGTAGGTGGCGCCACTGGGGTCTTGCTTCTATGTGTCCGTGCATGCACGGACATGTCCGTACAAATACTTCGTAAGCAATAACTTCTAAATGCTTTGTCGGATTCCTCCGAAATTTGGCATCTGCATTCTTTGCGACAAGACGTCTCTTGGTATTACGTTTTAGCAAGATCCGCCTGTAGGTGGCGCCACTGGGGTCTTGCTTCTATGTGTCCGTGCAAATACTTCATAAGCAATAACTTCTAAATGCTTTGTCGGATTCCTCCGAAATTTGGCATCTGCATTCTTTGCGACAAGACGTCTCTTGGTATTACGTTCAGCAAGATCCGCCTGTAGGTGGCGCCACTGGGGTCTTGTTCCAATCTTCCGTGCATGCACGGCATGTCCGTGCAAATACTTCGTAAGCAATAACTTCTAAATGCTTTTGTCGGATTCCTCCGAAATTTGGCATCTGCATTCTTTGCGACAAGACGTCTCTTGGTATTACGTTTCAGCAAGATCCGCGTGTAGGTGGCGCCACTGGGTCTTGTTCCAATCTTTAGTGCATGTCCGTGCAAATACTTCGTAAGCGATAACTCCTAAATGCTTTGTCGGATTCCTCCGAAATTTGGCATCTGCATTCTTTGCGACAAGACGTCTGTTGGTATTACGTTTCAGCAAGATCCGTCTGTAGGTGGCGCCACTGGGTCTTGTTCCAATCTTTAGTGGATGTTCGTGCAAATGCTTCATAAGCGATAACTCCTAACTGCTTTGTCGGATTCCTCCGAAATTTGGCATCTGCATTCTTTGCGACAAGACGCCTGTTGGTATTACGTTTCAGCAAGATCCGCCTGTAGGTGGCGCCACTGGGTCTTGTTCCAATCTTTAATGCATGTCCGTTCATGTTTGTTCAAATCCTTTGCGAGCGATAACTTTCGAACAATTTGTCGGATTTCTTCGAAATTTGGTAAATGCATTCCCTGCGACAAAACACTGTTGGTGATGCGTTTCAGCAAAATCCACCCGGAGGTGGCGCCACTAGAGTTCATTCCATTATTCTATGCTGCAAGTGATAACTTAGAAACACTTGGTCGAATTTCTTTGAAATATCCTACATATGTACCTTTCTGGGTAACATGAGAAACGCTGCGGCTCATCGGATTCTTCTCAAATTTGGCATGCATTTACCATGCCAGGAGCTGTTGCTTGGGATTGCCTTTCGCTCACTTGCACTCACAGGTGGCGCCACCTGGTGGCAACATCACAAATTCGTTTCCGGGTAATAACTGGAGAACTGACCATCGGATTCTTCTCAAATTTTGTATGAATGTACCGTGACATAAGATGTCGCTTGATAATGCATTTCACTGACTTGCGCCTAGAGGTGGCGTCACCTGGTGTCAAAATCTAAATTTGGTTTCTGGCAATAACTTGAGGACCCTCATCGGATTCTTCTCAAATTTGGTATGCAGATGTCCCCACGATACCATGTTCCTTGGGATTGTATTTTTCCCGCTTCTGCCTACAGGTGGCGTCTCCTGGTGGAAAATTTTGTTTCCGGGCAATAATTTGGCAACTGCTCATCAGATTATTCTCAAATTTTGTATTCATATGTGACCCGCCCCAAATAACATGAACACCGGTGGGCATCTAGTACCGGCAATAACTTGAGGACCCTCTTCAGAGTCTCAAAGTTCATATGCCGATACCATGACATGAGATGTCATTTGAGATTGTGTTTTGCCTGCTTGCACCTACAGGTGGTGACTCCTTGTGGCAAAGTCTAAATTTGGTTTCTGGGCAATAGGTTGAGGATGCCTTCATATTCTTGTCAAATTTAGTTTGCAGATAATATGCCATGAATTGTCCCTTGGGGTTGCATTTTGGTTACATAATTTTCATGCTACATGGTAAAGAAAATATATTACAGTAGCAATCAACATTCAGTCAGCCATTCGGAGTTGATCTCAAAACCTGGGAAGGTGGAAAGACCCCTCTGCTTCTTACGCCTGTGAAGTAGCTGTTGCCATCCTCATGAATATCTTCTGAAACCGACAGCGCTTATAAATATTGCTGCCATTTTGGCGGGGGACCTAGCATCCTCTGGCTGCTTGTTGTTCTAATGTTCGCTGTGTGCGTTGGGCTTTAGTGTCCCATGTTATTTGGGCAAGAGTGCTGGTAGATTGGAGCCAGATATGCAGAACATTATAGTGTCCCCTCTAGATGGCAGTGTCAATGATGTTGCCAGATCATATTATTGGAGATTTTATTAGTTTGACAATAGACAAATATCACAATTTTATAAACAGAGAGTTTCAACCTAGAGTTATAAAGGCTTTTCTTTCAATGACTGATGAACATGGTTGATCAGCATAAGTGTTTGTGTTTTTAATAGAATAGAAAGCGATATGGATTGTGTATCCATTTCCTTCAATTCCAAAGTGAGAAAAAAAGACCACTAAATCTGGTTTTTACCCCTCAGCCCATAGGGCTGTGGGGTCTTGTCGTTGCCATGTACGTACGTCCGTCCGTCCTAGCGTCCGTCCGTCCGTCCGTCAACATTTTCTTGTCCGCTAAATATCTTCAGATCTATGAAGTCGGGCCTGACCAAACTTTGGTGAGAGCTTCCTGAATGTTGACAGATGAAATGATTAGATTTTCAGATGGCTATGATGATGTCATGATTTTTAATTATTTTTTTTATTATTTATTGATGGCGTAGCTTTTGCACTGTTATCTATGCCCATCAACATGTTCTTGTCCGCTGAATATCTGCAGATCTATGAAGTCGGGTCTGACCAAACTTTGGTGAGAGCTTCCTGAATGTTGACAGATGAAATGATTAGATTTTCAGATGGCTATGATGATGTCATGATTTTTAAAAAAAAAATTATTATTTATTGATGGCTTAGCTTCTGCACTGTTATCTATGCCCATCAACATGTTCTTGTAAGCTGAATGTCTGCAGATCTATCAAGTCGGGCCTGACCAAACTTTGGTGAGAGCTTCCTGAATGTTGACAGATGAAATGATTAGATTTTCAGATGGCTATGATAATTTCATGATTTTTTTTTTTTTTAAATTTTTTAATTTATTGATGGCTTAGCCATGCCCATCGGGAACCCTTGGTTGCATGTTTCGTTGTGAATTTTGAAGGTTCCCTGATACAAGAAAGCCTGGTCCATTCATGATTATTATTGAATGAAGGAAAACATTTTTCTTAAATTTTGCTATTAAATCATTCTATTCTACATCATATGATTTATTCTAAAACTTTTGCATGAACCATATTTGTGTCCACACATTTAACTGGTACAACATAATGCTTCAATTTTTGTCACCAAACATGTTACTGTACCTTGGAAATTATGTAAAACGAGTGATTAGGAGAGCCCATTTTTAGCCTGACTGTGTGCAATTTTGAATCAGTTTGCATACCTGGAGCTCCCCCCCCCCCAAATAATGATAAGGGTTGGCCTGTGTCAATAAGTGTGTTTACTTGTTATCACACTTGTGCAATGCATAAATTGCCACTGATAAAGCTACACTTCCTTGCATGCTGTAATCCCAGCACATCACTCACGTGAAACCGAAGTCTGTTATATACGGTATCCAGGGATTTTTTGCAGGTTCCGATCCCAAACTCCCAGTTCCTTTTCGTAATTCATTATTGAGGGTCTAATTTTTTTAAGTGAATTTCGGCGCAAAGAGCCTGTGATCAATCACAAAACAGAGGTTTATTAACATGAAATTCAATACCCAGCTATGCAATCGGATCGATATTGAGGCTTCCAGAAGCTTTTTCTAGGAGTATTTCCTTCAGAAATGTTTTCAAATTGAACAAAAACAACACTTTCGTTTTTTGTTTCATTTGAGTTTTGGGTGCCCATATGTTTTCCAAAACTAAACTGGCTCTAGATGCAGCCCTGATCCTACTTGACTAAAAAAAAACAGGCTGAGGGGTCCACGCACCTTTTAGGTGCTTGCCTGCAATTCATGTTATTCCCTGATGCTGATTTATGCTGAAAGCACATAACTTTATTATAGGCAAAAACAAACTCTGGTGAATTTCTCATCTTTTCTTTTGGCATCTTTAGCAAACAACCAATGTAATCGTCACATCACAACTCAATGTTTTTATCCAAGTGCTCATCATCATAACAGTCAATTAGTGCTTGTCTCTCAAGATACAAGTGAGACGGTTATCTCCACAATGATTCCATTAGTTCAATGGTTGTTCGAATCATTCCGTGTAATCTGTAATGATCCAATCACAGACACTCATTGAGAGGGATGAGTATATATGGGATATCAGTAAATAATTAATAACACCAATCAGTCTTGGACATGAGGAAATTGTGAAATCTGTAATCTAATTACTGGAGAAAATGACATTGCAACAGCAATTTTCTTTTACATATCTGGAGATGTTCAAGAAGTATACACTTCATAAGTATAATGGTTTATCTGTTTGATCCCTAGCTTTTATGGTCCATGGGGCATCATATTACTTGCAGTAGATCTTGTTTGGGTCATAAATATGAAATTGATACAGGGGTTATCCCATTATCTTCTGTTTCTGGAGGCTTTTGAGTTGACAATAACTCTGCGATTCTCAGAAATGAGCTTTGCTCCAATGTCTGGTGGGTAGGATATTTTAAGTAAGTTCACTGTCGTTACCATCCGTAGTGTCCCACATTTTTCGGACAAGAGTGCCATTGGTTTGGAGCCAGACTGGCTGAACTCCATGTCCCCACTAGATGGCAATGTCAATGATGTCACCTGCAGTTCATATTTTTGAAGAATTTATTAGTTTGATTATATACAGATATTACAATTTCGTAAACACGATGATTCAACCAAGAGTTATAAAGGCTTTTATTTCAATGACTAATGAACATGATTAATCAACAAGTGTTTGTGTTTTCAATGGGGAATTCGTGATAAAATTTTTTTTCCAGAAATGTGTAGATAGCGTACATGCATATCTTTTGACCTGTACATCGCAATAACCCTGCGTAGGCTGATGTGATTGATTATTCCAGCAGTGATGGGGACCAGACAGACCAATGTGGCCCTGCTAACATAACTTCACGCTTTAAAATTTATGCCTTAATGAAAAAACTAAGTCAGATCAAGATCCATCCTGTTGGGGCTTTTGTTTGTGGATAATGACTTTGGTCCAGTTCGGTACCATGGGGGATTCCAGAATGTAATTCCTCACCTTTGTCATCCATGACAGCTTGAGATCACTTGTCAGTGTTGGGGTCGGGGCTCATGAATGCTCCGTCTTCCGTACAGTCCATGGTTTGTCTGAACCAAGGATGTTATTTCCCGACTTGGGCTATTTATAATTGTATCACCTCAAATCATAACTATAGGCAATATGTAATCACACCCTGATTAACTGGCATATGCTGCTAGCTTTTTACCCCTCGGCCATTTTGGCCTCGGGGTATTGTCGTTGCCATGTACGTCCGTCCGTCCGTCTGTCCGAGTGGAATGTGGCCAGTACCTCGTAGTTGTGCAGCGTAGAGTTTTTTCTGAGTTCCGGTATAATTTTCAAGAGTTATGGAAATCTCTGTGAATGGGACTTGTCCGGGCTGGATCTTGGTTAATATTGTATGGACAAGTATGAAATTTGCAAGATATGTGATCAGTGCCCCACAGTTGTGCAGTGTAAAGTGTCTCCCCGTTTCGCCTATATTTTCAAGAGTTATGGCCCTTTGTTCCTGAAGTCTTCGTGAATTGGGACTTGTCCGGGCTGGATCTCGGTTAATATTGTAGGGACAATTATGAAATTTGCAGCATATGTGGTCAGTGCCCTGTAGTTGTGCAGCATGAAGTTTCTCCGCGTTTCGCGTATATTTTCAAGAGTTATGGCCCTTTTTTTCTTCAAATCTTTGTGAATTGGGATTGTCCGGGCTGGATCTCGGTTAATATTGTATGGACAATTATGAAATTTTCAGGATATGTGGTCAGTGCCCTGTAGTTGTGCAGTGTGAAGTCCCTCCGCCTTTCGAATATATTTTCCAGAGTTATGGCCCTTTTTTTCTTCAAATCTTTGTGAATTGGGACTTGTCCGGGCTGAATCTCGGTTAATATTGCATGGACAAGTATGAAATTTGCATGATATGTGGTTAATGCCCCATAGTTGTGCAGCATGAAGTTTCTCTGCTTTCGGTTATATTTTCAAGAGTTATGATCCATGTTGTTTATCAAACCTAAGTGAATGGGATATATTTATTTGTCCAGGCTGCAATCCATAACTGATTTGGACCGGGAAAATGGCTATATATATGTCATTCTACATTGCAAAGCAGACCACATAGGTCCTGAAGTATGAAATTGCCCCAAAAGGAGTTAATTGGGTGCAAAATTCAAAGTTTATTGACCGCTTCATAATTTCACCACAATATACTCCCAAGCAATGTAGGTCTCATTTTCGGATTTAACGAAAGCCCCGGCGACCATCTTGCATCCAAACATTATCACCTGTTGGTCGATACTTTGAATATGTACATGTATTATGTGAGGCATGCCAAAAAAATTGACTGAAATAGAATTTTCATAATCATGAAGGCCTCCACTGACCAATACAGAACAGAACAATGGCGGGGCAGTGTTGGATTAACTCACTTACGCTGCTAACTTGTTTAACATTTGTGCATCTAAAAGTGTTCATTTTTCTAAATTTACTCCGTTTTTGTTTAATTATCATACTTTCTCCTCTCATTTGTTTTCTGCTGATTGATAAAATATAAAAATAAAAAGCTCCATTCAAAGATTGTGAACTTCGCTTACAAAATATCATATATCTTATTGGGTTTTTAACATAATTTTAATAAAAATAATAATTCCAAAACTTGTATCATCACGAATACTGCAGGCCCACATGGTGGGCCCGCAGCACACTACACTGCGGCCACTACGTGTGGCCCCCAGCAGCGAGACAGTTAAAGTGAAGGGGGGGGGGGGGCATACAATGAGCAATCTCTGATTGCTTCCTTCCTGTGTTTATATTTCTGTCCTATATGCCTGAATGTAACCAACTATATCTGCAGAATTGTGTTCGGTATAGCTACTATATTTTGGAAACTTATTTATATTGTTGTATTCTACAAGTCAACAAAGGATTACTCGCCTCAGCTTATGGAGTTATGCCCCTTTTGGATATAATAACCTCCGATTTTGTTATCTGTAGCTGAAAGTAAAGTTATAGCTGCAGATCCGTGTTCGGTACAGCTTATTCCTCTCCGTTCTTATTTTACAGAGTGCTAAGTCAGACGCCTATCGAAAGTGGCTCCCCTCGACCCATATTTTACAGAGTTATGCCCCTTTACAGATATATAATTTTTCTGTTTCTGTCCTATATGCCTGAATGTAACCAACTACCGGTTTTTTCTTGATCATCCCACATAGAACTATCTCTTCTCCAATTCACACTACACATGGGTCTCAGTCACTTGGGGAAAGCCGAGGGGTTTTGATTAGATCAATCTCATGTTTTTAATTGTAATACTGTAGGGTTCAGCAAATGAGACAGCTGACAATCACAGGATAGATATATGATAGATCTTTGCAATCCTGTTTTCAGTCTGTAAAATCTCCAACCTGTTAATGTCCTTTGTTCCGCTGTGTCAGACACACCTGTAAATCCTCAACAAAGCCAGACAAGGAAGCGACATTATTCCAGACCACTAGATGAAAATGACTCATTTATCAATCATGGCCACTGGCAGAAAGCAATCTGGATTGTGTATCTTTCACTTCCTCAGTAAAGAAGTTCACTAAACAGGTTAAAGTGCAGTCCCGCTCTCTGAAATGAAGGTAAAAAGGTCGTTTTTGCTCAATAAATCGGTTCACATAATGAATTCATCCACTTGAGGTGTAGACATATGTATCTGCAGCAGTAGTAACAAAATAAATTGTCATCTATCTATTTTGCATAATAATAGGACAAACATCTGTTGCATTGTTTAGACAACATTGATTGGTTTTTCAGATGGCAAAAGGACATGGAACAATAGATAAATTAATGCACCTGAAGTTTTGAAGCATTGGTTAATTAGGAATCAAAAGTTATTGAGCAAAAACAACCCTTTTTTCCTCCATTTTAGAGAGTGGGATCGCCCTACCCTGCCAAATCTGGTTTTTATTCAGCCATGATGCTGCATGATTTATGCTAAAAGCACTTTATTACAGATAAAAACAAACTGCAATGAATTTCAAGTCTGTTTTGTTGGCATCTGTAACAAACCACGAACATAATTGTCACATTCAAACTCATGAAATTTATCGGCTCTCATCGTAACAGTCAGTTATGGGAACTGTTTCCTAAGATACAAATGCAATACTTACCTCAACAATGATCATGTTCAAATCATTCTAGGTAATCCACAATGATCCAATCACAGTCACGTATTAAGGTAATCCACAATGACAGGGTTTCATACATGTCGTGTTTTGACACCGGTATTCGGTGTCAAAACTCCCGTAAAAACTCAATTTTGCCACCAAAAAACTGAAGTCGGAGTGTTTTAGAAGGGAAAAACTGAAATTTTGGGAAAAAACTGAAGTCTCCAAAGGCCAATACTTCGTAATTTCTTAATTTATAATCGAAAGATATTGCGGACAAACAATCGGGAAATGGGGAATACCAGAAAAAATAGGTCGGCATCTTCGGTCATTTCCGTGTGATTCGGTACCGCTCAGTTAAACTTATTCATCTCCGTTTCCCGAACTGTTATCGGGGTCATGCCGTCGGTAACCCTAAAGCCTGTAATCGTACTAAATGTATGTAGAGGTTTCCGAATTGCGCTGTGTGGCGGAAAAAAATAGCTGGGAAAGTTTGACACGTGGGAATGAATAATCCCCCAAAGACGTCTAACTCTCCTTGGAATGGACTGGTAAATATCTGACCATCGCTGAATAGTATTTATGATAAAGCAGACGATGTAATCTTCGCATAGGGCATTTGTTTTCACTCAAAGTTGAACGATCTTGTCGTGTTGTTGTTGTAAAGAAACTGGCATGTCGTTCGCATGTACGCATTGTACGATGTTGAAACTGAAACCAAAGTTTGATAGTACCGTAGTTTATAAAGTTTAAATGGATAATTCAAAGACAGCGAACTGATTTAGCCACAATATGAACCTGACTAGATCATTCTGTGATTTAAAGATACATAAAGAAGACTTGAAATTTTTTTATACTGTCAAAACTTTTTTAAAATTTAATGAGATGGTGCAAACATGGAGGTAAAATCGGATCAGATTTTTACCTCCATGGTGCAAACAAACCAACACAACTGAAGTTGATTTTTAAAATTACTAGACTAGGCATCCATTTTCTGGCATTGAATTTAACTGATCTGTCTATTATCCTGAAACAAGTGTCCCACATTAGGGCAGCACAGAAACATTTCAAATGCTTGCCCCATCATCAAAAGTCTGGCGTACTGCATTTACATGATTTAGGTCAAACGACACGTTATGGGCAAATCCATTCTTTCAATAAGGGTGGTCAAGTCAAACTGTTTGGCACTTATTTGCAGCCTTCAATAACCAAACATGGTAAACTTATGTATCTGTATTATCCGCATTATCCTATCAAATGTGAGCCAGCTGCCTTCGCGCAATAGTTTACAAAATTGTGCGCCTTTTCAAGCAGAATTCTCTAATTCAGTTCATTTTATGAGTTTATGGTCGCCAAGGACTAGCTGCAGTTATGACAATTGCTTGTCTTCAATCGTGTAATTTTTTTGGCACTGTCTTTTCATCTCTCTTTTTTATCCCTCGGCCAAAATTTGGCCGAAGGGTATTGTCGTCGTCATGTACGTCTGTCCGTCTGTCCGTCTGTCCGTCCGTCCGTCTGTCCGTCTGTCCGTCACACCTTTCTCGTTACCAAGATATCTTCAGAACGACTTACCCTAGGCACACCAAACTTGCAGTGCACATCCTTATGCTTGTGACCCAGAACCCTATTGAATCTGGACCTGATTGGTTAGAAACTTTGGCGGCCATCTTTAATTTATGCGAAACCATCACAGCTTTCTTGTTACCAAGATATCTTTAGAACGACTTACCCTAGGCACCCCAAACTTGCACTGCACATCCATATGCTCATGACCCAGAACCCTATTGAATCTGGACCTGATTGGTTGGAAACTTTGGCGGCCATATTTAATTTATGCGAAATCATTAATCTTGTGTATCTTAGGTACCATTTCTCTGTTCAGTGTGAAACTTGGTATAGATCATCGATGCATCAAGAAACTTCAAAGGAATGACCAAACCAGTTTCCCTGATTCGGTGAAAACCTTGGCGGCCATCTTTAATTTATGCAAAATCTTCAATGATATATATCTCTGATACCATTCAAGTGTTCTATACGAAACTTGGTATACAGCATCGATGTATCAAGAGATCTGCAATGTATAGCCACATCAGTTCCTCTGAGTGGCGGGAAGGATGGGCGGCCATCTTTAATTTATGCAAAATCATTAATGATCTCTATCTCTGATACTGTCCGAGTGCTCGATGTAAAATTTGGTATATATCATCGAAGCATCAATAGACTTACGATAAATGACAGTTCTGGCGTTTCTGATTGGGCGGAACCTTGGCGGCCATCTTTAATTTATGCAAAATCTTCAATGATATATATCTTTGATACCATTTCAGTGTTCTATATGAAACTTGGTATCCAGCATCGATGTATCAAGAGACTTGCAATGAATAACCACATCGGTTCCTCTGAGTGGCGGGAAGGATGGGCGGCCATCTTTAATTTATGCGAAATCATTAATGATCTATATCTCTGATACGGTTCAAGTGCTCAATGTAAAATTTGGTATACATCATCGATGTATCAATAGACAGTTCTGGTTTTTCTGCTTGGGCGGAAACCTTGGTGGCCATCTTTAATTTATGCAAAATCTTTAATGATGTTTATCTTTGATGCCATTTCAGTGTTCTATATGAAACTTGGTATACAGAATCTATGTATCAAGAGACTTGCAATGAATAACCACATCAGTTTCTCTGAGTGGTGGGAAGGATGGGCGGCCATCTTTAATTTATGCGAAATCATTAGGGATCTCTATCTCAGATAATTTTCAAATGTTCGATGTAAAATTTGGTATACATCATCGATGCATCAACAGACTTATGTAATGAATACCGGTTTCTCTGATTGGACGGAAACGTTTGAGGCCATTTCTAATGGCAAAATTTTTCATAATCTGTATATTTGTTACTTGACTGCTTGGTGTTCCTGAAGTCTTGTTTTAAATTGAATACATTATGAATGGCTGGCGCCCAGAGCCGAGGGGTTTTCAGATGCGCAGCTTCGTATTTAATTTCTCTTTTGAATCTGACCCTGGAGTTGTACTGGACTTTTAATTTTAGTCTGAATATTTGACAAATTTCACATCAAATCTTTTGAAAAAGTTGAAATTCCCACGCAAAAATTATAATGTAAGATTTTGAAAGGGAAGTCTGGTCCAGATCCAAGTGCTTTTTAATTAGCGTAGCTGAAATGTTTCAAAACTTGCATACTTAAATTGGACATCATTTGCAAGCCAGGAACTGATACATCGTGATTCGATTTCATTCAAAATTACTAAGTTTGTAATTTTAAAAATTAATTTGAATTGCCTTGTGTAATCTTGTATTGTTGACATCCACAATGTGACATAATGTGCTGAAAATAGATGGTATCTTAGACCTTGGTAAATTAAGAACATAAAACTGAAGATGTTAAATTATCTGTTTGTTGCTTTATTTTCACAATTCAAATACATAGCGGTATTGACAGGCTCCATTGATGGTCGTATGAAAATTTGTTATATACATTACTCATGGCGGTTGCAAAATTAGAAATAAACTCAATAGAAGTCTGTCAGCCGGCGACAAAAACGTAAAAATACTCAATTCAGGTGAAAAAAATATTGAATTTTCAGTATCCGGTGGCAAAAATTTGGACTTCTATGAAACCCTGAATGATCCAATCACAGTCACGCATTAAGAGTGTTATGTACACTGTGATACATAGAACACTAATCATTCATGTACACAAGGAAATGGTGAAATCGAATTACTCGAGAAAATGACATCGATATATATCGGGCGTGACGTCAAGGTAGACAGACCAACAGGATATTTAAGATGACCATCAATCAGGATTCTCTAGGTTCTATAGATGGACAGTACCAGCTTGTTCTAAATAAAACTACAGATTTTATCAACTGCCAGACACATGCACTGCTTTGAATAATTAACCATAAAATTCCAGTTTCAATTAGCTGAATGTATTTATGGGCTGATGAACATGGTTGATTAACATGAATATTAGTCTTTTCAATTGGGAATTCATGAATGACACATTTTAGAATTTCTATCTTAATGAAGAAACTGAGACGGATCGAGCTATTTACATTGGGGTTCCATACTTCTGTGTACGGATGATGACTTCAGTGTTGTTCAATACCATGGGAGATTCCATAATGTAATTTCTCACCTATGCCACCCCTGGTAGCATGATAGTACTTGTCAATGTTGGTATAAAAAAAAAGGGTCGGGGCTCATGAACACTCGTGTCTTCCATACATACCATCCATAGTTTTTCGGAACCGAGGATGCCGTTTCCTGACTTGGGTTATTTATAGCCATATCACCTCAGTTTGTCACTACAGGCAATATATATAATCGCAACACATTAATTGGCCCATCCTAATATCTTTTCTTCAATCCTTTTCCAGGAAAAAATGAGATAGCTTACAATCACAAGATAGCTTTGCGATCTGGTTATCAGTCTGTAAACTCTCCTTAAGAGTCCTAGAGTCAACTTTGTTCACTGCTGAAGATGCTATAACTAATAGCGAAATATACAGAATGAAATTGTCATCCCTACTCGGAGTTGCTTTTCTTCTCTATTATGAGTCCTAGATGGGTTAAAGTGTCGACAAAGCTGTAAATTCTCACAAAATCGAGACAAGGAATCTGCATTAATGTTGTCCACTAGATGAGATAGACTCATTTATCCCGCTACTACCATCGGAAGAAAGTGATATGGGTTGTGTATCCACTTCCTTCGCTTCTGAAGTAAGAAAGACCACTAAATCTGGTTTTCATTCAGCCTTCATGCTGATTTATACTGAAAGCACTTAACTTTATTACAGGCAAAAAACTTACTGCAATGAATTTTGAGTCTGTTCAGAAGATTGGCATCCATAACGAACCACCAATGTTATTGTCGCATTCAAACAATGCCTTTCTTAATTATAAGAGTCAAGATATAAACAATACGGTTTATCACCATAATTATTCCATTAATTCCAGTGGTCAAATGATTCTGGCTAGGGTCCAGCTGGGACTGAGTATATAATTTCAGAGAGAAAGGAACTTGCACACTTTAGCAAGGTTTTGTCCCCCATGAGAAGCAGTTGGAGTGCCAATAATGAAATATTACCTATGAAAGAAAATTATCAGTGATCATAGAAAACAAATCTTGTTGTATGCTCAGAGTAATGATGGGGCAGTTTGCCCCAGTGACAATGAGACCAAAATCTCAGTGCACTAACAGGCAAAGAACATTGCAATAAAAAGTCAAAATTTGAGATGAATTCAATGGGAAGCCAGTTAACTAGCTATTGACTTGACAATTAGTTTGGTGTCTGGGTTGGTTTAACATGTTGAAAAAGAGAAAAAGTAATTGTTTTCAAAATGAATGATCTTGCACAAATACACTACTCTGCCTGAGATGTTGCTGTTATTCAAGAACCCGAAGATCTAGTGACTATGGTGACCCATACTAACTCGTAATAACAAGATAGTTTTTTCTGTCATAACTGAAAAATTACGTAACACATACATTTCAATTTTGGCACTCCAGCTGCATCCCCTTGTGTCCAAAACCAATTGTCAATTGTCACTGACAATTTTTGGGACAAACTTCAATCATTGGTTCTAATAAATTAATAAATACTTGGATGGGTGACCGGGTGCTGTACTGGCTGGGCTGATCAGTGTTCAGGATAATAGGAACTGTGTACACTCTCATGTCCTGGCACATGCAGGCACCATCGTGATATGTCGGAAAAAAATGTTGAAAATGACGGTTAAATCCTACTCGCTCACTCCAATAAATTTCATGACCATCTACAATCCTTCAAATAATGAAGAAATAATGGATTATATGTATGTATGTTCTATTTGAACATCCCCGGATTTTTTGAAATTTCACTTCCTGTGATTAAAGAATTAGAGAGATACTGTAATCAGTCATGTACGTGATGAAATGGGGAAATCTGTATTCTAATTACTGGAGAACATATCACATTAAAACACATTACGTGTGACGTCAACGTGAACAGATGAACAGAATATAACTTTGGATGAACATCAATCAGGATTCTCATGTTCTTATGTCACATACGGTAAGTTCCCTAAGTATTCGTGACCGGAAGTGAATATCGCAGTCGTGAAAATCTGACCACTTCCGAATAGTTTGTGCAGGTCAATTCAGAAAAACAGGCGATTTCGTAAATTAGAGTGCCCATACCATTCGACAATGAAAGGTCACAATACGTCGACTGTGATGTTTCTTTAATTTTGTGATATTTACCCCAGACAGCACTCTAAATGATATAAGATCGACCACCACGAGACATTCACTATACTTTGTGTGTAGAATGAAGCCTTCGTTTCATCGGACGCCCAGCCAATTTAAAATCACAAATTCGCGTATATCATTCGTACATACTGGGCAAGGGCATATTCTGTCACTTAGACATTGATATTTTCTCTTCAGGACATGCTTGAAACCTTGCAGAATTGTTGTCACGGCCGAGAAGACAAGGCTGCAACTATCTCCGTGACGCCAATGATGTTTACGGGAAAATATATAAACGATCTAATGAAGAAACACAGATTACGTCATTTTCATATTGAGAATCAAACCTAATTGCTCTTCATAGGGAAATATTGTGGAAGGGCTTTTCAAACTGTTTATGTCAATAAAACCAACAGCAAATTAATCAAGCGCCCGACACTATTTAAAAGCCCATATCAGGGCCAACTCGGCTGAGACCCATATCAGGGCCAACTCGTCTGAGACGATGTACAATCTTCCCAGCTGGAACGAGTTCATCCCGCCATGGATAGCAGCTAAACGAAATACATGAATTGCTTGCCCTTTCTAACAATTCAATGTATCCCTTCGATCCTTGATTAAAAAATGTATGAAACTACTTTTATAGAATTGGGTGTGGTCTATAGAATGAAAGTTTCAACATGCCACGTGTTGGTTGTACATTTTCCCGCCTTACGGAGTTGCACTAACATCACATAATCAATACTTGGATAGCATAGCACGTGGTCCAAACTTGCACTTGGCCTATTTGAATGTCTTTCCACCGTTATGCAGTCTGTATTACGTTACACGTCTGGTTGTCTTTTACACTGTTATAATAAATATGATATAAATCCCCATCTGGAAAAGAAAGATGACAACAAATTTCTATTCAGTTTATGTTCGGTAGAATAATTATTTATCACAGTTTGCTTGCTCCTGAAAAGTTGAATATCAGAGCCCAAACGTTTTTTGGTATATGCATCACCGCGAATTCTACGGCCGTAAACTATTTTGAATCGCCGCGTTCGTTGGAAATGATACGTTTTTAAATTATTTTTGTCTGAACAGTACAAAGATATGTTTTCAGTATCATAGCTGGGAATCTCAACATTCGTGTCAAACGGAAAAAGAAATCCGAAGTCGGACCCAAACATGCGCGTTTCTGGTTTTTGTGTGAGGCGCACATGGCAAACAGTCGTCAAATTAATGTAACTGTATCCCGGCCATGTGCGATTGTATTTCATTCAGATCGTGTACCTCACAGGATTCGGGGATAATAGTTCAGTTAGAAGATCCTATAATATATTTTCCCCAAAATGGGGTTGATCGTAAATCGAAAGATGGCAGTATATTTGGATATCAGTTGGAACGGCAAAAATCACTGAATGAACAACAACGGCAGCGTCGTTGAGTAATCAATGGACACTCACAGATGTAGAACAGTTGATGTTAGAATAAACTTTCTGTGTTTAATAAAAATAAATATGTGTATACGGAAAGATTTGTAAACAGACCAGGTTTACATCGTGCTACCATGCATGTACCGACAATGATCTCTACCCCGCGACTTAGAAAATCCGTAGTTCAAATGTCTGGTCAAACTTCAGCAATATACATGTATTTTGTTAAGATCGAATGAAACGTAACTTCCAGTTCTTCATTTTGATATTTTCAGTATAATATCGAAGGTACGCTCTCTTCAATTGGCAATTTTTAATATAGAACGTCCCCGTAAACGGGCAATATTCTCAATTTGATGACCATGAGAAATCGCGGTTCAAACATATTGGATACATTTCGTTTGAGACGTAATGAAAATCAACTTAGTTGTTACAAAAATGCTCGTTTTCGAATTTACTTAGGGTCGCGAATACTTAGGGAACTTACCGTAAGCCCAATGTTTATGCAGTGATATACCAGAATTCTCAAAGATAAGCCTACATCAATGCTGAAGAATGGATTAAATTGGATAGAGAGAGCTTGCCATTGTTTTTACAATGGTAGCGGTAGCAAACATTCTCAATACTTTGAGCGACAAATATTTCTACCATCATGCTGAATTCAAGCAACTTGTTTGGAATCTCTTATGTACTGTGCTATTACCAAAGATACTGCAGTTTAAAACAATTTCTTTGCAATGTCAGGTTTATCATGCATTTCGAGGATTTTGCACGGAGTTATGACCATTTATCCAGTCAGTCAAGGATTTATTATCTGGTCTATATCACGGTTGCAATTTGATGGACAACTTCAAAACTGTCTGGCGTGTTTGCATTTTGATGATTTTTCCACAGACTTATATGGCCCTTTATCCTGCCTAGCAACAGTTTGTCTGGTCCATAATTAGCTAATTACTATTTGATGCATAACTTAGATACTTGATGGAAGATGCTTGTTCCTTGCTAGGGTGTAATCTCAGATTCCGTACCTATTTTCGATGATTTTCCACATAGTTATGGGCCTTTATCTAGTCCGTGAAGAATTACTTGTCTGGTCCATATCCCTGTTATTACTGATGGGCAACTTTGAAACTGAAATGGAATATGCTTTGTATCTTGTATCTCGTTCTAATTTGCCCACATTCATTAATTGCACTTGACCTATGTTTGGCAAAATGTGTTCTGATTGGGGTTAGTATTTATTGCCTTATGGATGTGTCCAAACTCCCAGTTAAGCCCGGCGCACACGAGAGCTATCAGCTGAGCTAACGGCCTCAATTGCCTGTCAGCTCAGGGGCTAGCTCTCGTGTGGTTTCAGCGCACATGGTGAGCAAAAGTTTCACGAAATTGATTTCGGTTCCCGCATAACGTCTTCTTCCCACGTAAGAGTGATGCATATGAATCGCGTGAAAATAAGATGCGATTCATTGGCCGGTCCAATAAAACTGCTGAGCTGTTGGTTTGCGTAATTACTAGCCTCTGAGCTGACAGGCAATTGAGGGTGCGGTCAGCTCTCGTGTGCGCCGGTCTTTACTACACCCTTTCCTGAACTTTAATACATGCTGTCATACATACTTTCCCAGGCTGTAGGCCTATCTCAGAATGTTTGGAAATTATTTGATAGTAGCTAGGTGAGGTGTTCAAGCCTGATCTCCACTGTTCAAAATCCTCGAACCAACAATGACGGGTTAATGCACCACTTAGGTGCTACCTCATGTTCTTTCTTCATATCAACTTTGTCTTGGGGTGTTTGAAATATATTTTGTTGTATTAGATTCCTGGTAGGCATTTACACACAAACACTTATTTTAAACACTGGGTTATTATTATATGGACAATGGCTTTGTGATGTTTCAAAGCTGATGTGCAGAAAACAACAAATTCAGGATATTATCCCTTCAATATTTTTGAAAAGTAGTAGACAGAGCGCTTGATACTTTGGGTGGTGAATAAACTTTGCATATACTTTGAAAGTGATTCCCTGGCTTCTACAGCCCATTCTTGACCATATATTCTGAAACACAGCTACAGTGAAACCTGTGAATCCCGACACCGGGGTAAACTGACCAACCTCTAAATACCGACATTATCTTGAGCCCCAATACTTAAATTCAAGGTATTTTGAAACTTGATAAACCAGAGCCCTGTCAAAACCGACAAAATAATCTGGTCCCAAACATGGGCAGTTTACATAGGTTTCATTGTACTTCAATGAATTCCTCTTCGTCTGGAATCGGAACAGATTTCTGCCACTGATTTCATTACGGTAAGCGATCCATATATACGATCATCTTTCGATTTACGATCGACCCCATTTTTTCGGGAGATTTACGATCGGATATTCTAACTGATTTACAATCACCCACAAATTCTAAAATGGGACGATCTAACTTAAATTCGATCACACACGGTGGGCAATAGCTAGAATGAATATGAACAGATACGCAACATTATGCGCGAGATCGGCAGTATCGACGCATACGCAAAATGGAGTTGTTAATGTGACCTAAACCAAATCTAAACAGCATATATATTCCTGAATGGTAAATAAAAACAACTTTGTGTAAAACATAATAGTTGCGCGAGTGTCAAATTATTTCTATTATATTAAAAACGATAGACATATTCTTTTTGCGAATTCAAGAAACGAACATGTGACGGTCTTGCAAATATTGTGAAAAATTATGCTGAGACCAATAGCCGCTCACTGCGGGAATTAAATGGTTGCCGATTTGTTCTGTAACTAAGGGAGCGTGTAAAACCTAGAGTGGTGTGTCCGATGTCTGCGATTTTGTTTAATAAACGGATGATATATGGAAGGATAATGATAGAAATGTTTCTCTGTTAGGGGCCTACTTATCCCCGTCACGGCTTCAGTGTTTTGTCGCCACCTGGAGATATTATGTTAAATTATCTGAAATCGTTGAATGTTGTAAAATAGAGAGCTGTTAATTGATCTTTGTTTCTATAAGAAAATATGTGTGTTGGCTTCTTTTGTTTCAAGTCATTTTCGCTGGCTATCCAAAATCCGCCGTTGATACTGGCCGGTTCGATAAAAATGCTGTTGTCGACCCTTCAATTCAGCGCTCGTGAAACGATCACAATGCTACATAGGATATCCCATTCCTTTTCTTTCGATAAAAGCCTTCAAAGCCAAGATAGAACAAGTTTGAATGAGGGTGTTGTGAAAATTATATATGGGACAAACAGGCTCCACACATTAATTAACACAAAAACCCATAATACTGCAACGTATTTTGAAATCCCCTTCAATTGCCTCTTGCTGGTGAACAGCGCTTCAGAAGGGGCAAGGTATTCCCCAGGCAGTCAGTTCTGCGTTGTTACACACGATCTCATTTGCATATGAATAAGTGTCATTTCTAGTCTGGGTGAAACTTGTATGCTGCACGTGACTCTTATGTGGACTTGCCTGTTTCACTCTAAATTTCATGCAGTCCAGATTCCCTCTGTAGCCTATAGTATTGGACCCTTCTATCTTGATTTAACAGGGAGTAGTACTACAGTGTAATTCCCTCTGCTGGTAACCTAACCATCCCGCACACCCCTATCCTGACTTTGGATTCTTCCATTTGATGTAGTTTTCTCTGGAGGACAAGCTGTGAAGCGTGGCAAGACTATTAAAACAAATATACTGTACAGGAAATTCACAGCTGGACATGCTAAAAATAAACTAAACACACCTCCAGGTAAATGTGAACACAGATTGTTACACTGAATGATGGGAGGAGTCCGGACTCAAAACAATGTAGCCATTGACAATTTAAATATCAAAGGAGAGCCTGTCAAGGCTTGAGTTTGTTAGAAATCAAGGGGCTCTGAGGGTAGTGAAATTAGTAGCGGTGAAGAAATCTGATGCAATGGGCACACACCTTATAACTTGATATACCCGAGAACGGCAACCGACTTTGAGCTCTCCCCCTTTCTGGGCCTCCTGAGCAGACGGTCCACGTGGGATACACAGAGCAGGCCAGACAGGACAATAGGGGTCCGCTAGGGGTTTAGCGTATACGGTTGACAAATAGGTTAACATTCGCGATCAACATCCGTCGAATGCCATATATCAAATTTGTTATATAAATGTCATACACAAATACGTAATATAATAATGTGTGGTTTGATATCATAACGAAGTCCTTATTCGTCTATCAAATTTCTTCAAATTACGAACATTTTAAGGAGCTTAATTCACCAAATTGTTCACCCGATTAATGTATCATTCTTTATGATATTTTGTCACATCGGACTTTTAATAAAACCAAATCAGTATGGTGAAATTTCTTTGTCGAAGTTTAATATTATATAGTTCATCTCGTTTTCTTCCAAAAAATAATGTATTACGTTATGTAGGGCTATGGGTGAATCAGATTTCTTATAAACAAATTTATCTTATTAATGTACAATGCAATGACTATAATTATCGCGGCAATTTTTACGTTGTGAACTAGGGGAGATAATCGGATATATCGTGCTTTTCTCTCACTTCCGCGATCTAATGTTTTCGATCGAGCCGATTTTTCTCGTCATTGCAGAGGGGCGTACGATCCAATTTTTACGATCAAGCATCGATTTTGGGACTAAAAAATCACTTCCGGCGATCGAATATTTGGATCGCTTACCGTAACCTAGATATAATCCTCGAGTTGTAGGTAAAAGTGTTTACACTTTGTCAGTTGATTTATCTGTCTGATCTTTACAGCTTTTTATGGCCCCGAGGCATCATAAGTGTAGAGCAGATCTTGTTTGGGGCAGCAATATGAAATTGATAAAGCAGTCTATCCAATTATCATCTGTCTCTGTAGGCTGCAAGGTTGAAAATTACTCTGCCATTCTCAGAAATGAGCTTTGCTCCAAGGCTATTTAGGGTAGGATATCTTGTGTAAGGTCACTGTCGTTAACATCTGTACTGTCCCACGTTCTCCGGGCAAGAACGCCATTGGATTGGAGCCAGACGAGAGGAACCTTGTGTCCCTACTAGGTGGCAGTATCAATGATGTCGCCAGATCATGTTATCACAGATTTGTTCTGACAAACCTCCTTAAACACAATGTCTCCCGAGACTTTCCCCGAAGCAGTGTAGGTGACAAACCACTCAAAAATAGCCTTATTTAATATGTAGTAAATTGGCTAGCACATCTTCAGAAAATGATGGTCCTTAATATTCACCACCACAAACATATAAAAAAAATTCAGCTTACAATCCCCGCCATTTTTATCTCGCCTTACGAAGTAAAGGGGAGATATTGTGAGGCGGGAAAGAGGATGTCGTCGTCGGTGTCCCCTGCCTGGAAATGATAAGGTTTTTGGTTTAGCAAATTAAAAAAAAATCTAGAAAAATTAGAAAAAATAATAAAAATATGGGGGGTGGGTATGCCACCTGAGGGTACTACCACTGGGGTGCTCCAATGTTAAAATCCCTATGATAGAGTTTTGCGTTTAGCTGAAGTGCACATGTACATCTGTACTTAGAAAGTTTGTTGCAGTTGTCAGCTGTCATTGGATGATTATGAAACTTGGTACACATGTTTCTTATGATTAGAGGATGTACCTGTGCTATTTTTGAGAAGAAATATTAATTTTTCTCCAAATTCTGGCAAATGATAGAGTTTTCTGTTTAGGTGAATTGTACATGTAGGCCTCTATATGTATACATGTACATGGTAAGTTTGCTGTTTAGGTAAATTGTACATGTAGGCCTCTGCATCTATACATGTACATGGTAAGTTTGCTGCAGTTGTCAGCTCTCATTGGATGATTACGAAACTTGGTACACATGTTTCTTATGATTGGAGGATATACGTTTGCTATTTTTAAGATGAAATGTTAATTTTTCTCCAAATTATGGCAAATGATAGAGTTTTCTGTTTAGGTGAATTGTACATGTAGGCCTCTATATGTATACATGTACATGGTAAGTTTGCTGCAGTTGTCAGCTCTCATTGGATGATTACAAAACTCGGTACACATGTTTCTTATGATTAGAGAATGTACCTGTGCTACTTTTGAGATGAAATATAAATTTTTCTCCAAATTATTGCAAATGATAGAGTTTTGCGTTTAGCTGAAGTGCACATGTACATCTGTACACCACAGTTTGCTGCAGTTGTCAGCTGTCATTGAATGATTATGAAACTTGGTACACATGTTTCTTATGATTAGAAGATGTACCTGTGCTATTTAGGAGATGGAATATTAATTTTTGTTCAAATTTTGAAGGTTTTGTCTAAGTAATATGCCAATAATAATGTACATGTATATACATGTACACCTGTACATGGAAAGTTTTCTGAAGCTGTCAGCTTTCATTGGATGAGTTTGACACTTGCTAGCCAAGTTCAATGTGATTCGAGGATGTGCATGTGCTATTTAAGAAATATAACATTAAATATGAATTTTTGTCCCAATTATTGCAGTTTAGACTTTGTACGTTCCCATTGATAAGGTTTTTGTTGGGCAAAAATTTACATGTAGATCTGTACATGAAATGTTTGTTGAACCTTCTGTGGGATGATTATAAAACTTGGTGGACATGTTTCATGTTTTCCTAGGTCACACCTCTCCCGCAGTAATCCCACACGGGACTGACCTATCCAGCCATATTCCCAAATGGCACTGACCTATCCAGCAGTAATGCCACACGTGACTGACCTATCCAGCAGTAATCTCATATGGAACTCAACTATCGAGCAGTAATCCCAGACCGGACTGGTCTATCCAGCAGTAATCCCATTTGGGACTGGCCTATCCAGCAGTAATCTCACACAGGACGGACCTATCCAGCAGTAATCCCAAATGGCACTGGTCTATCCAGCAGTAATGCCACATGGGACTGGCCTATCCAGCAGTAATTCCACATGGGACTAGCCTATGCAGCAGTAATCTCACACGGGACTGACCTATCCATAAGTAATATGACACTGGACTGCAATATGCAGCAGTAATCCCACATGGCACTGACCTATCCAGCCATAATCCTACATGGGACTGACCTATCCCGCTGTAATCCCACACAGGTTTAGCCTATCCAGCAGTAATCCCACATGGGACTGGCCTCCCCAGCTGTAATCCCACACAAGATTGCCGTATGCAGCAGTAATCCCACATTGGACTGCCTATGCAGCAGTAATCCCACACGGGACTGTCCTATCCAGCATTAATCCCATACAAGACTCATCTATCCAGCAGTAATCCCAGACAGGACTGGACCATCCAGCAGTAATCCCACTTGGGACTGGACTATCCAGCAGTAATCCCACAGGGGACTGGTCTATCCATCAGTAATAACACATGGGACTGGTCCATCCAGCAGTAATCCTACACAGGACTGGCTTATCCAGCAGTAATCTCACATGGGACTGACCTATCCAGCAGTAATCTCACACTGGACTGCCCTATGCACCAGTAATCCAACGGCACTGACCTATCCATCCTACATGGGATTAACTTATATGCCAGTAATCCCACATGCGACTGATGTTATTGTCTGTACCACATCACCTATTCCAGACCTTATTGTTTGCTCTACATGTATGCTTTCAATACTGCTGCACCTTCGGCGGATGACCCCGCAAGGCGAGATGTTGGGGTTCTCAGAACGCTTGTTCCAAGATATGAGGGCTAGAGATAATTAGGTCATCCTACTCGACACCGTTATGGCAAATTTTGGAGGTCACCAATGAAACCTGGCCAGATTTTTCCCTATTAAAATTTGGAGTCGGTGGTTTTGATATTTTGAGAGACAATTATAGAAACATTTTAAAATATATCACAAACCAATTTCTGCTCCAGTCGGGTATAATGACCAATCAATGTTCAGCCCTGATTATAATCTTAGATCCCAAAAATGCAATGTACATGTGGATCATGTGACCCTTAGTGTCAAGTCCATTGACACTTCTCGAACTACTAGGCTGCAGGCCAGTTATCAAAGATCACATTCTCTCAATGTCCCAGAACTTTCACATTCTCATAATTTATCAGTAAAATATGTGGTGTGAACTTGGCCATTATAATCGAATGGAGGTTGATAAAACCTTCACTGCGACAAGGGAGATCTTCCAGTATTGAAGCATTTGATTGGTCAGTTCAAATATTCTAACAGAAATCCGGTGTTTTCATTGGCTGGATGAGAATATTGGATGAACATTGAGCCAATCAGAGAGTTTCTGTAAAGTTTCATTGATTCTCAGCCTTCGGCAGTTTAAAATTTCTGTGCACTGTTCCCATTACTGTTATGAAAAACTGAAATCAAATTATATTGCTGAAGATAAGGCTTCAAGTGAACAGTTAATGTGACGAAGAAGGAGGGGCTTCTGTCTCATGTCCGTCCGTCCGTATGTCTGTCCATCCATGGATCTCGTGAGTGGAATAGCCTACAGCCTAAACCATTTTAAGCTGTTGATCTGAATTTTGTGGAGACTAATGAGTTGAAGATCTGATATAGATACTTTTACCTAACTAACCAGCAATCCGTAACTTTGCCAGTTTGGTCCATTTCTCCCATCTTCAAGACATCATCTCTGTTTACACGTTGAAGAAGCCTTGATGGTTCTGACCACCTAGTTCATTCAAAATCTGAGGTGTAAATTTTGCTACAAACGAGAGACGAGCCAATCAGAACATACCCAACAACTGTGTGTAGGGTGACGTATTCTATCAAGAGTTCCTCCTGCAGGTACATGTAATAGGACCGGCAATCTGTGGTCCATTTATACGACCTATTTCAAAATTCGAATTGGTTTTAGGTCAATTATGTGTAGTGTCTATTTTTGAATTCTTTTGGACATATATCAAGGCTAATTCGAACTGTGAATTTGTGAGCAGACAACAGCCTAAACCATTAAGGATAGCTGTCTCCTTAGAGGCAGTGTTTGCACCCCCGTGACAATCTGTCTTCTTAATCAATAAATATACAAGATAACCATAATAAACTATATATTTTATGAAAACGTACGTTGTGGGGATTCCAACTATATGATTTGTATAACCGACGCTGCTATTTTCCAGTGCCTCAAAAACTAAATTTTTAACCCTAATATTGAAGCACTTCTAATTAGAATTTTGATTTCATTTTTTCACCAAATGTTAGACGAAATAGTGAATATTTCAATGAAGAAATAAAAAAAAATGACCAAATTTGATCCTCCAAGGAGACAGCTATCCTTAAAGCTATGGAGGTTTGCTCAACTGTCCAAACATGGAACTGCATGCTTTTCAGGACAGCACAAGGTGAACCAATGGTTCCAAACCCTGATGACGTATTATATCTCTCTCAATCATGCATTCATCTGCATGACACGTGAACACTTACCCAGAAATTTAACATCGCTTATGTAACACGAAACCAATGAGATTGTCATTGTCAACACAAAGTACATGTGCCACAAGGCGTGAAGTCCTATATCTAACCAGATACACCAAATTAAAGCTTGCTGTTCCGACATAGTGCCAGTCCAGGGACCTCGCGCTGGCTATTAAGTAGATGTCATGTTACATGAAGGGAGTGATAGGCTAATTGAATTGTGTAACGTTCTCCACCAGCCATTTAATTGTCATGGATGTTGGGGGTCTGCATTGCATCAAGGGACAGAAGTGGTATTTTATTGTCATGGATGTAGGGGCCCTACATCATCAGGTTTCAGGACAATTGACAGTAAGAAAGATTTGTTTGAGTCTTTTCACGCTTTGTTCATCAGTTAACTGCCAAAAATTTGGTACATGCACACTCTGACCATTTTCTTAAGAGCTCGCTTTTGATTGTGTTTCAGCTGTTAGCAACATATGCTGGTATATTAGATGATGTGTTAATTGTTACAAAACTTTTAAGATAATTAAATCCTCTAATAATTCAATCGCATGAAATAAAATTTCCCCCAGAAAAGTCGGGATGATCAATTTAGGAATCAGGAAGTTGATATAATCATGCAAATAATCCATGATTTCTTCGTTATTGTCCCCCGCTACTTAGTGTGGGGGGGGGTGTCCGGGGGGGTGTCCGTAATTCTGTAAGATTTTCTTGTCCAGACAATAACTCATGAACGATTTAACCGATCAACTTCAAACTTGGGGTGTGCCTTGACATTGGTGAGAGGACGGTTGGGATTGTTTTCCAGCAATGTGCGTTATCTAATATGGCTGCTGTCAGCCATATTGGATTATAAGCAGTTGGATCTTGTCCAGACAATAACTCGAGAACGATTCAGACGATCTTCTTCATACCTGGGGAGTGCCTTGACATTGTTGAGATGAGGATTGTGATTTTTTTTTTCAAGGACATGCTTAATCCAATATGGCCACCATCGGCCATACTGGATTTCATTGGATTTTAAGCAGTTTGATCTTGCCCGGACAATAACTGGAGTACAATTCAACTGATCTACTTCAAACTTGGGGAGTGCCTTGACATCGGTGAGAGGACGGTTGGGATTGTTTTTCAGCAATGTGCATAATCCAATATGGCCGCCGTCAGCCATATTGGATTATAAGCAGTTGAATCTTAGATTTTCTTGTCCGGACAATAACTCATGAATGATTTAACTGATCAACTTCAAACTTGGGGTGTGCCTTGACATTGGTGAGAGGACAGTTGGGATTGTTTTTCAGCAATGTGCGTAATCTAATATGGCCACCGTCAGCCATATTGGATTATAAGCAGTTGGATCTTGTCCGGACAATAACTCAAGAATGTTTGAACCGATCTACTTCATACCTGGGGAGTGCCTTGACATTGGTGAGAGGATGATTAGGATTGTTTTTCAAGGACATGCTTAATGCAGTATGGCCACCATCAGCCATACTGGATTTCATTGGATTTTAAGCAGTTTGATCTTGTCCGGACAATAGCTGGAGTACGCTTCAACTGATCTACTTCAAACTTGGGGAGTCCCTTGACCTTGGTGAGATCCCGGTTGGGATTTGTTTCATGAACGAGCATAATCCAATTTGCCTGCCATACCTCACCGCTGTGGGGTGTGTCACTCATCAGCGATATCTCCATTTTCAAATCATACTCTTCATCAATGATATGAGATATCATCGACCAAAACAATCGACCATAGAGGTCCATGGCCCCCGCAGCAGCAGCGCCAGTTATGGTGGATGTAAGCGGGGGACATGGACCTCTATGGTCGATTTTTTTAATGACTAAATTAGAGGGTGATCAAATTTATTACATAGACTGATTGAATTTTGTCCGAAAAATCGGGATTGATTGGATTTTATAAACTGGATGATTGAATTATTAGAAGATTAAGTGACCTGTTCTTGTTTTGCTGATCAGATATTGATTTTCAGCCTACATATTGTATACATATTCAAGTCTATCATGAAAAATATGGGACTGTTTCATGTTCCTTCTTATTCTCAAGATAATCATATTTGTTGACTCAATGTTGGCCGCAAAATATATTTATAACCAGAGACCAGTCTCATGCTAATTGTACCGGGCACATAGATTTGCTGATCGTTACATCGCTGCTGGGACCAGACCCAGACTTCTGACTTTCTCTGGGCTCTTTTTTGGTTGTGGAAAATGTTTGTCAACAATGACTCCAAAAATGCCAAATGAGGTTAAATGTTTTGGGGATGCATGTTTATTCAAAAGAATTACGTTCATATTCTTCACAGGCTGTGAAGTCGGGAGAGGAATCCATGCAGAATATGTACCCTGACCTGTTTGACCAGCTGCTGACCTTCGTGGAGTACGTGGTCAAACCTCCCAGATACGGTAATATTGAGACGAAGTCTGTGGGAATCGTGAAAGGACCCTCAGTGAGTACTTTGGCATTTCTCTGTGGGCTGTATAGTAAAGAAATGAAGTTTTAAAGAAGTAAGTGCATCTTGGGATATCTTCCAGTTATAAAGCACTTGATTGGTCAATTCAAATTTTCAAAATGAAATTCAGGGTTTTCATTGGCCTACTGAGCAGATTGGAAGAAAATCCTACCAATCATAAGAGTTTCTGTAAAGATTCATTGTAACTAAATAATTTGAAACATGAATGAACATTCGATGTTGCAAATGTGACATCAAACGCTATAATATCCTATTTCTTCTAATTTTTCGAGGCTAAATACTGTGGCATGGATATGTTATTTATCACAAAAACTGCAAAGTTAGCTAGTAATATTTGTAGAATGTTTACAGAATTTCTCCACAGTAGCTTGAAGTTAAGTTTTGCTGTCTGAATAATTAGAAGAAATAGGGTACCTGTGAAATTTGAAATGTTCTATTGCTCTATGCTTCAATGCATGTTCATACGTGTCCAGATCTAAAATCTGTCAGTTTGATCTACCTTTCCATATATAGGCATCAGATAATTATTCATTCGACAGCTATATAGTCCATTAAAACTTTCTTTGGTCATACTGGTGGTTTCACAATAAGACCAGACAGTAAACCAGAAGTGCCAATTTTGTCAGTTGATTGGTTACCTGAACCAAAATCGACTAACAGGAAGTGGCTTTTTGTAGTATCTGATTGGATAATTTGTATGCGGGTACCCCATTGAAAGAAAAGTCTGACCTTTGTCACCTCTTTGTACACCCTTGTGTCACTTGCATTGAGAGCTCAATTTATGACTTGAATATGTTTTCAGATAATTGACTCAACTGATGGAAGTGATCGTAAACCCTCAAGTAAAGTTTCCATCAAATGAAAGACCATTGGAAACTGTGTGGAAAAATATTTATTGTAATTTTTTATGATTTTATTACACAGAGTAAACTGCAAATAAAGCATGGTATTCTATGGTGGTCTGTTGCAATCATATTTAGGTCCAGTGACGTCACACTGCCTGAATACATATATTTCAAACTGTGTATGCACTTTCCAATGCTTGATTCAAGCTTAAGGTGTGTATATTTTGAGTTTCAACACAGACTCACCGTTCCAATGTGCATGTTTCACCAAACTCTGGGAGATGGTAACTCATAAGTGTCAAATCAATTTGAATATTGCATTTAATTTCCCAGATTTTGGTGAAACATGCACGTTGGAACAGTGGGTGTGTTGAAACGCAAAGTATACACACCATAAGCTTGAATCCAGCATTGAAAAGTGCATACAAAGTTTGAAATATATGTATTAAGGCAGTGTGACGTCACTGGACCTAAATATGATTGCAACATACCACCATGGAAACCATGCTTTATTTGCAGTTTACTCTGTGTAATAAAATCATAAAAAAATACAATAAATATTTTTTACACAGTTTTCAATGGTCTTTCAGTTGATGGAAACTTTACTTGAGGGTTTACGATCACTTTAAAATAGTATTGTTAAAGGTTATACCAAATGACTCTATACTACTTTGCATTAAAACATACCCAGTAGTGTTCCAAACAACAAATTAGTATTTTTCTCTCGAATAATGTCGCCGAAGTGGGTTTTAGGACACGAATAGCAAACATGTGGGGGGGAAACGTATTGGAGTCGTGACCTCTGGTGCATGATGTCACAACCTGATTACGATTGCGCCCTAAACGTCATAGTCTATGATGTCGGGCGTTGTTACGAAAGATTCACCCAACTGTGGGAGTTCTAGCTTGATGTCGCTGACATTTTGATGTCACAACAGGCATTTGAGCGAGATCGTAATCAGGTTGTGACGTCACAGGTCAAGCGGTCACAGCTTTTGCCGTTTTGAAAGGGGCATGAAATTGTCGCCCTTTACTGCTGCTATTTCCAACCTTGGGCAGTTTGAAAACATACAAAAATGTAAAACAAGTCTATATAATCACCTCTACAACAATTTAGCACAAAAAAGTAGCAGATTTTCAGACCATTTTGTATAACCTTTAAACATAATACCAAGTACCAAGTTTGAGAATATAAGCCGATATCAAGTCTTATATGTCTGACAATTGGTTGTCCAATACCGAAAATTTAAAGTGGCGTGCATGATTGATGCAACCCAAAAAATATTTTTATGCATAGTTCAGGTACACTTGTCCTTCATGACAACATGGTTCATTGTTAAGTGGCTTTCAGTAAAGTACGGATACTGTTATAGCCTCAACATGTATTCGTGTGCTGCTGTTATGCAGTGCGACTCCCCTTTTTCACACAGTCAATATTTTGTCCCCCATCTTCAGCATTATAATGAGAGACAAATGCACAGCCATTGGTAAATCTCTATATTATAACCTTCGATGCGCTCACCCCCTTCCATGCATGGAAGTTTTCAATCTTGAATATATTTTCTTCTATCAGGTGGACTGGGTGACGATGAACTTTGTGCCATTCGCGGAGAAAGCTGTGGAGCTGGTGGTAGATCTGTACAAGTCTACGTCCAAGAATCCTGCTGTTATACAAGCACATGTACTACAGGCTATCATCAGGGTGAGTCCATCTGTCTGTCCTGTACTCTTCTTTTATGTCTGTCTGTCTGTCACTTGATATGTCTGTCAGTTGATCTGTCAGGTCGTATCTGGTGTATGTTATGAACTCCTGAAATAGCATGAACATTTTTCAAAAATTCACAACCTTCTGAAACACTAATCGTTTGGACCTCGCAGTAAGGGAGCATAGCAAAAATCGGAATGTTGGAACATTTGCATCCAGTATTGGATGCAGCCACGTTCCATTTTCAGCTACTGGAATGTTCCACATTAGAGGAACGTTCCCCTTGAACATTCTGTACAGATCTAGGGAACATTCCTGCCGAACATTCTGATTTTAGATACAAGAACGTTCGGGTGCATCAGAACATTCAGGTGCTTCAGAACGTTCGGGTACCTTCATGCTGAACGTTCCTGGTAGGTTCCGAGTTACTCGAACGTTCAACAGTGGGCATTCTCTTGTTCCACTGGAACAAAAATCGCGTTCCGATTTTTGCTACGCAAGCACCCGACATAACAGGTTAAAATTCTGGGTGAGGAAAGACCATTGAAATTTTGATTCAGCACCATCCTCAGCTGTTAGGGGTAATTTGAGGTGAGGCCATGTGTGAATTACACAGCAAAAAAATAACCAACCCAGATCAGGGCCTCCTGTCACCTTCAAGCTTCCTTAAAGTGACACGGTTCCACTCCAGATGGAGTGAAGTTTTAAGCTTCTTTTACAATTCCAGATACTATTGCTTCAAGAAGACTGACAAATGTTTTGAAAAATAGCCTCAAACATATCCTGTCAAACTTATGAGGGCCTTACGATAGTCCCCTGGAAGTCAGGCCCTATCTCTGCCTTTTGTTAGAAGTGTGTGACACAGGACAACTCTGAGAAACATATGTTTTGTATGGCTCCCAAATAAAACAGGACGGATGAAAATACGATGAAAAATCTGGGAGTGAGGAATTTTATATATGAACCCAAATGTTCTAGGGCTATGAAAATACTAAAAATTCTGAGTAAGATACCTTTTACCGTGTGTGAGTAGGTCAAACAGTTGCCAAGATATTATGAAGTATAAATCTGATACTCAAAGAATTTATGCAAATGAGATTTTGTGATATCACCAAGTAATCTCCGGATAATGAGCTAAATGTATGCTGGATTATTCACAGAGCTATAAGATTAATCTCTTTCAGTTATAATGTTGATTATTTATAGCATTATGCAAACTAACGACCTGGTATATAACCCTGCTTTTGGCAAAAAAATAGAAATAATAAACCTGTTACTTGATAAAATGATGCTGACGATGGCTTCATTTTGAAATTCTGAATATGCAGTAACAAAGGATTCATATTCATCAGAAAAATCATTTCAACTTTTCAAGTTCCTTGAATGAAATGTTTCCGGTTGCTATGGTAACCGTATTTCTGAAACTATCAGTAACCAAGTCACAAAAGTGATATCCAATAACCTGTAAACAGTTGATGTAGTGTAAAAGAATCAGAAAAGAAGATATATGTCATTATTTATCAGACTAGATTTCTAGTTCACCAAAGCTATATGCAACCTGTAACCATCTGGGACATCTATACGCGGTAAGACTTACCCTGGGATCGTGTGTATCCATGTTCAGCCTACTTTCGGCAACTGCAAGGGAATTTCCAGAAATCAATACCACGTGACTTCGTCAGCCAATCAGCTAAAGTCTACCGATGTAACCCCAACATAACTCGCCATTTTCGAGTCATGTGATGTCCTACTTGTTCAAAATTACCGATCTACCACACCTCTTGGATGATACAAAAGTTATTCATACCTATATGTGTTGTAAGTACAGGCAATATCTGTTTCCGAAGTGGTATGTAAACCTGTAATTTATCAGATTTCTCCAGTCTGTTCTCCGCCGGATGAAGGCCGAACAGAATCCGGTAAAATACCGATATCGCTCCGCGATAATGGAGACACACGATTCGCAAGCCATCTTCATGGATGGCGAAGTGTACGCAAATGAGCTCATATGTTTACAAAGTTTTAACCAAAGCCAAACATTTTTGATGTGCAATATCTCAGCAGTTATAACAGAGGTTGAAATGTTGTAAAAAATTAACCATCTCAGGTGACAGGTGAGGACAATTCTACCTGTTAGCACCAATGATACAAAATAATAATGTTGCTTTTGTGTATTGTAATGTTGCATGCGGTAATTCCCCTAATAATTCGATCACCGGAAGTGCAGCAAAAATGGCTTATATCTGGAAATATTCTTGATGGCACCAGCTACAAAGTGTCACATTTTGTCATTATATGACTTTTCTGCAATTTGAATGAAAGATGGGAATGTTACTTTTTCTCTGTCTTTGAATAATAGAATTGAAAAGTGAACTTCCTATGATTGAATTATTAGGGGAATTACCGTAAATATGAAGAAAAAAATCTTCCAGTACATGGTGGCCTGGTTAGTTTAAGTTGTCTCATTAATAATGCATTAATTATTATGTTCGCAGTTTCCTGCATTCAGTTTCAAGTTGTTTTTAGCAAGAATGAATTAACCGAGAAAAAACTTTTTTTTTTGGCAGTCACTTTGAGGCAGGTAATTTATTTCTCTATCTGTCTCATGAAAAAAAGTTCTGGTCAGAGACAGGTGGACAGGTGTTAATTTTGACCCCTGGGCAACCATTAAGGAATATTTTATTGAAATAAATTTTCAAATTTTCAGAAGCAATATTTCAACCACATATCTCTCCTCCAGAAGTTGTCATATTCCATCTTGGTTCCTCTTTAATAACATCATTGAATTGAGTGTTTACTGCACAAGGATGTAGAGGATGGCGGTGATGTATGCTTATTGTGTGTCAGACGAGAACCTCATTATTATGCAATCTGTGCAACAGTCCCATCATAAAATGCACCTCATTTCCTGGTCTGTTACGACTGGCATAATGCTCCAGGGAATTTTACAACTCCCAATGATATCTTTCTGTAATTATCAATTGGGCTCTGTAGCTCTCACTGTTGTAACTGTAGCCTAAATATTTCCAAATGGACTGAAGGGGTCATTTTGATGTAGAATTTTTGAGATTTTTATTTCCCGTTCCCCGATCTAATTTCAGAAGTTCAAGTCTATAAAATCTCAGTCATCTTCGTCCTAATAAAGATATGCCATTCGGCCAGGATGAAGTATGGCCGGAATATTTTTTTGTGACTTCCTTTTTAATAACGATAAATAGTTTTCATAGTCGCTACAAACTGGTCATTATTTTCTGCTTGATAGACATCCCAGTGATTGACTATGTTTGATTTATTATTTTCTTTTTAAGAGCTGTTTCCTCCTCTGATCGAGGCTGCAATGTATTTGCCTTGAGTTTTATGGTCTAAGGGAGCAAACTCTTGCATGCAGTTATCTTTTCCCATGCTGAGAGGACATTCACAGGAGCAGAAAAGTACATGTATATAATGCCATGGCCGTAGACAAGGGGGGGGGGGGTCTGTAGCCCCCAAAATATGTGCAAGGCAAAAAATAGACATGTTTTTGTGAAATACATATTCCCCACTTCGTGTTTGTCAGAGGGGAAAGTGGTCAAGCAGAGAAAAGGCATGTTTATGCATATAAATTCCCTCTAAAATGTACAAAACATGTATTCCACCCAAAAACACAACCTAATTAGTTTGCACAAGGTTTTTTTTTTGTGTTGACCAAGTTTGAGTTTTAATAACCCTGGAAGAAAATACTCACACACAAAACAAGAAAAGATAAAAAAGACTGCACGGTTACAACATGTGCGTTTTAAGGTTGAGTTTTATTCACTGGAAAAGGCCAAGAACGCATCTCCAGCCATCTGGGATCCTGGAGCTTCAGGGGCCTAGGCGACCCCTGGACCCTCACCTTATTGTGCTGTGATAGTGTAGTCCCCTAAATCTGAAAACTTGTCTACAGCCTTGAATGCCTACTTGTTTTGTACAGGAAAGAGTGCAGAATGATCTGTTCATAGGAACTCATAAGCTGTAAAGTGGTGGGGGTATACATTCAAATACATTGTAGTAAATAAAATACATAAAATTTTGTTTCACAGACATGAAAATCTGTGAGCTTGGATAATGCTATTCTCCCAGTACTGATGCAATATTTTTTTTATTGTTGTTACGGTTAAAACAATAGAACGTTAACTAAAACCTATTGTGTATATACCAATGCCATTTAGAAAGCAGGTAACATTTATATCCAATTATTGTTAGGATGACCCTTTCTTGGTAAAGCACAACTACTTGTGCTGTATGGGCCAGTCCCTTGTGAGACTCGAACACTTGCTCTCAAGAGTTAGACACCGAATCGCCACCGGTGAATGCAAACGTTCTATACCCACTCGGCCACCTCGGCCTCCTGCGCAAGCTTTAAAGTTTTTAGTTGAACAGTGATAACTAAGAAATCTATGTGAATTGTAGATTTTGTCATAGTGTATCGACATCCCTTACTTTGGCTCCAAAAAAAATATATATATATTGAAAAAATTTACCCAAATTTTTCTCCATTATATTACTCAACGTGCTGGCAACTAAACAATGGAGTTATTTCGACACCAATCAAAATGTTATGCAAGTCTTTGCTTGTACCAATTTGAACATATAAGTGAGAATAACACCTATAGCTGAATACAATGGAGTTACCTATCCCTCTAATACTTTATCCCAGGTTACAAGTAGGTGCCCTATTTCTTCTAATTTTTTGAACAGCGTTTTTATATTTAGAAGCAGAAACGGTCCATTTTTGTGTCAACTAAGGCTCAATTCTGTGGCATGGATATGTTTTTTTTTGTCCCAAGAACTGAAAAGACATGAGCAGTGTGACTAACGTAACATGACCTACAAAGTACATGTAGGGTAGGCATTAGGACTCCGACGCGAACTGAACTCTTGGAAATCGCCACCCCCAATTGAAATCCTGCCTATATTAAGATGGACACTGCCCAAGTCAGAATAGACATTTTCATCAAAAGTAGGTGAGCTCAGAACTTGCTGGTAACAGTCCTCTATTATGCAACTTCATGCAAAAAATCAAGGTTCTAATGTCAACGGTTCTCCTTATTTTGCCGACAAAAGGATTCGGATGGACTCACTGACTGACTGACTGACTACCGGA
Organism: Hanleya hanleyi; assembly: GCA_036873755.1. Lineage (NCBI taxonomy): Eukaryota > Metazoa > Mollusca > Polyplacophora > Lepidopleurida > Hanleyidae > Hanleya > Hanleya hanleyi. The sequence goes on from JAVTVY010002181.1 coordinate 65,249, forward strand.
CAATTTGCAGATGGTAGCCTACTTTGTAGGAATAGCTGGTGAAATTTGTAGAATGTTTGCAGAATTTCTCTCCACAGTAGTCTGAAGTTAAGCTTTGCCATCTGAATAATTAGAATAAATAGGGTACTACATGTATAATGATTGAAAAATTGTTGAAAACGATGTTAAATTCTACTCTGTTTCGATCGACACAGTTTATCTGCAAACAAGAGAGATGGAACATGCATCCAGTAAAGGTTTGCTTATGTCATAGTAGTGTCACTTTGAAATGGATGATACACACATCCCTTAATTGTCCATAATTGAGTGTATAATGGTAGGATTTCAGTAGGCTAAATAGTATGAGGCGCCGTTTGTCACTTTCTGATTTAATCTACTGATTTATAAATATCGGGTATTTAGCAGTCGGATATATAAATGTGCATAAAATGAGCGTGAAATAAACACCGACTTTAGTCAATTTTAAATCCTATATCAGCGAATAAAATCCGAGAAATATTTATAAATACCTATATTAGATTTCAAGATATATATATCTCTCGTTGTGTTATTTCTGGGATATAAATTCCTCCACAATATATATATATATTCCTGACAAACGATTTCTTATTTATATATCCGAGGTAACGTATCTTACTGATATATAAATATTTCAAAATGTGCTGTATATATATATATATATATATATCCAGTCTTCGTCTAACTCCGGATTTACAAATACTGAACTGAGAAAGTCTCATATATAGATATCCCATTGATAGTATGCTGATGAGTCTCAAAAACCGATGACGTCGTCGGGTTTGGTGTTGGTTTAGATCATATTGTCTATTTCGTGTTTCAGGTGACGAAAGTCCTTGTGATCCGTGGGCAAGACATAATGAATACTAATAATAATAGCTTTCTATAAATTCTGTGCTTCTGCGAATAACGCTGGCTAAAAGTAAGAAGTACCTGAATGAATTTGCCTGATAATATTCACAGATGACCCACAAATTAGCATGTGTTTACAATACCGCACATGAGAATCTGCGGAATGATTGAGCGGTGTTTGCCGACCCTTGGTACACTTGAAGAGGCTTAGTGTGACATCATCATTTTTGCGGTAAACGTATCGCAACTCATTAGCATATTATAACTGGGATATCTATATATGAGACTTTCTCAGTTCAGTATTTGTAAATCCGGAGTTAGATGAAGATGGATATATATATACCCAACTACACATTTTTAAATATTTATATATCAGTAAGATACGTTACCTTGGATATATAAATAAGAAATCCTTTATCAGGAATATATATATATGGTGGAGAAATTTATATCCCAGAAATAACACAACGAGAGATATATATATCTTGAAATTCAAAATAGGTATTTATAAATTTTTCTCGGATTTTATTCGCTGATATAGGATTTAAAATTGACTGAACTTGGTGTTTATTTCACGCTCATTTTTTGCAAATTTATATATCCGACTGCTAAATACCCGATATTTATATATCCGACTGCTAAATACCCGATATTTATAAATCAGTAGATTAAATCAGAAAGTGACAAACGGCGCCTCATAAAATAGACATGGCAGATGTCAGACAGTTCTGGTTTACTCCAAGCAACAGATGTTCAGGTGATTTATATTTTCCCTTTTTTTCCCCCCTCAAACCCTCAATTACTTGTGAATGTCCACCAGACCACATGTCTGCCAGAGCATCTATATAGTCTCAAGCCTACAGGAAGGCCAGTCTCCTGTGAATGACACAATGCAAGATCAACACGCCAGGTGATGTAACACTTAGGTGTAGCTCAAGCCCTTCAATAAATGACCTTTGCGCTGTTGCACTTCACTTCCTTTGTGGCAACCCCTTCTCTTCTGTATACACCCAGAAACATTCCGGACCACTTTTACCAAACAGATTAAGGGACAGTGGCAGTTCCTTTCAAGAGGGAGGCTTCCATCTCATTACCTCAGCCTTTGAGTTAATTTGTTTTGATGACATGAACTGGGAGCTTTTGGTAAGGTGATCATTTGATCTTCGGTAGAAGACATTAATTCTAGGTTAAGAGGTCACAGACGGTTACCAGTAGAGTGTTTTACATAACCCTGCATGATTCTACCCTACAACTGTTATATCACATGACCCCCTGACCTCCCCAATTTGATTGAGGCTAATGTTACATAATCACCATTGCATCATTTTGCTTTCTAAATTTTTTAAAACCAACCAAAAAAAAAAAACGGATGGAAAATGTTTGACAATGTGTATGAAGAGACTGCTTAATATTTTGCCTGGTGCACAAAAGAACAAACCGAAACTGTTGGAACATGGAGATGGAATAACAAAGGATGTTAGATCTAGAACTCGATAGAAGTTATGGCGTTCGTCCATCTGTTAATCTATCTGTTAGCTTTCATTGTTAACGCGGCTAGTTCTAGAGTTTCTTATCCATTCTGTTTAAACTTGGTATACATTAATTTACCATTTATATATGAAGACTTCCTCCAACATTTTTATGCGCTCACCAAAAAGGCGGTGGCATTGATAGAGATTCCGTCAGTTTGTCCAGTCCATATCTGTGACAGTTTTCTACTGTTGCAATTTTTTTTTGAGTGGATACAATAGGTGGGGACGATTGAACCAAAATTGAGATTGAGGTCAAAGGTCACTGCAGTGTAAAAAATAAGGAAATCCTTGAAAATTGCTATTTTTTTTTAGAGTGGATACATTCACGTGCTGATACTGAGGTCATGGTCAAAGGCCAAGGTATTGTTACTGTACCCTATAAAAATGCGCATGTGGCTTTTTTACCCCTCGTCTATTTTGGCCTTGGGGTATTGTCTGCCATGTACGTCCGTCCATCAGTCTGTCCGTACGTCCGTTACCGCATTTTAGGAAAAACGCTCTAGATACAGTGACCAAATTTTGGGAACTTATTCATCTATTTATAAATCAGACATCTATCGAAAATGGCTCCTCTCGGTTCATATTTTACAGGCTTATGCCCCTTTACAGATGTATTGATTTCATATTTTGTGATATATGCTGGAATGTAATCAACTATATCTGCAGAACTGTGTTTGATATAGCTACTACATTTTGGAAACTTATTTATTTATATAGCTGTATTCTAGAAGCCAACAGAAAATTGGTCGCCTCAGCCCTTATTTTACGGAGTTAAGCCCCTTTCAGGTGCAATAATTTTTCGATTTTGTGATACATGCTTGACTGTAACCAGTTATATCTAATTAACAGTGTTTGGTACAGCTTGCAAATAATGATGGAACTTTTTTATCTAGTTGTATGCTAAATGCCTACAAAAAAATTAGTCTTTTCGGCCAATTTTTTATGGAGTTATGCTCATTTTCGGATCTAATAATCTCTGATTATTTTGTAATATATAGTTGAGTGTACAAGTTATATCTGCAGATCCGTGTTCGTTACATCTACTAAATTTTGGAAACTTATTTATCTACTTGTATTCTATATGCATACAAAAAATTCATCATCTCGGCCCTTATTTTATGGAGTTATGGCCTTTTCTGGGTGTAATAATCTTGGATATGCTTGAATGTGTTAACCAGTTTTATCTGAAGAACTGTGTTCGGTACAGCTACCAAATTATTTGCTTACATGTACATGGGCCTTATTTTACAAAGTTATATCCTTTTGTGATGCTTGAATGTAGCTGTTATATCTGTAGAATTAATGATATGCTCTAAAAAGAACAATTCTGAATGATTAGTAAATATAACCATAATATGTTGCACATGCATTCTCAGCATATTTCTCGATTGCTTGGCGGAAGCCAAGGGGTTTTGTGAGGCTCACCCTCATGTTCTACATCCTGCATGATTTTTTCAAGAGTTAATGCCTCTTCATTGTCAAAAATACTCTCATTGCAACTATTCCTCGAGTTTTCATTGGACTGTTGACAATATTTGTTGTCAGTTTCACAGTGTGATATGCAAGAGAATTTTTTGGACTGCCCAAGACTTTTTTTCACCCGAGTTACGCCTTTTTACCCCTCATCCCATAGGGCTGTGGGGTCTTGTCGTTGCCATGTACGTACGTCCTAGCGTCCGTCCGTCCTAGCGTCCGTCCGTCAACATTTTCTTGTCCGCTGAATATCTGCAGATCTATGAAGTCAGGCCTGACCAAACTTTGGTGAGAGCTTCCTGAATGTTGACAGATGAAATGATTAAGATTTTCAGATGGCTATGATGATTTCGTAATTTTTTTATTTTTTTTTTATTATTTATTGATGGCTCTTTGCACTGTTATCTATGCCCATCAACATGTTCTTGTCCGCTGAATATCTGCAGATCTATCAAGTCAGGCCTGACCAAACTTTGGTGAGAGCTTCCTGATTGTTGACTGATGAAATTATTAGATTTACAGATGGCTATGATGATTTCATGATATTTTATTTATTTATTTTTTTATTATTATTTATTGATGGCATAGATTTTGCACTGTTATCTATGCCCATCAGGAACCCTTGGTTGCATGTTTCATTGTGAATTTTAATGGTTCGCTGATACAAGAAAGCCTGGTCCATTCAAGATTCTCATTGAATGAAGGACAACATTTTTCTTTAATTTTGCTATTAAATCATTCTATTCTACATCATATGATTTATTCTAAAACTTTTGCATGAACCATATTTGTGTCCACACATTTAACTGGTACAACATAATGCTTCAATTTTTGTCACCAATCATGTTACTGTACCTTGGAAATTATTTAAAATGAGTGATTAGGAGAGCCCATTTTTAGCCTGGCTCTGGGCAATTTTGAACCAGTTTGCATACCTGGAGCTTATGCCTCCCCCCCCCCCCAATAATGGTAAGGGTGGGCCTGTGTCAATCAGTGTGTTTACTTGTTATCACACTTGTGCAATGCATAAATTGCCACTGATAAAGCTACACTTTTTTGCATGCTGTAATCCCAGCACACCACTCACGTGAAACCGAAGTCTGTTATATATGGTATCCAGGGATTTTTTGCATGTTCCGATCCCAAACTCCCAGTTCCTTTTCGTAATTCGTTATTGAGGGTCAAATTTTTTTAAGTGAATTCCGGCGCAAAGAGCCTGTGATCAATCACAAAACAGAGGTTTATTAACATGAAATTCAATACCCAGCTATGCAATCGGATCGATATTGAGGTTCCCAGAAGCTTTTTCTAGGATTATTTCCTTCAGAAATCCTTTCAAATTGAACAACAACAACATTTTCGTTTTTTGTTTCATTTGAGTTTTGGGCGCCCATATGTTTTTCGAAACTAAATTGGCTCTAGATGCAGCCCTGATCCTACTTGACTAAAAAAAAACAGGCTGAGGGGTCCACGCACCTTTTAGGTGCTTGCCTGCAATTCATGTTTAGTTTATCGATGAATATTCCTACGAAGTAGGCTACAGATCGCAAATTGTCCGGTAATGAGTGAGTGAGTGAGTCAGTCCATCCGAATCCTTTCGTCGGCAAAATAAGGAGAACCGTTAACATTAGAACCTTGATTTTTGGCATGAACGTGCATTAGGGCATTGTTACCAGCAAGTTCTGAGCAGATCGAATTCTGATGAAAATTTAATTTATAATTAATTTTTTATTATTTATTGATGACTCGAGTGCACTGTCATGCCCATCGGGAACCCTTGACTGTACGCTTCACTGTGACTTTTAAGCGCCTGGGACTAACTTCGGCCGCCCAGCACTAAAGCAAAAAAAAAAAAAAAAATTATGCGCCCAGCACTCGAAAATATCAGTAACTTTAATGGTACTTGCCAAAATATGTCGGCATTATACGTTTCCAGGTAGCTCCGCCATGTTTTCCCTAATAGTCCACGCCACGCTTCCCGAGCTGTATATGCCACGATGCATGAAGGAAGCAAATCATTTTATCGGAGAATGGAGGTTGTTATTTCGTCTGCTGCGAAGTTTTACCGAGCCACGAGTATCACTTTACATGTACATGTATTTTATAAATCATTGTCAGAAGCGCCAAGCAACTTTGAAAAACTTCTTCTCACAGAAGCGTCAGGGTATTTGTTGGCTTTCGGTGGTCGTTGTTGTTGTTCTAAGACGTCAGCTTCCAAAATATATTTTAATTATATCTATATTAAAAGCACACATGCATGTGTGCGCTCGCTCGTACGTCGTAATCAGTCTATTAGATCTACATGTACTATGAGATATCTGTAATATGGCTAGTTGAACAGTACACTTGAATCTAGTATTAACTCTTTGCTAGATAGATAGATAGATAATTTATTTAAACAGGGTAAATACATCCTCAACCAAACGGCTGCTTTCCAGGACGGCCCTGTATCTCACAACTTTCACACATTAAAACACAATTTCAATAATATATACAAGGGGGCATTAGAGTTCACTTGTACCTCGATTAAATAACAAGTATAATAAAATCAGTTGCCTTCGTAAAATGCGCTTAATTTACGTTTAAAACTGTAAAGAGATTTACATGACTTGATTTCAGTCGGTAATTTGTTATATAAAATAGCTCCTCTATATAAAAAAGTGTTCTTTTTGCTTTCTGAGGCGCACAGAACAATATGAATGTCATTTCTCTGCCTTGTGGTATAAGTATGAACACTGGAGTTAAAATTAAAATAATCACATAGATAAAAGGGAACCATTCCATTTGTACATTTATAAACCATTTCCAAGACATGCATTTCCTGTCGTTTCCGTACATCACACCAATTTAGATCTTTAAGCATGTCTACTACGTGTTCCCGTTTCCCACGACCCAAAATAATTCGTGCTCCCTTATTTTGTAAAACCTGGAGCCTTCGTTGGAGCTTGTCACTACAATTCGACCACACTACATCACAATAATCAAATAGTGGTGTTACCATAGATGTAAACAGTAGTTTTGCACAGTCCTGTGAAATATATTTACGGACCTTGCTGATGACACCTATCCGTTGCGATATTTTGGAACAGATTTTGTCAACATGCATGATCTCTATATGTCAAGCAAGAGTCAACGTAAACACCAAGATACTTAAATACGTCAACCTGGTCAATTTGACACTCATTCACATCTAGATTCAAATTGGGTTCCTTAGCAAGTCGTTGATGTGTTCCATATAGCATGCATTTAGTTTTTGCCACATTTAAAGTCAAGCAATTTTCTTTGAGCCAAGTAGATACACTTTCTAGGTCTTCTGTTAAGGCCCGATTTATCTTTAAAACAGAAACATCAGAATAAAATATAGCACTATCGTCAGCATATAATACTATCTTAGAATGCTTGAGCACTGAGGGCAAATCGTTTATATAAATAATGAAAAGAAGAGGACCCAAAACAGAGCCTTGGGGCACTCCATAACTAAGCTTTGTGGAGTCTGACATACATCCCTTAAAACTGACACTTTGAGATCTACCAATAAGATAATCTGAGAACCACTCAAGTTCAACACCACTTATACCAAAATTTGATAATTTTCTCAAAAGAATATATGGATTAACTGTATCGAAAGCTTTTTTTAGATCAAGAAATACGCCACCTGTGGTGCGTCCGCTTTCCATGTTCTTGAGTATATAATCACTTACATTAATGAGTGTAGTAGAAGTTGAGTGGGCAGGTCGAAAACCAGACTGAAATACATTTAGTAGATTATGGGAGGAAATATGATCATATAGCTGTCTGTGAACTATCTTCTCTAAAATTTTCATTACATTCGAGATGACCGAAATAGGTCGATAATTTCCAGGATCAGACAGGTCACCTTCTTTATGAATTGGAGTTACTTTCGCTTCCTTCCATTCTATTGGGATTTTCCCCGTCTTCATAGAAATATTGAAGAGGTACGCGAGCGGTTGGCTGATTTCATTTGAGGCAATTTTCAAAAAGGTCGAATAAATCTGGTCCATACCGCAGGACTTTTTAGAGTGTAATTTCATAATTATGCTGATAGTCTCGTTTGTCAGCCTTGTATGTTCGGATAAATGCATGCGAGAGGATTTTGTTATAGACAGTCTTTTTTTTGAAGCAATATATTTGCATGTAGCTTGATTGAAACCCCGCTAAATATATATATTTTCAGAAAGCCTATACTTTAATTAATCTGTCCTTCAAAATATCTGCCCATTTGTGTCTAAAATAAAACCAGACCAGGCGAGAAAATAAAATAAACAAAAAAAAAATCTCTGATTTCGACAACATTACCGTGAGTGTATGTCCCAGCCAAATGATAGTTTCCATAAAAAATCTCTTCACGATTCGCCCAATTCAACCGGACGATCGTGCTAAAATACCAGTGCATCGTCCGTGTGGGTTTTAATCCGACATATAAATCCGAGAAACCCTTTATTTCCATTGTAAATCCAACAGTCGGCTCGCTAAAGTTTCAACGAAGCCATTTTCTTTGGCGAGAAATTCAACCGGCACTGAAGACCGGCACGCAGACAGGCGGCCGGCCAATCGCTGCCATTGTCTCACACGTCTCAACTAATCGGCTTCGCGATACTAACAGAGCCCGGTCGAGTTCAATTTGGTCACGCTATCAAAGAATGATCACATCTCTATCCAATCAAATCCTTCGTTATTCAATCCTATCCAATCAAATCACTCATCACAGGTCGAAAGACCCGGAAATGACCTTTAAAATGAAACCAATATCTCTAACATTCTACCGCGGGAAATGGGATTTCGATAGCGTTGAAAATGGTCAAAAAACGGCAAATTCTTCGCCGATTTTCTCAATTTTCACCACAAGGAAGGTACGTCTTCAATAAAATAAACTTGTTATACGTTTATTGCATGATTTACAATAAAATTTGAACGTATATTGTCGACTATTTCCTTGTCCAACGATGTGGACTACCGACGACCTCTCACTTGACGAACATTTTACTGTGCGGCGATTTTTTTGCGTGGTGGGGAATTGCAGCCGGTTTCGGCCGTTATGGGTATATATGATGCCGGCCGGTTTTGGCCGGTATAAGTACGAAAGGGTTAAACTGGAGATTCTGGAGTAATCTATTTTTAGCCTCACTGTAATGTTGACACATATTCCGATGGTATGGATTCGTTTTCACTCATTTGCTGGTCTTGGAATTCCGTTGAAGGCATATTATACTGCACGTTTTATATATCCAGCCTATACAACATTGCATAATTTCTTCAGTTCAGTCATTAGTTAAAAAATGTTCTACCTCAAAAAGAAATAAAAAATTACTGGATTTTATGAGAGAAATTACTAAATTTAAACACAACAATGACCCTATTATCTGTTATTACTGAAGAGATCAATAATAAAATCATCGTTGTGTTTTAAATTCAGTAACCTATAACCAGTTGTTTATTTTTTTCGTGTGTGCTTTATTGTTCATTGATTATTATTATGTACTCTCTTCAGATGAGGTACCTTGATGCCAAATAAATATATCCATGGAGAATGGCTCTCTTTTGATTCTTGCATTCTAACAAATCTCTGATCTTGACCGTTCTCACTTCAAATTTGTGTTTCTTTTCCAGTTTCCGGTCTTATTTTGGGACTTGAAACATTTACTTCTCAACTGCTCTGACAGAGCACCATTCCCTACGCTAATTTGAAAAAAATCTCCTAATGCCGAGAAGAGGGGGGGGGGGGTGCCCCGCTCTCTCGGACTCTCCTCCCAACACCTCGTGCTGTACTGCTGGGCTGATCAGTGCCCATGGTAATAGAAACTGAGGGCGATAATAGTTGCTATGCTAACGACTCACCAGCGATGACATCTGGAAAAGTTAATAGTTCCCACTGTCAATTTAGAGATGCTACATAACTTCTCTCATGGTAGCACACAGGGCCCCCAAGTCATCTCTCGAGTACACACTTAAATTATATCAAACCCTATTTCGTAGGTCCTGTGACGTTAGTCACACTGCCATGTATTATAACATAAATACTACATTATTGTAAGCAGAATTAATCTTAAGCTTTCCTCTGACTTGTTTAAGGATGGCATTAGGCAGTGCCTGATGGGCTGTTGATGGCAATGTCAAATTAACGGAAATGTCCTTATACAGAAGAAATGATAATACAGTCCCGCGATAGAACTCTAGCCGCAAAAGGCATGAAATGACATGATTGCCTATGTGACGTTATGCTGAGGTTAGGTAACGAACCATTTCTTTACATTGGCATTGTGCTGTATTCTTTTATTCACAGACTTCTGCAGATGCCCATTTAATTATGAAACAATAACATCTTCAAAGTTGTTTGAAGTTTCAGGATTTTGAAAATGAATATGATACCTATTTTCTGATAATTTTTGTATTGCCAATGTTCAAGCATTGCTCAGTGCCTATACCTTGGCTTGATGATACATGGATAATGACGACATTTCGCCCTTTCAGGCCAGATAGTTCAATATCAGTACTGTTCTATTGGTCATGATTTACGGTTCGTAAACAGTAACTTATTCCCCAAACGACTGATCTTGCCTGCAGGGGAAGATAATCTTGGTCGAGGAACAGCAGGGCAATATGAGACTCCCAAAGATGAACAAACAGCTGTATTTGCAGTTCTTGAGCATTGTTTAATACACAAAAAACATAGAGCAAGCTATATTTCTCACAGTTTAACATCATACAATATTGTTGAGCATACTTCTGAGTATATACACCATGGATCTGGAACTACAACATTTGCATATTGATGTTTTGGTAACCACCAACAGGTGTATTCGCATACCTTTATTCAAAATTGAAAGCCTCAATGTAGCTATTATTGGATTTCTTGAGCATTATCACAAAAACAAACTCTGTACATGTAGGTGTAAAATATTGTCTTTAACATGGGGAAACTTCCGAATAAGTAGGGGAAATTACCACTGTGACGTCAAAGTAATTCATTACCCCTATAATATATAGCCTAGTCAAAAATAGAATGAACGAAGTTATGATTGTCACCTCTGTCAAGGACAACACTGAAATTATGTGATCAAATAATATTGAATCAAACTGGCTAGGGTACAACATGAAGGTCAAAGGTGGAGATTGTGATAAAAGTTCTGAGCTAAGACATTGTAAACCAAAATAGTAATACAATAACAAGAACATAAAATCCACAGTGTCACAATATCTTCATTTCTGAGTATTTCTTGGTAGATTTTCCTGAGAATCACTTGAGCATGTCTTTGTTGTTTGACGTAAACAGTTTTAAGAAGAAAAGTATAAGAAAAGTAATCCTGTATGAAATGTTATTTAAATGAGAAAATGAGGCAAGACTGACGCACACACAAACACATGCCAGACAGAAGTGACCATTTGAGTGAATATAATACTATTTACTATTTTAATCTCGAATTAACCGAATTGAGCAAATGTTTTCAGTAAAATAGTCAAAATTTTAATCCTGAAAAAGTCTTGAATTTACACAGTTTGGGAATCACCGATCATACCATTTACATTTTCATAGTGAATTTCACTATTTCATTCATTCAATAATACCTCAACGAACAGACAATCGTAACGTAATACAGATGTGTACAGTGTTTGTCATAGCTACACACTAACGGAGTAAATCATAACATATACATTAATGTGTTAACCAATCAGATGGTTGAATCACTCTAAATTGGAAAATGCAACAAATATTGACAATGAAAATGGTTCACTACAGTCACAATACAAGGTCAGAAATACATAGGGTTACATGTAAAAGCCGGACTGTAGTTGAAGGACAATAATTAACTTTAAAGCCGTAACAATATCTCCTTAAATGAATTGAGCAATAAAATTCCCCATGTAGAAGCATAGGGATGAGCGGGCCCAAAATGACCCAAGACTGCCATCATGGACCAGACAGTAGCTGGGGCATTCAGGTGTGTACATTGCTGCAATGTGTGAAACCCAGATTGGTCGTTCTCACAGCTTCTCTGTTGATTAGAAACATCGTTGTTCAAACTGTTGTTGTTCCCCTAATACAGGGTTCATTGAAAAATTTGGATCTGTATATTTCCATGTCCACACAGTATGCATTCATACAACAATAGGATTTCTCCTATTTCTTTGGTATAGTCCAGGCACAGTCAAAGATTCAAGATCACTGAGGTAGTATATGTACAGTCCCACGTTTACATTGAAAGTGTCACGTGGACAGATGCTATGTCACATGACGGATGTGTCACATGACAGATGCTGCATCTAAAGCTAAATGTTTTATTGCCACCAGTTTCTATTTTGGAGTATAATTGAGTCAGCACTCTCCCCACCACAGCACTATTTGGTTCCTTCCCGGACAAATTTGAGTTCCTCTTAGGTACAATTCCTACGAGAATCTAACCAGGTCAAGAGTTGTAGAGCATACACTGAAGCTTTTCAATCTCACTCTTCAGTATAGACAACTCCGTTCGCAACTGGAGATTCTCTTGTTCCAGGTAGACCACCCTCACAGCAATTTGCTCTTCCTTCATCCTTCGCGCTTCTCGTGACCTCTTGGCCGATTCGTTGTTTTTCTTCCGCTTGTCCCAGTAACTGCCATCTTTCTGAAGTTCGGGCATGATGTGGGGACGTTTCTTAGGAGGCATCCTGATTCCATCCTCATGTTTGAATCTGTCCACCGAGTCATCATCTTGCGAAGATGATGGTATCGGGGACGAGGGCGATGATCGGCTGGAAGTGGAGAAGCCATCGTCATTCTTTTGGATGTCCAGCCTCTCTCTGGATTCAGCTTCATTCTTGAGGCTGGGCATGGTGCTGGTAATATCCATCATTCTGTGGCTCGGCGTGGACGAGTGCGCCTGTGGCGGGCTTCGACTGGGCTGGGTGGTCGAAGAGGAGTGCATCGCAATGTGGTGGTGATGATGGTGATGAACTATCCCGGACTTCGATCCTCCGGGCATGGATGGAATGGTGGGAGAATTGCATGTGGGCGAGACCGAAGAGTAGCCGGGTGTTCCACCTGGGCCCATCTGTGATGCGTAGATGGCTGTCGGATAAGGCGGAGAACCATAGAAGCTACCGGGCAATGAGACGGGCGTGCGGGGGTAGGCCTTGAAAGGGCGCTCGGTGTCCCGATGGTGGTGCTGCATGTCTGCGGGAAGGTCAGAGCTGAAGTCCACGAGCCCTTGATCTGGTGGTGGTTGTTGGTCCAGATGATCCGCTACTTGGTATCTGTCCCACTGTGGATAACCTCCGTGGCTACTGTCTTTGGAGTGGTGGTATACCGGAGGAACCTGCAAAACAAGATAGGAGAAAGTCAATTAATGATATATTGCACTTGATACATCCCTGTTGATGATGACCAGTAGATGAACCCTTGATATTTGGAATGATTTTTTCTTGAAATGTGCAGCATGGATCGTGACTTCACGGATAGATAGTCAAAACGAAATCTGAATCACTTTCTCGATGGCCTCATGCCTCACTGCGCATACCATCTAAAGCCGATATCGGGAAAGGCACCATGAACTGACAACCTGAAATACCAATTAACAACCTGAAATACCAACAACCTGAAAATCCAAAAATGGTCAAGACTAAAAATGTTTCTGTTTCTATTGTATTGAACCTCTCTGAACCAGAAACCCTTTCTTAACCTCATATGCAGAATTCACTATAAAAGTTGCAATGTGTGCCAAAGAAGCGCCATGACAATAGAATCCTCAGGTGATATTGTCTCCAATTTGGCAATTGATCAGTTCCAATATGCTTCCCCATCCCGGCTGTCATGGTTGAAAAAACAGTCACCAAACTTTTCATATCACAACATGGTTATTCCTACGAAGTAGGCTACCATCTGCAAATTGTCCGGTAGTCACTCAGTCAGTCAATCCATCCGAATCCTTTCGTCGGCAAAATAAGGAGAACCGTTAACATTAGAACCTTGATTTTTTGCATGAAGGTGCATTAGTTCTGAGCTGACCTACTTTTGATGAAAATTTCTGGCGATTTTTGATAAAAATCACTGGTGATTCTGACTTGGTCTGTGCCCATGCATCTTAATATTGGCAGGATTTTAACTTGGGGCGGGGGGGATTTCCAAGAGTTCAGTGCGCGTCGCAGTCCTAATGCCTACCCTTCTTCGTAGGTCCTGTGATGTTAGTCACAGTGTCATGTGCAATGAGAGACTTGCAAATAGAACCAGAAGATTAACCGGAGTGCTAGTTCTGTCAGTTGGTTATTTTAACTCTTTCCTCCATATAAGCGGATTTTGATGACTCGTGTAGATCCCCATGTAAGCGTGTTTTGAAGAGTGTTCGCCTTACCCATGAAGACGGGAAAAATTATGAAAATTGAAATAAATCTATAAGTTAAAGACCCATGCCATTACAAATCTATTATGGGTCAGAGAGAGAAAATTTCCCCCAACTAAAAGAGGGAAAGAGTTTTAACTGGGCCAAAAAGACAAACAGGAAGTGGTAATCAAAGAATCTGATTGGATAATCAGTATTGTGAAATGTCCCCCATTGTTGCAATTCAAAATGAAAATGACTGGATTTCAGAAACAGGACAGTTGGGACAAGTGAGTCTTTACTATGGAATCCACTATTATTGCCAATCCGAATTACAAATGTGGAGGGGCCAATCAAATGACAGCCTGAAAAGATGAAATTCTTATTGTTCCTGCATGAGCCTTGACAAGTCTCTTATTTAAAGCACCATAAATCTACCTGTCGTTGCATTGTTGTCCGCCGTCCACCTGTGATCTGTCTCCTCGTGACTCTAACAATGTTCGAACATCTTTGCCCACAGAGACACCAGATGCTTTTACCCTGCATCAATTTTGATGCTACCATCTGTTTGTGGTCAGTGTTAATGTAACCTGCCCATATCTTCAGTTGATCATGGAGTCCTAATAAACCAATGAATTACTGTTGTTTTATATATATATGTTCTGGGTCACTTAGTGTGACTTCCACGAAGGCCATGTTTACCTTTGCCAAAAAGCATCAGTAGACTCAACATGGGAACTCCCTCAAAGGTTGATGTTCATGGTTGCAATGTTTTTTTATATTGGGTCATAATGATAGCACTTTGTTTGAATTCTAAGAAAGTGATGACGTTCAGCATTGCCAAAAAGCATTGGCAGGACACTTCTTTGAAGTTTGATGTTCATGATGGTAATGTTTTTTCATGGGATCATAATGATGACTGAAGGCAGAGTAAAGTGTAAAGACACAAATCAGAACGAACTTCCCACGTTCAGGTTCATCTGTAATTATACGCATTTGCAGTTGTTCGCAGAATCCTAGTTAATCAGGTGATTGCAGTAGATACATGTATCTGGGCCTTGTTATAAATCGAGTTTCTAAATTTGGATATTTACATTGGATAATGCAGTGGGCTTTGAACTATTCTTGAAAGTCAAGTTTTTTTATACGCCCATCGTGAGATGAGGTCGTATGATGTGACAGTGAGTTCTGTCCATTCACATTTGTAAGCTGTGCGACATCTCCCGTTGGACAAGCTCATGGATTGGTACCAAAGATTTGGTATATCTTACTTACCCATTGGGCAAAGAGTAACCCAATTAATTTTAAGCTCAAAATGTCAAACGTCATGGTCACTGTGGCCGAAAATAAGTGGATCAATAAAAATTGTTATGTACATGTATGTTGTTAAAACTACAGTTCAGAAATATTGATTGTGATGGTGAACTTGTAGCATCCTCATTTTATCCAGCCAATTCTACGTTCCCATTTCGAACCTGCCTTGATTTATCTGACCACCTCTAGTGTTCAAAATCTGAGGTGTAAATTTCACCTACGAACGGTCGACGAACCAATCAGAACTTAAACACCGATTTTGTGTAGAGTGACATCATCCTCAAGTGATGACATCATTCCCCCTAATATGGTGATTGTGTTGGCCCAGTATATAGTTCAGCCAATCAATAACGCTTTTCTATGACATATTTCGAAATTCAAATGGTTTCGCGGTCAGTGACGTCTCTTGTCTATTTATAAGTTCTTTGAACATTGAAGGGGGCCAGATATATCAAGGGAAGTTCATAGTGTGGACATAGAAATTAGCTTGATAAAATGAAGATGGTGAAGTAGAAGCCTGGTGATTATTACCCCTAAGCTAATTTTGGCCAAAGGGGTCATCTGTCTGTCTGTCTGCTGCCCATCTTGCTTGTAACACAATATCTCTTGAAAAATTATTGTCAGGCTTTCCAAATTCATTCAACATTATGATATGCAATTGGGAATGGGATCTGAAGCCTATTGAAGATACTGACCTTGACCTAAGTTCAAAGGTCTAATCGTAGTATTGGTGATATATATCGTCTCTGTGAAGGGAGCTTGTTGGAAGAGTATCGTATTTTGAAATTCACAGTAAACAAGGTGGTTCTCGCCTCTTCCAAGTTATTCATTAACCTATAAACTCCTGTGTTAAGTGATAATTAGACCAAGGGGGAATTCTCTCATAGCCTGCCTAATAACTATGGGTGTTGTGACATGAATTGAATAATGTGATGTAATCTGTGGTAACATTTGTTGGCAGTTTGTCAGGATGTTACACACAGCCTTGACCAGTCCTTGATCTCAGGCTGTGCTCAGTACTGAGGGTGTTCAAAGTTCAACACACAACATGTGACTGTGGTCTTTGATAACCCTTACAGAAAATTAAGATTGCAGAGAGATTGCGGAGTTAGCTTGCGGTAGCTTACAATGTTAGCTACCGATAAGATCCCATTTGAAACATTGGGAGCTTGCGCTAGCTCCCGATAAGGCTGGTAGGTTGGCTCCCGCAAGGTAGTGATAGCTCCCCGCAACCTAGCGCAAGCTTGCGCCAGCTCCCGATTGTAGCTCCCTGCGAGCTCGCGCCAGGTCCCCATTCCTGCTCCGTGCGAGCTTGTGCTAGCTCCCCGCGAGCTCGCGATACCTCCCCGCAAGCTCGCGATAGCTCACCGCAACCTTGCGCTAGCTCCCCGCAAGCTGCTACCTTGCCGGGAGCTACCGATAAGCTCCCATTTGAAACATTGCTAGTTTGCGGCTGTCCATGGTAGCCAGCGCTAGTTAACGAAGATCCAGAGTTGTATTACTGTTGTAGGGTTGCGCGAGCTAGCGGTAGGTGGCGCAAGCTAGTGGTAGGTTGCGCAAGCCAGCGACCTATCAAACTTGATCCTCAAAATCAGTGACCCTGGTTCAGCCTACAATTTCACACATTCATTATGTAGGTCAAGATCAGAACAAAGACAGGGTGAGCATACTATATACACCAGCTATTTGAATACATGCAGAACAAATTAGGGGAAAAGATCTGAATTTTGCAAAAAGGTAGATTAACTATCCAATAAAATTAAAAGTTTTATAGCTAATTGAGGTTAACCATGGGTTAACTGAATAATGACCATCCATTTAGTTTGCTTAAGAAATAGCCTAGTACTGGTATCAAGTGAATCCAAATTGAATTGCTATTCATCTTTAAGAAATAACATGAGGTGAGTTTTAGTGGATTACTAAATGCATTATATGCCTTATACTCTACACCAGGTCTAAGTTAGAAAATTCATAATTAAACCCTCTCCTACTCTCACTATGTTAATTCACTTCAGGCAAAACTCAGCTATGATTGCTTGATCATTTGAAAGAGCATGTACTTACCAAAAACTAATGAAACAACATGAAATGACTCTCTCTTATAGATACATCCATTGAACTGAGATGTATAACAGCTTCTCCCTCCAATTTTTCAAATGCTGACTGCATCACACACCATCCCTCCCGTTCAAAAGTAGTCCATTTCCAGGGCAGGAAATACCAAGGATAAAAGGGCACTAATCCCATATCTAAAGAAAGTTTATCATTCACAAGAATGTGAAAACATAAGTAAATATCTGTAGCACTGCAGAGAACAGATTTTTTGGCCTTGTGTGGAAGGGAACTTTGGAATTTTATTATGTATTCCTACACACTGGTCACGAGACTGACCCAGATTTTCCAGATGTTGGTTTAAGGAAGGCCTATATAGCTGGACAGGAAAAGTAATGGTGTGGAATCTCAAGAATACAGAGACTATCAAATATCTCAAACTTGCGATAGCTCCCGCAAAGTTGCGCTACCTCTCGCGAGCTAGCAGGTTTGAAACTCTGCGATGATGGTAGATAGCGCAAACTTGCGGTGAGTACTAGAAACAATCTATGATAGTGAGCGCGAGGTAGCGGGTATCTCACGCAAGCTAACGGGTAGCTCCCGCTGGCTCTCGCGATCTGCTGGTTAGCTCGCACTAGTTTGCGCAAGGTAGCGGATAGCTCGCGCAAGGTAGCGGATAGCTCGCGCAAGGTAGCGGATAGCTCGCACAAGTTAACATATGAGCCCGGGAGCTTAGCGGGAGCTCCCCGCAACCTTAAATTTCTATAAGGGAACAAGCATGAAATCAATGGACAATGTTTCTAATGAATTTAATTATGTAGAAGAATATTGAGGAAGTCAATAATTTGAGTGTTGAATTTCCCATAAAATTAGGAATGTTTCATAATAATAAAAATTGTTGAATCAAGTTAACCCCATTCACTCACCCTAACGTAATACTACAGAGCTTCTCCATGTAAGTGCAAATTAATGAACAAATCTCTTGTGGATATTTGTATATGTTTCACAATGTTCTGTATGTAATGATTGAAGTTTCCATGCATTGTGATTTTCAGTTATTCCTGAAATGCAATAATAACATAATTTGTATTCCTATTTTGTTTCACACTGTGCACCAACATAAAAATTACTAATAGGGGATGTGATGTCAAGTATAAATTTCTCATCTAACTTAACACATTACCCTTTACAGTCAAAGACTATCTTTCCTACTTTAATGTTTTCATTTTATCATCTTTAACAATGTTCAATAGAATCAGAATGGCCTGCATTCTTACAAACTTTGTGCTATGCAGCGAAGAGGATGAGGATACATTATTCGTTTGCACAGCAGCCTTCTGCAGTATGTTGGATTAATTCTCAGATGGCCTCTTCATGCACACGATTATGTATGTGGACTTGTTGGCTTATCAGATTTAATTTTGTCATACTTTACCATTCCCAAGAACAAATTTACAATGTTTACATCCAATTATTTTTAGGATGATTTATTAGTAAAGCACACATACTTGAGGAGAATTGGCTAGTCCCATGCACCCTCACAGTTTAGAACCAAATCCCCATCAGTAAATTCAAGTGCTCTAAACCTCTCAGCCACCTAAGCTTTAATCTAATTGTCAAAAAAAAGTTGACTGTTCGTAAATATATATATGAGCTTGATA
Organism: Hanleya hanleyi; assembly: GCA_036873755.1. Classification (NCBI taxonomy): domain Eukaryota; kingdom Metazoa; phylum Mollusca; class Polyplacophora; order Lepidopleurida; family Hanleyidae; genus Hanleya; species Hanleya hanleyi. The sequence goes on from JAVTVY010002181.1 coordinate 84,461, forward strand.
TACATACGACCAGTGGTCACTCAATGTGACCTTGTCATTTGGTACTCATTTGCGATTTACTGAAGCAATTTAATTGTTATATATCCAGGTCTTCAGATTTACAACAGCTTTCACAAAAAATGTCTATTTTCAGGTAGATTCAAACAGTGCTAGTTTTTTGGGGGATTATTCGCCCAGATTGTGATTTTCCAATGTAATCTATTGTACGGTACAGCTTTTGTGACTAAAAGTGGCATGTACTTCCATAACTGGACAAATGTACACCTATAAATACGTTTTCATGTTAATTCAGTTTTACATATGTTTTTACCCGTGTTAATATAATTTCAAGGTGGAAAACCTTTCAACAGTGGTCATCTGGCGATGTGTGATTTACTGAAGTTAAACACTCACCTGTACACCAGCCTGTTCAATGACACCTTGGACTATTTGACGGGTGGTTCTGTGACATTAGGCCAGTCTATAGATTACCTCTAACTTTGACAATGTTACACCATCTCCTGCTTGACCGCCACACCACACTGACCAATAGAGAGCTTAGTACACTGTGACCTTTGACTGACCCTCCAGTGGCTATTTTTACTAACCCATGGTGTAACTATGTGTTTACTCAGCAATGTTGAATAACCAGGTATAATAGTCTGGTCTGCTGGTGTTACAGTACAAGGGTTCATGTTCAATAGCCTTGCCAATGGCTGTCCTTTGACACTTTTCAAATGTGTGATCCAGCGCCAAACTAGTTCATAATCATTTATCACCCAGAAATGTACCAAAGAATTATTATATATACAGCAATCCCTCAAATAATTCAATCCCCATATCAAAATTCAGTCACCCCCAATTTTGGGAACAGAATTCAATCTGCAGTTCTAATAAATTTGATCATCATCTAAAATCATTGAAATAAGGAAGAAATAATGATTTTTGACATGATTTTGAGTTGTGTTGTTAACTTCCTGTTCTAATAAATTTGATCACCCCCTGATTTTTATAGTGGACAGTTTCACTTCCTGTGGTTGAATTATTAGATGGTTGTTCAACTTAGAATGGAATATTTTCGATACATTACCAGAAGAGGAGAAAACGAAGAGAGTGTTAATTATGCAGATACTACACAATTTAATTATCCATTCACCCAATTAAATTCAGTTGCCCCCCTATCTTAAAGAACTTAATCACCCTCTTAAATCAAGAAAACAAAGAAAAAATGGATTATATACACGATTTTATTTATCAGTTCGTCAACTTCCAGCTATAATAAATTTGATTGGGAATTTTTACTTCCTGTAATGGAATAATTAGACCTCAAAATTCTCCAAATTGGTTGAGCAATTTGAACAGCCCAAAAGTGACCAAATGCACACCCTGCCCAAGGTCCACTATATCCTATATATTCTACTGAGTCTAATCTTCGCACCCTAAAGGCCAGCGTACACCATCCAGATTCTGTCATAAATGAAAACCATCAGACCAAATCGCAAGGAATCGGCTAGGTGTGCAAGGAAACTATTACTCATGACCTCATCGCAAGTGACTACATCGGACGTATCAAAATTTTGATTTCTTGTTTTTGGGTCATGAGCAATTAGAGAAGATGGCGAAGATGTTCGGCAACTCCAGACTGAATCACACTCCATATTTTGTCTTCAACCAATATACAAGCGTCTAGTCCGTCATTCATAATTCAGCCGTTGTCCATTAAAGAATATCCGCGTCCATAATCCAAAGACCTATTCCATATCCATATAACAGTATTAGCACCAAATTCAAAAAAGACAATCATAGTATACATAAACATAGGCTAGTTTCCTGTTTCCTGCGAGAGAGAAGCGGTCAACAGTTTTCAATGATGCCGACAAGACATCATGATGTTCCAAAAATGTAAAATCCGTATCGCTGATCAGTATTCTTAATCCATAATAAGCATTCTAAAGTTGTTACCTAGAGAATGGTGTATCTCAGTCACGCTTTGATTGTGACTGTTCATATGAGCACCATGAGGATCTTGAAGTACATGGGTTCATACGGCCCCTAGACACTCAAGCTTTCAGTGACTTAACTGTTAGTTCATTATCAACTCCAGATTGAATCACATTCCATATGTTTTCTTCAGCCAATAAACAATCAAACTTATGGTGATGTAACTGTTAGCAACATTATCAAATCTAGACTTAATCACACTCCATATTTTGTCTTCAACCAATAAACACTCAAGCTTTCAGTGACTTAACTGTTAGCTCATTATCAACTCCAGGCTGAATCACACTCCATATGTTTTCTTCAACCAATAAACAATCAAACTTTTGGTGATGTAACTGTTAGCTCATTATCAAATCCAGACTTAATCACACTCCATATTTTGTCTCCAACCAATAAACCCTCAAGCGTTTGGTGACTTAACTGTTAGCTCATTATCAACTCCAGACTGAATCACACTCCATATTTTGTCTTCAACCTATAAATTTTCAAGCTTTTGGTGACTTAACTGATAGCTCATTATCAACTCCAGACTGAATCACACTCCATATTTTGTCTTCAACCAATAAACACTCAAGCTGCTGGTGACTTAACTGTTAGCTCATTATCAACTCCAGACTGAATCACACTCCATATTTTGTCTTCAACCTATAAATTTTCAAGTTTTTAGTGACTTAACTGTTAGCTCATTATCAACTTCAGACTGAATCACACTCCATATTTTGTCTTCAACGAATAAACACTCAAGCTTTTAGTGACTTAACTGTTAGCTCATTATCAACTCCAGACTGAATCACACTCCATATTTTGTCTTCAACCAATAAACACTCAAGCTTTCAGTGACTTAACTGTTAGCTCATTATCAACTCCAGACTAAATCACACTCCATATTTTTTCTTCAACCAATAAAAACTCAAGCTTTTGGTGACTTAACTGTTAGATGATTATCAACTCCAGACTGAATCACACTCCATATTTTGTCTTCAACAAATAAACACTCAAGCTTTTGGTAACTTAACTGTTAGCTCATTATCATATGAAATCAAAATGGTAGCGCCAAACATATTTCACATGATCAGTTTGATTTGGATTTTCTTAATTCTTACGAAAACGAAGCAAAGGTGTGCTGCAAACTCTTTCTGCTGACTATGCTGAAGTAATTGTCTAATTTCAGTCGCTTCTGACAGAATCGTCTGGCTGTGCACCTTTTTGGTGCATTGCGGAAAATGTACATGACTCAAGCCAGCATGTGGATGTCCTAAGGAAAAGGGTCACATGCACTGAGGCAGGCATCTTCATTTTATCCAGCCAATTTCTACGTTCTCACTTCGAACTTCCCTTGATATATCTGGACTCCTTCAATGTTCAAATAACTTATAAATAGACACGAGACGTCACTGACCTCGAAAACATTTGAAATTCGAAATGGGTCGCACAAGCGCCTTATTGATTGGCTGACCTAATTAGTGGGCACCATATTAGGAGGAAGGACGCCGCTAATAGAGGATGATGTCACTCTATGTGACTTCACTCGCAATCGATGTGTATATTCTGATTGGTTCTTCTGTCGTTAGCTGGTGAAATTTACACCTCGGATTTTGAACGCTGAAGGGGTCAGATAAATCAAGGCAGGTTCGAAGTGGGAACGTAGAAATTTGCTGGATAAAATGAAGATGTGAGGCAGGGTAATCCTGTATTTTACCACTGCTATGGAGGATACCAACTCCACAAAAGATAACCAAAACACCAGCATTTCAGTGTTTTTTTCCTGAAAATAGTTACATATTGTTCTCTCATCTTCATAATTGCAAATCCAGTTTCAAATAAGTCTTAGCTGCATGGTTCGATGAAGTAAGTAAACACCATTTTGAGTTTGATATCAACTTATTTGAATGGAAGCTAGGTCATTTACTCATGCCTCACTGTTTCACCCAATCTACATTCATGGATTAAAAACTCAAATACATTCCTCTTAATTAATAACCATGTGTTCCAAGCAATATTGCAACAGACTTTAATAGTTCTCCGACAAGGCAGAACCCCAATCTAATCTAAACTGTGCACCATTCAAACCCTTAATTATACATCTAAAGCCACAGTCAATGTGTTCATTTGAGGCCTTCAAGGCTGTTTATCTTACAAATTAGGCTTGATGGAAGGTGATTTAACAAGCTTCATTGATAACAGGGTCTGGAGTGGGGATTTGTTTGGACACTGTTGGCCAATGTTGAGAGTGACCATGGTCTGGACAGGATGTGGTTACATCATCTTACCCAAGTGCGGAACTCCTTTAGCTGCTCACCCTGTAAACTGGTTAGGAATGAAATCATGTGGGAGAATATTCCCTCAAATTGAATAATATTATCGCAACTTTGAATGTTCCGCCTTGCTCACAGAGTATTAAATTTGGACTCACTAATCAGAGGCTTGTTTAAATAATTAAAGGTTACTTTAGACCAATAACGTCTATAGTGTTATATGCTCTGATTATACTCTTGATAACTTGATATTTAACAAACATTACTTTTATTACTATTGGTTTCCATGTTCAGAGAAGAAATTTGTAGAAAAAAAAAGGAAGAAAAAAATCTTCTTCTTTTTTGGGCTCAGAACTGGTCTGAACCAGGCCCTGCAATGTATATAGTCATGTTGCAAATGGGAGAGAAAGCATAGAGTTTACATGTTCCAAGATTTCAGAGTGAAATACCCAGTTCTTATTTTAGTAGCAGTTTTAGAGCATTTTGAATAGTCTTGAAATGAATTAAATTGAATTATTGGAAAAGTAGAGTGAACATGCATATGGTCTTCCAGTTTTGGGGATATGAAAGGAAATTGAATGTGTATATAAATATTCAAATTTACCAAAAAGAAGAAGAGCAAATAATAAATTAGTCATTCTGCTTTCTGACCCCAGGAATGGTTTCTTTATCTGTCATTATAGTTCAAATATTTAGGAAGTAATTTAATATTTTAAAAGATCATCAAATAATATTTGTAGTGATTCCCTAACAATTGTCTCCTTTGCTGAGCTATTTAATTGAAGTAATCAAGTATAATTACTGCAATGTTCGCCCTATATCTATTTTTCACATGGAAATTTATAAGCATTGTGATTGTCCATGCAAATTTGTTCTTTATTTGATTATTATAACTATTTGAACGATTTGCACAGTAACCATATATAAGTATTTAAAACCATGCACCACTGTCAAAACTATTAAATGTGTACTTCAGCAGTTAAATGTGTATTCTACCAATTATAAAGATCCATTGTTACAGTACATGTGTGTACCTAGCCACCCCTATTGAAATATATCATTTATAATGAAGGGTTGGCAGGTGTCTTTCTCCCTTGGGGGTATTGTTGAAATACCCACTGCAGGGAGCTGCTGTTGGCAGATATGTATTGTCAGTGACCCCACAGATGAGTGTACCCCTATCAAAACAATTCATGTGTACAATAATACTCATTGTGTATTGAGTTTGCTTTTCTCATGAATTGCATTTTTTTTTTCACAAGAACTTTAACAATTCCGGTATTTTTATTTATATGATACATTGGTATATTATCCCTCAGTAAATAAAGATTATTATTATGTTTTCACTTTTGCACAATAGTCGGTGACAATAGCTCCTTGCGAGCTAGCGTTTATTTTTACTTGTATCAAACCGACTTTAAATAAAATATCTTATCTTAAAGATGTTCTACCTTCTATAGCTGAAAAAAAAAAAATTCTATGATTTCATGTGCACGATATGTATACCGTTACCTCTTACAGAGGGTGCTCCTAGATGAAAAGGAGCGATTTCCGGAACAACAACAACATAGCTGTCAAGTTGTGAAATCTAATTCTGTGAGACTTCGTCGTCTAATTTTTCACATCCATGTTAATTTTATTGCATGAGACTCTCATTTAACCCATGTTATTTTTGGGACAGTTTTTCATGGAGGAACTTGGCATTTATTATACATACTCAGTATTAATTTAGAATGTAATGCAATCTGTATTGTATTTAGAATGTAATGCAATATGTATTGTCAGTGACCCCACAGATGAGTGTACCCCTATCAAAACAATTCATGTGTACAATAATACTCATTGTGTATTGAGTTTGCTTTTCTCATGAATTGCATTTTTTTTTTCACAAGGACTTTAACAATTCCGGTATTTTTATTTATATGATACATTGGTATATTATCCCTCAGTAAATAAGGATTATTATTATGTTTTCACTTTTGCACAATAGTCTGTGACAATAGCTCCTTGCGAGCTAGCGTTTATTTTTACTTGTATCAAACCGACTTTAAATAAAATATCTTATCTATCTTATCTTATCTTAAAGATGTTCTACCTTCTATAGCTGAAAAAAAAATAATTTTCTATGATTTCATGTGCACGATATGTATACCGTTACCTCTTACGGAGGGTGCTCCTAGATGAAAAGGAGCGATTTCCGGAACAACAACAACATAGCTGTCAAGTTGTGAAATCCAATTCTGTGAGACTTCGTCGTCTAATTTTTCACATCCATGTTAATTTTATTGCATGAGACTCATTTAACCCATGTTATTTTTGGGACAGTTTTTCATGGAGGAACTTGGCATTTATTATACATACTCAGTATTAATTTAGAATGTAATGCAATCAATTAACTTTTGAATGAAATATACATTAAATTTGCCCTAGAAAATTGTTAGTTTTATGTGAATTTAATATATGTGTATATACTCAATATTCAGTTTTTCATAATTAACTGCTGATTAAAATACAGATAGATTTACTTTTTCAGAGTAATATTAATGCACAAATTCAATTCTGAAACTGTTCTAAACCACAGTAACAAGTGATATGGCTGGATTAAGTTTTCTCAGTTTTTCATTCATGGTGTTCCACAGGGATGTATTTTATGACCCCCTCCTGTTTCAAACTTTTAGTACGTAATACAAAATATGCAGTTTCAATGTTAACAGATCCTTTTAATAATTATTATACACACATTGTATTTTGGAATTAAGCCAGTTGAGATCAATGGCATATTTCCTTTCATATCATATTCAAACTTGTTTTAATGTGTGTATGTTTTAATGTGTTGGATTACTAAGTTATTAACTTGAATACTTATAATTTTGTTTGATCGTCACCAAGCTGCAATATTGCTGAACACAACGTTAAACCTTAATTCTCTCTCTCTCTCTCTCTCTCGATAGGGAGATTATGAATATGTTGAAATAATTTCTTTTCCTAAAATAAATAATATTTGTTGGTGAATATATATTTCTAAACCGGGTGCTTGTCTAGACAGTTTTCTATAGTTGCAACTTGAGTATTACGAAGAATTGCATAAAATATTTCAATATTGAACAATTCCCTTATCAATCTACCTAGACATACTGTTAAGAAAATACCAAACCATGTTATACAAGACTTGACAATATGCTATAACATGTTTTGTATATTGTGACCCAGCTATAATGCTTCAATGAGGGCCAAACATAGCAACTGTAATAGTCTGATCATTCTGTGATACCATAATGTTACATAACTACTATTTCCACAACTGTGCATGTAACTTCATGTAATGTTGAAAGAATCAAATATAGTACCTGTACTAAAGGGGTACTAAACCTGATATCAAACCCCTGATTAGAGGAGAATGTTATCAGGTATTACATAGACATATAACATGTAATGTTAGGCAATATTTATTATGACAGTCATAGTTTTCCATGTTACCATAGTTCAGCGTCATATATATTTCAATTATATAATTTCTGGTTTAACAGGATCAGTTGAATAATAATATGGACTATTTATCCGGATGGAAAAAAAAAATGAAATACGAAAAATATATATCTTTACCTGATCGCCTGGGTTCCACATTTTTCCCCTTTGTGTTTGGCTTCAAATGGTAGCACAAAATTAGCACCACAAATTTACAGTCTGCCGTAGATGGATTGAAATTATCGCAGAATTAACACGATAGGCGATGCTTGTCTGTAAAGTTGGTAAGTAATATTCCAGTATGTTATTTTCCTCGCGTACACCCGAGATGACCAAAGATGGTAAAATTCGCTCCTTCCTGGCTTTACTAGAAAATTTCAGCCGGTGTAATGTAGGTGTCTACAACATGGTAGATCTATGTACCATTATGATACTGGTCTAACCTCAGGCTATGGGGTTCATGCAAGCTTATGCAGGGTTGCCTGGCCTACTGCTATTATGTAAAGTCCATCTAAGTTCCTGTGTTTGCCCTGGGGGGATTGGGCCTGCCAAAGCTAATTAACAGCTTAACACGTTGACTGCCATTTCAATACAGCGTGTCTGTCCCGGTTGCCAAGTCACATGATCAGTATATCGAATCCTGGTTGAGATTTTTTGTTTCTAACGTATGCCAACTACGAGTTAACTCGCTAGAAGGGTATTCCCCCATATAGCGAGTTAACTCGTAGTTGGCACAGTGAAAAAATTTTTCAGTCGGTAATTTTCGTTAATTTTCGGAGAGTTAATTACGAATATACTCGTAGTGGCAGAATGCGGTACACCCAAAACTACGAGTATAATCGTACTGGCAGTCAACGTGTTAACTGGACAGTTGGCTCACCCTTCAGCACTGGCAGGAGGCATTGATTGTCCAGCTTTACACCTGGCCAGTCTGGGTGTCCAGTCACAGGGCTAGCTGGGTTAGATCTACACTGGTCAGTTCCTGTGGTCTGGGAAAATAGCCCCCTCACTGTGTTATGTAACTGGTGTTGTAACCTTGCACAATGCTACCCCAGTTGATGTAAAAGCTTTCTGGGAGCAGCTAGGTTTGCTGGGGCATGAAGGGATATCTCTCTCTGAATATCTCCCCAGGGTGCGGCAACCTATTTTAGCCTGACTTATCAACACTGTTTGTACTCCCCCCCCAGCCCCGAAGCTTTGAAACCCTTTCTGTTTCCTTTCATTGGCCAGCCAAACAGGATAGTCCACTAATGGCATGGACTGTTCATGAATCTTCAATATTTAGCTGTAGGGTAATTGCAAATTGATATGGCTTTTGTCTCCACTTTTCAGAGCTCATTAAATGATATGCCACACCCCTTATTACACATTGTGTAGGAAAATGCTACCAGTTAAATATTCATAATAGTCACTGACATAATGTAGCCACTTTAAATTTCATTCTGTACATTTTAGAATTTCACCAGCGTCAACCGAATCAGCCAGACAATATAATTGCAGAACTGTTCCTTTGTCAATTGCTGGTATACTAGTGTTTTCTAATTCTATGGCTTCATATTAGATTATGTCATAATTACAAGTAATATTTGAAGAAAATATCCATTCCTCCTCAGAATTTCAGTGCACATTTTCAACTAGAATTATCTATATTATGGTTTATATATATAAAGAGAAGATTCTGGCATGGTTACTGTCAGTCTCGCATTATGAGGGAACAGCCTAGGATTTTCAGCAATTTTTCTCAGAGCAGTGAAATTTTTGCACATCATCTGAACATTATTTGTGCATTTTTATCCTGAAATTTCATGAAAATCAAAGGTCTAATTTTCAGAACAGCTATATCTCTCCTCCCCCCCCCCCCCCCCACCCCCTCCCTTTTCCCCAAATCGGCTCTCAGTAGTCTAATCAATATTTCAAATAATGGTTGGTAAATTGCATGGTCAGTGCTCATTCCTTGAATAATTGCAGTTAGCTAATGTAATGTTATATAACATGTCCATATTATATTCATGTACACTGGTACATGCATGTAGTCAGTAAATTAGCATTCACTAAATGCAGCACACAATAGCATACTGAGCACCGCTAAGGCCATTTGTTTTATATTTGTTTGTTCACAGATCCATCCTGCCTACTTTTTTCAGAAAGCAAAAAATACAATTAAAAAACTTTTTTATTGCTGATGGCCAAGTCTGTATCTTTGCCTTGTAATTTTTTATTTTTTTTGCACAGTTATGTTTCCAAGACAACTTCTTGAAACGTAAAGCGGACATAATTAAGATGACCAAGAATATATGAAAGCTGACTGGTCTCCATGGGAAATGGCTTCAACTCGAGGGATTGAAAACTGTGATACAATTAACATGACACTTATGTTACCCTATTTCTTCGTAATTATTCAAACTGCAAAACATAACTTCAGGCATCTGCAGAGAGAAATTGTGCTAATATTCTACTTACTTTACTAGCTATCTTTTTAGTTCTTTGGATAAATAACATATCCATGTCACAGCATTTGGCCTCAGCTGATATAAAGATAGTTTTTTTCTGCTTCAAATTCTAAGAATGCTATTCGAAAAATTAGAAGAAATAGGGTAAATATGTTTCTCCTGTGCCCTGAATAGTTCATTTCTTCATATTTATTCCTTCAAATCAACTTATTTTCTTGACAATCCATGAACCAAGATATATAAAACACATGGCCTAATGGTGAAGTAATCGCAGACAGTGCCTCAGCGTCTTTGCAGATATTGCTTCAAAAGTTCCCACAGACATTGCCTCAAGGTCCTAGCAAACATTGCTTCGAATTCCTCACAGCCGTTGCCTCAAAAGTCCTCGCAGACATTGCTTTATATTCCATATAGTCATTGCCTCAAAGTCCTTGCAGAAATTACCTCATAGTCCTCGCAGACATGGTCTCAAGTCCTCAGACATTGCTTTGAATTCCTCAGTCATTGACTCTTAGTCCTGAAAGACATTGCCTAATAGTTATTTAAAAGATTTTAGAAGGGTCATTGAATTATTAGAGGATGTCTGGTTATTACAATTTCACTAGTGAAACGAAATATAAACAGAATATTTATTTACCAAAACGATTTTCTACAAATGATGCGATACACCACTCTAATGAAATCAAAATACAGGTGTCAATTGCTTTTTTATGAGAATTATTTTCAACAGAAGGAACAACATACACTAACAAAACAAATATATGGGTGCTCTGACTTGCTTTGATTAGTGAAATAATTTACAACAAATGGAAAATAAAAGCTAACAAAATGAGACTACAATGCTCAAGTGCTTTTATAAGTGAAACATGAGCGCTTTAATAAATGAAAACAGCTAACAAAATCCCAAAATGAGAATACAGTTGCTCAAATGTTTTAGCAAGCAATTTTAATCCAGGATCTCAAACAAGTGAACTGTTTTTCCACAATTCAAATAACAGTATGGCACGCTAACGAAATGCAGTTATTCATGAAATGACATTCTACACTTTATATCCTGTAGTTACCCAACGGTGTACGGACATTTCCCCCAGTGATAAGATATTATACATATACACAGTATATAGCAGTATTATACAGTCTCATAGCACATTTTAAAACAATATAAAAGATGTAAACGTGGTATATAGCATAACATTAACTGTCGTAGGTCGGTGTCACGAAGCCATTTGATGAGACTAAAACTGAACTAAAGTGAAAACTGAGGTTAAAAATAGAACAAAATTATATTGTTTAAAAATACATTCTTTATTTTACTACTATGTGATATGTTTTCTTAAAACGTTAAAATATATACTATGTATATGAATATTATATATTATCACTATGTGATCCATTATATTGTTTAAAAATGTACTATATATATATATAATGTGCTTTCTCGTAAAACTTATTGTAAAAATATGTGCTATATATTGTTTTAATATATATAATATCTTATCACTATTTGACTCATTTAACGTAAAACATATGTGGGAATCCTTATATCCTTTGCATAGAAAACAAAAAAAATATTTAAAAAAATTGTGTTTTTGCCAAATTATGTTAAAACTATGTTCGAAATAACCTAAAAATATAGGATGGGGGAAATGTCCACTGGGGGAAATGTCCACTGGGGGAAATGCCCACTGGGGGAAATGTCCGCTGGGGGAAATGTCCACTGGGGGAAATGCCCTGGATTCTTATCCAACAGACCTTCCAATGGAAGCAAGGATTGCTTAAGGAGTGGTTCACCTTCACTTCAAAAGGGCACATCCGGGGGTTTGCCGTATGGGAAAAGAGGGCAAATAGGATGTTCGCTTCAGGCTGGAAAGGGCATTTCTCTGAGAAAAAAAAGAAATATATTTTTTCCCAAATGGGGAGTTCACCTGAACCCAGAAAAAAACCCACTTGGCTACGGGCCTGAAAGCATCTGTATGTTTGTGACATTGAATAAAATTGACACAAACTTTTGGCCCATTTTCTTATAGCAACCGTCTCTACACTGTCTGGACAGACACTTCATCCGGATTGACACAAACACAACAGGTCATTTGGTGCAGGTTGTGCGATTGTAGTGGAACTTAAATACATTGTAACTTTCTTGCTTGGCTATCACAATCGGGGAAGTGTAACTGGTACATTTCCAGGCTTGCCAACTCGCATGCATTCCATGTGAGACTCCTGCATTTGGCATCTGTATCATGCACTGCTATATCAAAATCTCAGGCATTTAACATTTTCGTGAATTATTTCTAAAATAATCTATAATTAAGAAATAATGTTTTCATAGGTGTGCTAAATGGTTATTTCACGTACGGTTAGTGTGGGAAAGTTTATATTTTAGGGCAAGGGCGAAGCCTGCGCCCTAAAATTTATAAACTTTCCCACACTAACTGTGCATAAAATAACCATTTAGCACGCCTATGAAAAACTTATTTCTATTCTATTGCACTACTCAAATTGATTATCAACAAAGACTACAATGAAAGGTTGAAAACATATTTTAAACTTTGACATTACTTTCTCTCCGTTTTTGAAAAAACTCGTCCACTGATGTTGGGAGATGCTCCTATCTCGGTTGGCATCGTGCCAATGTCAGTGGACGAGTTTATGTGGTCTCTCAAATGGGGAGTGATTTTGTCAGCTGACTCAGCTGTTGGGGAAATTATGTGGATATATGCCTATTTGTGTCACTTTGTTAATCAATTTTCCGATGGAAACAACTTGAGAAGGAAAGTTAAACTTGAGAAGGAAATTTCATCTTGTAATTTATTTGTTTGTTTTATTCGATTGTGAAATGGAATCTCCTAAACACCATCTTCACAACGCCAAGGTTTCTATTTGTGAGCCAAAGGCGAACCCTTGAGCTTGCATAGCAGACCGCGTTCCGCCCACATTCCAGTTACGTGACCTAGAAAAACTGCGCTGATGGTAAAATACGTTGGGGATTTACTTTCGCTGCTAAACTATATGCTGATAACGTAAAATATTTAATCCAAACACTCATAACAATGAAATATTAATGGAAAGATCAGTGAAATTTTTTAGAAATCCTTGCGTTATTTCACCCAATTCAAGTCCTTCAGTGGAAAGGTGAGGTCAGATACACTGACATCGCAGACTGCCTTTAATGTTTCAGTGTTTCCTACATTTGCTTGGCTTGTTGGATGTTTGATGGTAGATGTATGGGTTTGTTTTCTCTTCCAATAGATTTTGTTTCAAAACATGTTCCCTTTATATTTATTAATGTTCATGGTTGTTGAAAATGTGCATGTTCATCAGTGCCACCGGGTATCGTACAAGCGGGGTACGGACAAATTCCCCCCCGGTGAAAGTCCCCCCGGTGAAATTCCCCCCTAGGACATTTTCCCCCCGGATAAAATTCCCCCCCTCTGCATATTTTAACCTGGAGAAACCAGTGGATAAAGTGGAGATTCAAGAAAAAAGAAGGATATGCTACGAGGGTTATATGTACACTAAAAAGGCTACAAAACCTAACGTATCCGCTGGGAATGTAGTCAAAGGAAGACCAGACTGTGCAATGGAGCGATCACCACTGATTTAGCCATGGCTGATGTACATGTTACACAATTACACAGCCATAATGCTGATCATTTCAAGGCAGCAGTTGAGAAAATAAAGCGGCAAATGTACGAGAAAGCCAAGGCGAGCCACGACGACCCAGGCCAGATCCTTGGGCAGCATATCACAACCCAGGGGTGCTTCTACCATCTGACGCAGAGTACCTGGAGGAAGATCCAAGACTTGGGACTCGTCAGACGATACAGACAAGATGATGAAGTGAAGGCATTCTGTGGAATGTTGGATGGCCTTGCCTTCCTTCCGATGGATGACGTCGAAGACGGGTTGCGCTATTTGCGTAACAACACTCCCGACGACCTGGAGGATCTTGTCACATACTTCGACCATACTTATGTGACAGGGACCTACCGGCGAATCCAACCACCACCAACTGCAGCCGGGGTGATTCCTCCTGTACGAATGCGACGACGTCCACCACTGTTTCCCCCCCATGTCTGGAACTGTCATGACATCACCACTGATGGAGGGGATCGCACCAACAACCTTTGCGAAGCGTGGAATCAGGCTTTCTCCAAACTGGTTGGCAATTCGCATCCAACTGTGTGGTCGATGATCGACAACCTGAGAAAAGACCATGCCATTGTTTCAACAATGCTCGTCCAAGACGCCGCCGGACAACGCCAGCCAAAACGTGTCAAGAGGACAACAAAAGACCTTCAGGATAGGCTCAACAAGATCTGTGTTGACAGAAGGGATGGTGACAAGACGATTGCACAAAGTCTTCAGGCCGGAATTTTTCCGGGGGGGAATTTGTCCTACACTCGTACAAATGGTGTTTTCGAATCTGTTGTCACGGTTGGCATGATCGCGGTGAACAAGTGATCTGATTGGTCAATATGTGCAGGATGTTGCTCTTGCTGATTGGCTGACATCTACCGCTGTTTTGTCATTATGCCCCCCCTCTAACTAGAGGGGGGGCATATAGCGATCGCTTTGTCCGTCCGTCTGTCCATCCGTCTGTCCGTCCGAATTTCTTGTCCGGGCAATATCTCGGTTAATATTTGATGGACAGGATCGAAACTTGCATGGAATGTGGCCAGTGGCTCGTAGTTGTGTAGCGTGGAGTTTTTTTCCAAGTTCCGGTATAATTTTCAAGAGTTATGGCCCTTTTTCTGAAATCTCTGTGAATGGGACTTGTCCGGGCTGGATCTTGGTTAATATTGTATGGACAAGTATGAAATTTGCATGATATGTGGTCAATGACCCACAGTTGTGCAGCGTAAAGTTTCTCCACGTTTCGCTGATATTTTCAAGAGTTATGGCCCTTTGTTCCTGAATTCTCCGTGAATTGGGACTTGTCCGGGCTGGATCTCGGTTAATATTGTATGGACAATTATGAAATTTGCAGGATGTGTGGTCAGTGCCCTGTAGTTGTGCAGCGTGAAGTTTCTCCGCGTTTCGCATATATTTTCAAGAGTTATGGCCCTTTTTCTTCAAATCTTTGTGAATTGGAACTTGTCCGGGCTGGATCTCGGTTAATATTGTATGAACAATTATGAAATTTGCAGGATATGTGATCAGTGCCCTGTAGTTGTGCAGCGTGAAGTTTCTGTGCGTTTCGCATTTATTTTCAAGAGTTATGGCCCTTTTTTCTTCAAATCTTTGTGAATTGGAACTTGTCCGGGCTGGATCTCGGTGAATATTGTATGAACAATTATGAAATTTGCAGGATATGTGATCAGTGCCCTGTAGTTGTGCGGCGTGAAGTTTCTCCACATTTCGCCTATATTTTCAAGAGTTATGGCCCTTTTTTCTTCAAATCTTTGTGAATTGGGATTTGTAGGGCTGGATCTCGGTTAATATTGTATGAACAAGTATGAAATACGCATGATATGTGGTCAGTGAAGTTTCTCTGTTTTCGGTTATATTTTCAAGAGTTATGGCCCTTTGTTTAAACCTAAGTGAATGGGATATATTTATTTGTCCAAGCTGGATCTCAGTCCATAACTGATTTGAATCAGGAAAATGGCTATATTATATGTTATTCTACATTCCAAAGCAGACAACATAGGTCCTGAAGTATGAAATTGCCCCAAAAACAGTGAATTGGGTACAAAATTCACTGATCGCTTCATAATTTCACCACAATATACTCCCAAGGAATGTAGGTCTCATAACCAGGTCACATTTTCGGATTTGGCGAAAGCCCTGGCGACCATCTTGCATCGAAGCATCGTATTATCACTTGTTGCTTGATATTTGGAATATGTATTATGTGAGGCATGGCAAAAAAGTGACTGAAACAGAATTTTTATAATTATCCAAATTAGGCCTCCACCAACCAATAAAGAACAGAACAATGGCGGGGCAGTGTCGGATTAAAGTGGAAGGGGGGGCATACAATTGAGCAATCTCTGATTGCTTCCTTCCTGTGTTGATCGTGAAACAGTGTCCAAGTGGATCAGGGGTCGTATCTATTATAGAGATACCCCTGGTTTCAGCGAGGATGAATAAACACCTGCACTTGACACATGTACATTTCACATAACCGTGGTAAATCGTGTAATAATTGCACGGTTTAGCTCGATGTTATTGACACAAGTGTTATACATGTAGAACAATAAATAATTGCTCCAGTCTGCAGAAAAAGGTGTCTGTTGTTTCAAAAAATTTCTGGACTTTGTTAAGATGTATTCATGTATATGGTTTGTGAAGGGTGAAATGTTAATGGTCCACTGTTGTATGAAAAAAAAAATGAAAACCTTTTATTTTGGAATGATGCCTATACTCCAATACAGTGGCAAAATCAAAAGGTAAAGATCTCCATTTTCCATTTTAACTTCTTGGACTAGTTTCTGCTTTCCAGAGAAATCCAGCCTAGAAAAACAGCTCAGAGAACAATTTCATGGTACATGTATAATGACCTCCTCTTAACAATGAGACTGTAATGTGACCTAGGAATTATATTATATAAATACATGCTCAAACTTATAAATGATACAAAGTGGCACTATATAGCCTTTTATCCTTCAAATCCTTGTGTATATAATGGATTAACTGCAATAGGGGGCTATTGTAATTTTTTTCTTTAAATTGAATGATTATTTTATTGCCCAATTCGTTTTCCATTAAGGCTTTTAATCTCTTCTTAAAACATTGTCTAAATTGGACGCATTACAAAGATGCAATCCCACATTCAGAAACAAATCATCGTCCATAGTCGAAAAATATTCACGACACATTTCAGTATGTCTTGTCTTTTTCTAATTATACAGTACACCATACACTGTAAGGCAGGGTGAAGAAATCGTCATAATTATGTACTCGCTCCAGCTCAATCAGCTATTTTACCGAGCATTCAGACATTTCTTACCCCTCAGCCATTTTGGTGTTGGATAATTGTCGTCATCATTTATGTCCATCCATCGTGATATCTGTCTGTCCATTACCGCATTTTAGGCAGAACTGTTTGAAATAAAGCTAGTGACCATATTTTGAACACTTTATCTAGTTCTTCGGTCAGACCCCTATCAAAAATGTTTTCGTCCTTTGGTTCATACTCCATGTAAGTATCACGAGACAATGCATACAATAGCCAAGTCTATAATACTCAGACAATAGCTGCCTACATGAAGTATCTACCCCTCCTTTTTGGGTTTAATCTCTGATTTTGTGATATATATGCTTGAATGTAACTAGTTATATATACTGAACTGTGTTTGTGTACAACTGCTACATTTTTGGAAACTTATTTATCTAGTTGTATTCGGTTGGGCGGGCACAGATTCCTGTTGCTTCAATGCATTTTGCTGAGAAGCAACAGGAACTCGATAATGTGATGTCTAGGACTGTAATAATATAACTTGTCTTTATTGCACCATGTATAAACGTCTTGCCTGTGTCTTGTGTGCTGTCCTCAGTGTTTTATAGGGTGGATGGAGGGTGTCTGGTTCCATACTACTTAAAAGATTTGTTCTTTGAAGTAGCAGGAACACAACTTGACTGGGTGGTGCTTAGTTGGTTTGTCATGATATAGCTGAAATATTTCTGAAAGTGACGTTAAATTTTATTCACTCGCCCTCTAGAAGCTTACAAACATATTAGTCACCTCATGCCAAATTTGACAAAGTTATGCCCCTTTTCAGATGTTATAATCTCTGCTTTTGTGATATATGCATGAATGTAACCAGTTATATCTGAATAACTGTTTGGTACAGCTACCAAAATTTTGGAAACTTATTTATCTACTTGTATTCTCAGGAAGCTAACAAAATAATATTCATCTCAGCCTGTTTTGAGTTATGCCCCTTTTTGGGGGTAATAATCTATGATTTTGTTATATGCTTGTGCATATCCTAGGTGTCATATCTGCAGAATTAATGATATGGTCTAAAATGGGACAGTTATGGAGGATTAGTAAATATAGTCATAATATGGCATATTCCCAGCATATTTATTACTTATTTTGACCCTCTGTTTTGCTGTATGAAGTACATTGTCACCAGTGTTCTGTCATAGCTGCCTGTATAGATGTCATGTTCAACACCCAGGCACTTAATCATGACACCTGCCTTAGTGTGAGACCATACTGTCTGGAAATTCCAAATTGATACTTTATCTTTACCAAGATATTGGAAGACTGCTTAGAATTGTGATAAATGTGTATTGGGACTCAAAACTGAGAGAGGTGTAGCCAATATAACAAAATATGTGTCTGATCCGGTCACAGTAGATTATTTATGACATTTATATGGTAATGTGTGATACTTGATGATTCTGAGTGACACAAATTACCTGTACATGTCTGTTTTATTCTGTGGTTGATAAACTTGATGAAGAAAAACAGGGCTTCGTGTTTAGCAAGAGTGATAGCTCACCTGCACGCAAACAGTCGCGTAAATTCATGTCATGAGAGTGATTTTTAGCTCACGTAAACTGTCATATTTTATGTTGTATTATATTGCAACCATGCACTGGCCTGACTTTCAAATACGCTCTCCTAAATATTTTGACGTGAGCTATTTTTAGCTCGCGCACTAATTCTAAACACGAAGCCCTGGAAAAAGAAACAAAGTGAACTTGACTGACACACCTGTTATTCTTCAACTGAATGGTAAAGTGAAGTTGAATGGGTGAAAGGATGTGGTTGATTGTTAAAAAATTGTCAATCATTCAGCAGTTACCATGTAATATCTCCTGCCAATGAGAAATAGACTTTTATCTGAGGGATATAAATTATTGTCAAATTTTCTCTCAATTATTATCTCAAGAACCGATACTCCAAATTGAATTATTATTGTCCATGCAGATATTCATTATAATCCTAACCTATATATGGCTGCAAATTGCCTGCATGGTAATCCCTTTAATAATTCAGTCCGCATATCAAAATTCAATCACCTGCAATTTTGGGACAAAATTCAATCGGCTGTTCTAATAAATTTGATACTCTGTAAAATCATTGAAATAAAGAAATATGGATTATCTGCATGATTTTTGACCATTTTCTCAACTTCCTATTCCAATATTGAGCACCTCCAGATTTTATGCTGGGAAATTTCACTTCCTGTGATTGAATTATTTGAGGGATTAAGTTAATAAATAATTTAAGTTCATTTTAAAAAAAAAATCAGTTCTTTTGAAAATAAGTTTCCTATTATCAAACTTGTCAGTAGGTTTTATCTTGTGGCATAGTCCCATCAGCCTTTCAACATTTTGGTGCTAATTACCGTTATATCAATATAATGACAGGATAATTACCATGTCTAAATTAACGATCGTTTAACTGGATTCTCAATAAAAGGGAGCAGGTCCTATTTTGCTTCCTGGTTTTGTCACTCATTAATTTGGTATTTGTGCGAAGAAATCTGCCACTGATGGCTTGTGGATGGCATAAATTGATTGACACACCTGTTGTCAGACCTTAGCTGAATTGTAAAGTAAATTAACAGGGTTAAGTGTTAACAAATTTCTTATCTTGCATTGAAATATATTGATTTGGCAATTATTCGTCTGTTACAAATTGTAATATCTCTGACATGACAGTGAGAAATAGATTGACGTGATCAAGTTTCAGCTGAAGGATGTGAATTGTTGTCAGATTATCTCTCGATTATTATTTCAAGTTCTCCAAATTGAATTATTAATGTTATTGCAGATTTTCACTATATTCTTAGCCTAAAGATGGCAGCAATGCCTGTACAGTAATCCCTCTAATAATTCAGTTCTCCTATCAAAATTCAATCACTCCCAAATTTGAGGACAAAATTCAATCAGCTAGCTGTTTTTATAAATTTGATCACTATCTAAAATCATTGAAGTAACAAAGAAATAATGGATTATGTGCATTATTTTGGACCCTTTTGTGAACTTCCTGTTCTAATAAATTTGATCACCCCCAGATTTTATGCTGAGACATTTCCTGTCATGTGATTGAATTATATATTATACTCATGCGATGTAGACCCGTAATGGTCCTGTCTAATACTGAGGAAAAACTTGAGCAAAAGCAGTACTGTTGCCAGGGGTACTGATTGTTTATTGAAATGCTTTAGGCTTCGAGGAGAAGAGCAGAAAAAAAGAGTCCTCAAGTTATTCAGCTACTGCAGATAGTTTGGTCAACTATTTTGGCTAGATTTGTACCACCAGGTCTACATTAGTGAAGTTAATTATTTTTTGATATTCTTACATATATGTATGTTCAGATGTCATTTTCACAGAGTATTTCTGTTTTAGAGCATCAAGACTAAATGGATACCACTCAGGGGTTGCCTTAGAGAGTTTTCCTGAAAGTATGTCATAAATCGCTGGCTGATAAAAACTTGATCCAGTAAACTTAATATATCCAGAAGAAAATAGTTTAAGGCATACTTATCATATGTTTGCCATGTTGCCAAGAACTTTTAATTTTCTAGGCTCCCATTCTTGTGGAAATTGTACTACAGTATGTAAATTGGGGACTTGCACACACATCTCCTCCACCAGGCCCTCTATACCATTTAGATGCAAATACATGCATGACCTAGGTCAATGGCTTGGTTCACTTGGCTGGATAGGTTCAATTGATAGGGGCAAACTCCAAGTCATCATGGTATACATCATATGGATGCATCGCGATGTAATGAATACCGGTTTCTCTGATTGGACAGAAACCTTAGGGGCCATTTCTCATTGCAAAATTTTTGATAATCTGTATATTTGTCACTTCACAACTTGGTGTTCCTGACATCTTGGTTCAAATTGAATACATTATGAATGACTGGAGCCCAGAGCTGAGGGGTTTTCAGATGCACAGCTTCCGATCGTATTGTCATTTACTGCTGAAGAACATGCTTTCTGTAATCTGAAAAAGTGAAATATTTTACAAATATTGGTAACATGCAGAGAAGACATTATTTATCCTTTCATTAAGTCGGTTTCATAATACATGTAAATAAGTTATTTTTTGAAATATATATATGTATTACATGTACAATTACATTAATTCATGAGAGATCCTTGTTGAGAGAAATATGTGAGACTGGACAAATTGTATGGCTCTTCGCCACAAGACTAAACAAGAAAGAGTTAGTGGAATTATTCCAACACTGAAACAGGGCTATTTAAATGTCAAAATAGCCTGTTGGCAACAGGCTATTTTGACATTTAAATAGCCCTGTTTCAGTGCCCAAGGCTCTAGTTTTTTTGTTGTTTTTTTTTCAAATAAATTTTCTAATAATTTCGAACTTGTCAATAAGTTTCATTTTGTGATATTGGCCCCTCAGTCTTTTGACATCTTGACGCAAATTACCCAAAACCAGTATGATGGCAGAATAATTACCATGTCTAAATTAACAGACATTTAACTGAATTCTCAATAAAAGAAAGCCGGTCCTATTATGCTTCCTCGTTTCATCACTCATTAATTTGGTATTTGTGCAAAGAAATCTGACACTGATGGCTTGTCAAAGGAATACATTGATTCACACACCTGTTCTCAATCCTTACCTGAATGGTAAAGTAAATTAACGGAGCTAATTGATAATAAATTTCTTATATTGCATTTAAATATATTGATTTGGCAATTATTTGTCTTTTCCCATGTTATATCTCATGCCAGTGAGAAATAGATTGACTTGATCAAGTTTTATCTGAGGGATAAAAATTATTGTCAAATTATCTCCTGATTACTCAAATTCTCCAAATTGTATTATTATTGTCCTTGCAGGTTTTCATTATATTCTTCATTTAATGACTGCAATTCCTGTATGTCATAACCATTCAGGTAGAAGTATTTGACAGGTTGCCTGAAATATTTCACTACTTCCTAATTTATTTACATGTAATATTCTCAGGGGAATAATTTAATAACTGAAGGATATTGTTCATTACATCATATTTCCGGTGGAAGATCCAGTACTTTAAATTAATTGAACTAAAGCAATACTCAAGTTCAAGAGATGGTGAAAATAGTTGAACTCTTCATATATGAAGGGGCAAATAGCTGTATCAGGTGACCCACGATAGGGGTAGACACAGTTATAACATGGGAGGTGAAAAATCTTCATACTGGTATTATTATGACTCTAGTATGCTAAATTAAGATTATAAACAAAGACAAATGTGTCACTGAAACCTGTGATGCTGGATAATACATTTTGGAATCTTGACTGGCATTTTTACCCTATCAAAATCTCTGTGGGTGGACTAAATTGATTTCCCCATGCGGAAGAGTTTCAAATTCTTATTACTTCGGTATCTGATTCCATTCAATATAATGTTCACCTCTCAAACAAAGTATAATTACCAGAAGACCAGAAGATGAACTGGAAGTGCTAGTTCTGCCAGTTGATTGGTTAACTGGGTCAAAACGGACAAAGAGGATGTGGCCATCACAGAATCTGATTGGATAATTGGTATTATGCAATTAGATCATTGAATATACAATTCTAGAATATTCAGTGATATTCAAATAATTCAGTAGTAAGGATAGCTGAAGCTGGGGAGAACCTCTCCATCTAACATGATCTGGGACAGAAATGAACACCATGCGAAATCGAACCTGGGTGAGAGTCGGGATGTTGACAAAAACGTCTTGTCTTAAGAATTCTCTGAATTTTCCTTCTGATTGATTCTTACCCAGATTAAAACAGGTGATTGTTTCACTCCTCAATTTATACTTATATATCCCATGTGTTCTGTATCATTACAGGCATTCCATCAGCCGCTGTCTCTCAAGTATGGCTGCTCCTCGCCCACCACATGGATGTTGGTGATCAACGCCCTCCTCACAGTCTTAAACGTCGGCTTACCTGTGGCCAGGAAACAAGGTGAGTAATCATCCGCTTATAATGAACCTTTACAGAAACTCTGTGATTGGTTGGACGTCCTTTCCGTTATCTCCACAAGCCAATGAAAATGCTGGATTTCTATTCAAATATTTGAATTGGCCAATCAGTGGCTACTGGAAAATATCCCATGATGCATGCACTGTTGTTTGTATAAAATTCCGTTAGAATGTCACAAATATGGCGGCTAGGATTCTGGAACACGAGCACAGATACCAACCCTGGATAGAATAGTTGTGCAATGACTGTTATCCATTCCACCCTCTGGTTGATCTCTTCACCAATGCAAATATACTGTCCGGACCATATCTCAATTGCTATAAATACCTCTGTGAAGTAAAGTTGTGCAGACCATATGTTGGATGCCTTTGCTGGTATAGGTTACTGAGGGTATAGAGGGAGACTATAGAATTGGAGTTCGTCCGACTTCGTTTCCAGACAATAACTTCAGAAAAACTGAACAGATTCTTTTCAAATATGGTAATTGTCTCAAGGTCTTCCTTGGGATTGTTTTACATGCTCATCCACCTATAGGTGGTGGCATGACAAGTTAAAATTTTGACTTGAATGGATTTTTTCCCAAATTTGGTATATGAGTACCTTGCCCCAAGATCTCGCTTGCGATTGTTTTCCATGCTGATCTGCCAAAAGTTGACACCATCTGGGGACCAAGTTGAAAATTTGGTTTCCGGCCATTAACTTTTGTATCTGAATACCTTGCTTCAAGTTCATCTCATTTGTTGGTGTTGCAACTTGCTAATGTGTTGCCAAGTCGAAATTTACTTTCAGGACTAATTTGGTATGTGGGTACCTTGCTATAATAGGATCTCACTCCTGGGACTGAAGTCAAATTTTCAACATTGAGTAGACTTCAATGATTTGGGTTTTCATTTTGCAGGAGTTCTGGTGTTACACTTAGATCTCTTGAATCCAAGCAAGCCCTGCAGTTCTTATCACTAAATGACTGATTTCTCTCTTTTTTTCAGAGTCGGCATTCCTTGGAATGTGGAAGGAATTAGCTCATACTTTAGACGAGTTTCTATTTTCTAAGCAGTGAGTACATAAATTATTGTCCTCATCCATTGAAGAAGGAAATTTACTCAGTGGTCGAAATTAGAAAAATGTTTTGAAGGCTTTATAATAGTGGAAATTATTCATACCTGCATTCATTACAAAAATGATGCTATTATTTTATTCAGCATATAGAAAATTGCATACAGAGTCCAAACATGGTGAAATTGCAATCATTAATTGCAAAACAGATGGAGATGGAATGGAAATTTAAATGGAGTAAAAAAAGCAGCTAATGGGAGGCTTTCACTACAGCAGTGAAAGATAAACCGGAAGTGCCAGTACCTGGTTTGATGCTATATGTGCTAATGATATAAGAACATCAGTATTTCGCTGTTAGTAATGACATTGAAATTCATTGTTATAAATCGTGACATTGATGTTAAGAAATATAAATTAGCCAGTTCTTGTCTCGAGGAAAGATTTGAAGACATTGTATTAATTTTTCTTCTTCAATTTTAGCCCGTCACCAGCTACGTTGTCAGTGGAGGATTTCCAGAGAGACGAAACTATTGATTGTAAGGTATGTGGTAACCGATGGTAACAGAACACAGGTGAACAGTGTACACAACACAGACGTCTCTCACTTTCGTTCGTAATCCGTCGCGAACCAGATTCGAAGGAATCGGCAATACATAAGGGACCTCCGACGAAACCACGTGTAGACAGTTAATGTCACTTCACGACGACCAGCTCAATTATCACACTGAATGTTCTCATGCCTAATGTCTTTATGATACTTATAACACGCCTTACTTGATAATTATTTCATCCCCACTGAATTTTAACGCCCACCAATCATTTTCATCTGCTGTCTACCAAAAACTGACGTTTTATTAGAGGATAAATTGATGAACTTTTTGCACTGGGCTGGTATTACAGTGCATTGCCATTCAATCATTCTCATGGCATCAGATTGTATACCTCCTACTGTCAGATATACCCTCTGATTGCACTCTGGTAAAACCATGGTACTCGGCTTTTGTGTGTGAAATATGAGTGAAATAACCTTGAGAGTGACATTCAGCCAAGGTCCCCCTTCCCCTTTCTGTGTGCATGACTCTCTGCCAACCAGCATCGTCTGTTACTAAATGGAGCACAGTGGACTTGGGATGTCACAGCTAAAGTAGACGCTGTACTCTGCTCTCTTGCCAAATAGTTGAACTTCTAGTCACTCTTTTATTAAATATACTGGACCCGTGCAATTTTCCATCTCTCTCGTATGCAGATACACACTTCCTGTGTCAATCAAAATTGATACAGACCGAATGCACGTGCGCTGCGCATACTTTTTCCCAATGCCGGCAGAGGGTGTTCCACTGACAGTTTAGGTTACAAACTATGACCGTGAGAGAATGCCATTTGATGTGATGGGTTCCTCATTATGCCATCCATCCACCCATGCCAAGGCTCATCTGTCATTTCTGTCATTGTCTTACTTTCTGAACTGTTATCAACAATTATCACTTCTTAGGAATATTGCCATTGATATCCACTTACCAAGCTTCACACTGAATCCCCACCTTTGAACTTACCTCAGTGATTTCCACCTTCTGGGTCTAAATCATCAATTTACACTTTCTAGATTTAAATACTTCTGTAACTGATTCTCACCTTATGGCTTCTGTCACTGATTCCCATCTTCTGGCTTCTGTCACTGATTCCCACCTGCTGGCGTTTGTCACAGATTCCCACCTTCTGGACTTCTGTCACTGATTCCCACCTTCTGGACTTCTATCACTGATTCCCACCTTCTGTCTTCTGTCACTGATTGACACCTTCTGTACTTTTATCACTGATTCCCATTTTCTGGACTTCTGTCACTGATTCCCACCTTCTGGCTTCTGCCACTAATTCCCATCTTCTGGACATCTATCACTGATTTCCACCTTCTGCACTTCTCTCACTGCCTCCCACCTTCTGGACTTCTATCACTGATTCCCACCTTCTGGACTTCTCACACTGATTCCCGCCTTGTGGACTTCCATCACTGATTCCCACCTTCTGGAATTCTGTCACTGATTCCTACTTTCTGGACTCCATCACTGATTCTCACCTTCTGGACTTCTGTCACTGATTCCTACCTTCTGGACTTCTATCGCCCAATCCCACCTTCTGGCTTCTATCACTGATTCCCACTTTCTGGACTTCTGTCACTGATTCCCACCTTCTGGACTTCTATCACCCATTCCTGCCTTCTGGCTTCCGTCATTGATTCCCACCTTCTGGACTTCCATCACTGATCCCCACTTCATGTAATGATCATGAGAATGCATAAAATAACCAACAATGGGTCTAAACTCGGGACGATTCAGCTACTTTAAGGCCTAGACAATAGATCCTTACATGAAGTATGTACATGTACAAACTCATGTCACTGACTTTCAATTGCTGGACCTATGTCATCGAATTCCACCTCCTGGACTTCTGTTCCTGATTTTCAATTGCTGAAAATATATCACTGAATTCCTTCTGATTTCCAATTTCTGGACATATATCATTGAATTCCACCTCCTTGTATTCTGTTTTCTGGACTTTTATAATTGATTCCCACTTTCTGGACTTCTACCATCAAATCCCACATTTGTGTCTCAAATCTTAACCTGCTATCAATGTATGCCATATTCCCTCCATTTTGGAGATCTCCTGCAAAGAAATTATCTCCCTTGATCGTCTCGTCGATCATCCGCTAGGTGGCGTGTTCTCCGCGCATGCCCTTCCTCTTTTTCCTTTGCAGACGTGTTTTGAAAAGAGCTCCTGTAAACAGTAACTTTGGTTGTTATAAGACGCACCCTAGGTTATTTTTTTCTCCCGTAAGTTCATCATGGCTAACGTAGTCACCCAAACTATAAAGAATAGCAAAAGATGTGAATCATGTCGTCAGTTTTGGCCAGTTAAAGACTCGCATTTGTTTTGTTTCAAGTGCAGGGCACAGGTTTGTTACAGACAGGTAACATGCCGTGAATGTGCAGAATGGGACGACATGACCTGGCATAGCTATGCTATGGCCCGACACGGTCAACTCCTGAGAGCGGCCGCTGACCTAAAAAAGGAGTCCAGCTGACAAACAGCAAGCTACTCAGGCCCTCTTCAACGACTTGGCTGTGAACGAAGATTTTCTTCCACCGACTGCAAGTCCGTATATCCAGCCCAGCGGTACAGTCCTGCAGCCGGCTGAATCTTCCCAGATTACTCAAGATATAGTACAGACCTGTGGCGGACTAGTACCATCACGGACCCAAGGCACGGCTCCACGGTCCAGCTCGCCAGAGGAAATACAGTCACGGACTCGACCCCGGAGCCCCGTTACAGGCACGGATCGAGCACAGACCTCGGACAACAGTTCCCGGTCATCCAAGTCTCTGCAACTCAAGAAGGACTCTACCCTCAGCGTTACAGAAGCCGTTCCCCGGATCCCCGTCAACACGTGCGTTACACGGATTACGAGGAACGAAGACCAACAGACCGTCGCCGTCGGTCCTCATCAAGGACCAGAGGGGATCGGGAACCCCGTAAACCGGACCACCAGGACACTCGGGTACAGTCAAGAACTGAACAGGTTCCCAGAGACGAACAGAGACTCAAGGATCGGCCCTCCGGATCCGGAGACGGGCCCAAAGATCAGTCTTCAATCTCTAGAGTGCCTTCAAAGTCAAGCCTGGTCAAGGAGCATAGTCACCTTCCGACAACACAGCATCCTACGGTTGCAATCGTTTCTTCACCAGAGATCCGTGATAGGGGACGATCCCATTCTTCCAGCGGCACAGAGTCAAGCTCGGAGAACGAGGACCACCTACGACGCTCTGCTTCCACAGCATCCTCGTCTCATACGGACCCACCCTCCGACCACGAGGCAGGATCAGAGGAGAAGGACAAGGAGAAACTACCGTTCAAGGCTAGGATGGCGGCAGTGTATGCGCTGGTTCCAGAGATGCCCAGACCTGTTGAGGGCGAGGAGAAGCAGTCTGAGGATCCTCCCCGGAAACGTAGAAGACTTACAGCGGCATCGCTTTATGGACTAAACAAGCCTTCTGAGGACGACGTTGCGGTGACGTGTGCACCATCACCGGAGTCAATCAGATTAAGCGATGTACTGGATCGACAGATGAGAACCTTGTCTTCTCTCCAGAAACCCGGTCCTTTCAAGACTTACGTTCTTCATGGAGACAACCTACAATTCAAGCCTCCAAAGTCCGACCCGGATCTGGACAGACTGTTGAACTTTACCAAGACACCAGCAGTTGTACTTCAACACAGGATTACGTCATACTCCGACTGGTTCCTTACGGCGATGTCTAAGGTGATTCAAGATCCAGATGTAAAGCAAGGATGGATCCCTGACTTTCTCCCGATCCAAGATGGAGTTCCTTGGCGCCTTCATCGACTCAATGGACAAGTCCAACGCCCATGTAATGGAGACGGGGGCCTTTACTTATGCCACTATGGTACAAGCCCGACGGGCGGGATACCTCAAGCACCCCAAGTCCGAAGTGTTGGAGTCCGTCAAGAAAGAGTTGGCACAACAACTCCTGTCGTCCAAGTACCTTTTCAACAAAGCCATTTCCACAGTCATGCCTACTGTTAATGACGAAAAGACTTCCCGGATCATCGGGGCCCTGGCTCAACGCTCCTCCGGAAAAGGCAAAGGCAAGGGCAAAGGCAAGTCGAACAGAGGAGGTCGCACCGGACAGCCTTCTCGCCAGGACTCGGGCAACTTACCCAGACAAGACAACCAGTCTACTTTTCGTCCCTACGGAAAAGGACATTTTCGTGGCAGAGGAGGAAAGCCTTCCGACCGGGGCAGAGGAAAGCCCGACCGTCGGAATTGACGGTCCCCAGCCTCATCTTCTAAGCAATCATCCTTTCATCATTCGCAAGTTTCAAGTCTTCATTCATCCGGTTGTAGGCGGACATTCTGGCGGAACTGGAAGCTTATTACAGACGACAAGTGGTTCACCAGATCACTCAGAGATGGAGTTTTCCTCACGTTTCTCGAGTATCCCAAGCTTAGCACCAGACCCAAGCCATCACTCCTTCCAGTTCGTCCGGAACATGTGCAGACCTTAGTGGAATCAGTGCAAGTTTTATTGGACAAGGGCGCCGTCCGAGAGTTACCCGTGGAAGAGGAAAGTGCGGGGTTTTACAGTCCTGTCTTCCTCGTTCCCAAGAAAGGCACAGACCAGCTCCGCATGATCATAGACCTGCGGCGACTCAACGACACTCTAGCGCCACCTCCACACTTCAAGATGACATCAGTCCCATCATTACGGTCCCGCTTACAACCGGAGGACTGGATAGCTTCCATCGACCTCCAGGACGCCTATCTTCATGTTCCCATACATCAGCATCATCGTCGGTATCTCCGATTCATCATCGCCGGGAGACGATTCGAGTGGCAGGTTCTACCGTTCAGCATCTCGATCGCTCCTTGGTGCTTCACAAGAATCACATCACCAATCTTGGCGTTTTTTCACCTGAGAGGTATCAACATAGAGGCATATATCGACGACATCCTTGTTTGGGGGTCAAAGAAGTCAGCATTCAAGTCCCAGATACAGTTCATCATTCAAGTTCTCAAGTATCTCGGATTCATACCACATCCAACGAAGTCGGAACTCGAGCCCGCTCAGAGACGACAATACATCGGGGCAGTATTCGACACACAGAAACAGATAGTCCTGCCCCCAGAAGATCGTTGGACGAAAATTCAGCTCATTATCCAAAGATTTTTATCATCCCAGTCACAGCCCTTACGTCTTTGGCAAAGCCTGATGGGATTATTGACATCCACTCAAGACCTGACACAGTACGGACGACTTCAGTCACGACCACTACAGTTTCATCTGCAGCCGTACCTGCGAGCTTCGACCGTCAACCCCCAGGTTCCGGTTCCTCAGCATTTGCATCAGTTCCTGGAATGGTGGCAGTCCAGGAAGAATGCGATGTCCGGGATTCCACTCCGTTGGACACCGCCGGACATGAACCTCTTTACCGACGCATCACTTTACCGACGCCCACCTGGGAGACTTAAGGATATCCGGCAGGTGGTCTCCACAACAGAAAACACAGCACATCAATGTACTGGAAATGGCAGCAGTGAACATGGCAGTCACCCACTGGAGCCCTCAGCTGTTCGGCAAGTCACTCCTGGTCGCCACAGACAACACGACAGTAGTGAGCTACATCAACAAGTTGGGGGGGACGAGGTCCCGGCTGTTGTTCCAGGAGACGTGGACACTCTTCACCTGGGCACAGATTCTTCAATGCCAGATCCGGGCACGGCATGTACCCGGACACTTGAATGTCATTGCAGACAGTCTTTCACGGCCGGACAAGGTCTTACAGACGGAGTGGCATCTCCATACAGAGGCTTTCCGTCAGGTGGCATCGATCTGGGAACAGCCCCTAGTAGACCTATTTGCGACAAGGGACAACGCTCAGCTACCGATCTTCGTCAGTCCGATCCTCGACCCACAAGCCTGGGCAGTCGACGCGATGTCTATCAGCTGGGACAACCTGATCGCCTACGCATTTCCACCGATAGCGCTTATACAGGCAGTCTTGACCAAGATAACACAGCACAACGGCCTTATCCTGCTCATAGTACCGTGGTGGCCGCATCGCCCGTGGTTCCCGTCATTAGTCCGACTTCTGACCGACTTCCCTCGTCAGCTGCGCCCGTGGCACCGACTACTAGACCAGCGACACGGCATACTGCACCACGATCCACAGTGGCTCAACCTTCACGTCTGCAGACTATCAGGGACTCCCTTGCAGACCAAGGCTTTTCAAGACCAGTTACAGAGGCGATGGCGACGGCAAACAGATCATCCACCTCTCAACTGTACCAATCCAAGTGGACTTACTTCCGTACCTGGTGTGGGACCAGAGACATCGATCCCAACACTGCCTCTGTTCCAATGATAGCTGATTTCCTGTTACATCTGCATCAAGATAGGGAATTCAAGCTAAGCACCATAGAGGGATACCGTTCAGCACTATCCAGAGTCCTAAAGTTGACTTCAGGAATCGACATCGGACATGATCCTAACATCTCGGCTCTTCTCCAGTCTTTCGCCTTACAGTCTCGCCGGACACGACAACTACTACCAAAATGGGACCTAGGAGTGGTGCTGAGTGCTTTTCTACCCCCACCATTTGAACCATTACAATCGGCTACAATCAAGGCCCTGTCCTACAAGACAGTCTTCCTAACAGCATTCGCTCTAGCCACTAGAGTATCGGAGCTTCATGCATTGGAGCGCAGTTCCCTGACATGGACCGCAGGTTGGAAAACCATATCTTTTCGTCCGATACCGGAATTCATCGCCAAGAATGAATCCACACGTCAGGGACCATGTGCCCAGAGACTATATCAGATCCCAGCACTTACAGACTTCGTGGGTCCACTGGAAAATGACAGACTCTTATGTCCAGTTAGAGCCCTACGATGCTATTTACAGAGGACAGATCCTACTAGAGGTTCCAGACGTCTCCTGTTTCTATCTCTACAGCCAGGAGCATCTGCAGACATTACTAAGAACACAGTTGCAGCCTGGCTGAGGAAGATGATACACTGGACCTATCAACTCGCCATCGATGCTCCTCCCCTGTTGTCGAAGGCATCATCTCATGAGATTAGAGCTATTGCAACGTCCTGGCCGCTCTGGAAAAATTTGTCACTGGACGATATCGTCCAA
Organism: Hanleya hanleyi; assembly: GCA_036873755.1. Lineage (NCBI taxonomy): Eukaryota > Metazoa > Mollusca > Polyplacophora > Lepidopleurida > Hanleyidae > Hanleya > Hanleya hanleyi. The sequence continues at coordinate 116,290 of JAVTVY010002181.1, forward strand.
GCCTGTGCCTGGACTGTAAACTCAACCTTTGCTGACTTTTATCTTAGGGACATGTCTGTACAAACAGACAAGGTGACTACGTTGGGCCCGTTAGCTGCAGCCCAGCGTGTAGTCCACTAGTTCTATCAAGAAAAAGAAGGGGGGGGCGCCGCTCAAGCAAGCAAGATCACGACAATTCGGTAAGTATAGAAACAGACCATGTCAGAGACGAAGGGACCTCAAGGCATCACGATGGCATCTGGTTATCTGGCTAAGTATACGAGCAAATGGTCAGTGCAATATCCACCTCTCGCCGTATTACTTGTAATCCCTTGAACTCCCTACGCCTCTATACGACACGGGAATTATCAGGATATTACTAGGCATTCAGATTTAGAAAATCAGAACAAGGCGTACTCCGCACAAGCCAAAGACAAAACACAAGGCCGGCTACCCAACCTCCTCTGTTGGGAGTCTGGCATACATTGATAGCAGGTTAAGATTTGAGACACAAATATAAAACATTTAAAAACAATGTTAGTATTTGTTATCAAATCAAACCTGCTATCAATCTTGATTTGCCCAACCCATCCTCCCCTCTTTGCTCGGCCTTGACTCAAAACAGGTCTTGCACAGCATGGGAAAAAGAGGAAGGGCATGCGCGGAGAACACGCCACCTAGCGGATGATCGACGAGACGATCAAGGGAGATAATTTCTTTGCAGGAGATCTCCAAAATGGAGGGAATATGGCATACATTGATAGCAGGTTTGATTTGATAACAAATACTAACATTGTTTTTAAATGTTTTATATTCTGGACTTCTGTCACTGATTTCCACTCTCGGGCCTTCTGTCTTTTCCACCTTCTGGACATCTGAGAAAGATACTTTTACATGTAGCTTTGTCACAGTTAAATAGTCCTACAATAATTGTCTTTTTCTTCAATATTCAAGGGATTTGTGGAAGGTTTATAGAACTTTATTTAATTATTTTTTTTTTTATAATTTTGTTTTTTATTGTCCGATATCATAACAGATATACAATACACGTACATACATATATAGGTCATATAAATATACATGGGTCCATATAAGAATAGAATGTCAGGAGGCTGTATCTTACTGACAAAAGAAGGTAATGAAGCTGAATTCTAGTACTAGTTCTAGTTCTTCTTTTAATTATACTCTCTTGTAAATAGAACGTGGCAGTAAATGTAATTCTCTCTATAAAATAAAGAGATTATTATGGGAATTCTGTAATTCAACCTTTCAGTATTCTGTCATTGATTGCCACCTTATGGACATTCTGTTATGAATTCCCACCTGCTGGACAATGTCATGGAATCCCATCTTATGGACTTCCATCCTTTATTGTGACCTTATTGACCTTGGCACTGAATCCCTTCTCCTGGAATTCTGTATTTGATTGCCACCTTATCATGGATTCCCAGCAAGTTATATTCTTCTATCATTATTTCGGACCTTTTGAACTAATATCAGCGATTTCCATCCCCGAGATTTCTGTCCTGAAATTAAATTCATTTCTACGTTGTAATAATATTGATTGACCCTCAATGCTAACAAGGATAAAGATGCCCGAACTGTATTGTGGACACCATGGTGTTAGCCAGGATTTGAAAATTGCCTGTCTAAATATCATATTTTGTCAAATTTGGATAGTCTAAAATCCTGTTTCTGCCATCTCTTCCATGTTAAATTTTCAAATGTTGATTGTCCAAATTTGAAATCGCCTGTCCAATGGAGAGGTGGAGGGTCGCTGGGTAACACTGTGGTGGACACCCTGTATCGGAATACTTTAGGATCGGTCGATCGATCAATCTATTTTCAATGGCTGCAAGGACACAGATTGAACTTGAATAGTGGTTTGTGATGATGGTAATCTTCTTAACTATAAGCCTAGAGTATTAATTGAAGACTATTTTCAGAAGAGTTACTTCTCTTGTGTTATGACCCTCACCATTATTTTTCAGGTTGTACAGCTTATTCGTGATGACATCTTGCCTTATGCTGGAGCCATGCCTAAAGAGTTCGTGTTGAAGGTCATGAATATATTGAACCATGGATCGATCCACTCCGCAGACTCCGACTCATTTATTGGTAAAGTCCCATTTTAAACACAAACGAACGTTATTTCTTAAACACAAACAAACAGTGACGGCTTCGAATTAAAATTGCATTTTTGTATCGTCACTGGTATTCAACTTCCAAACTGATCTCGCAATTTCTCCCTCTTTGATGATGACTAGTGTTGTTCCAGGAACAGTTCCATGCTGATTTTAGATACACCCATGTATGATCTGATATCTCCCAGTCATTTGCTTCGGTCTGTTTTGAAATATTTTCATTAAAAAACGAAATTGCTTTCTTGAGAGAAAATTATTCATTGTTGAATAAACCAGTGGTGTATTGATTTATTTTATGTACTCCACTGGGTGATTCATTTCTTCGCAAGGAATTTTATGCTTGAAATGACAGAGAAAAACACCAGAACTTATTGTCAGTTCTGCAAAATAGAAATATTGAAACAAAATGTAAAATTCAAGCTTGCTGATGTGGAATAAAGTAAAATTGCAGAAAAAGCTCATTAATCACCATCTTCATTCACAAGTCGACTTTCCCATTCACACTTCCAACTAGCTAATATATCAGTCCCCCGGACCTGTTCAGAAGAATTAATAAATAGACGAGAAATGTTCAGTTGACCTCAAATCCGTTTGAATTTCAAAATGTGCCATATGAGTGGGTTATTGATTGGCTGTCATTGTATCTGTCCGCAATATTAGGAGGAATGAGGTAACTGCTGAGAGAATGTCACCCTACACACAGTCGTTGGGTATGTTCTGATTGGCTCGTCTCTGGTGTGTAATGAAATTTACACCTCAGATTTGAATGCTTTAGGGGTCTGATGTATCAAGGCTAATTTGAAGTGTGAACGGAGAAGTCGACTTGTGTGTGAAGATGATAAATCACATGGTTAATAGTTTTATCGGAGTCAATAAAGTATCATTGTTTCAGATACAGATTCGAGTAGAAAGCTGAGAGAAGAGTTCGCCAAGGCATGCTTCGAGACTTTACTGCAGTTCTCATTCATCAGTAAAAAGTCAGCTTCGGAGGAAGGTGCGATTACACGCCTGGCAGTCATGTCTCTGCTACAGCGATGTCAGGAGGTCGTTCGCAAATACATGGAGGATGAACGACTCAGTGGGAAATGCCCTTTACCAAGGTACTGTATCAGCTGAACCACAGGATGTGAATTTTCTTTCTGTCAGTATTTTATTTCAACCTGTTGTCCGCTCCTGTTGATCTATTTATATAGACTTATTCTAGAACAAGTTTTCTTAAATAAAAAAACACTACCAGTATTTTAAGTGATTTTGTTGATTTTCTATCACCCGTCAATGCATGGTACATTGGGATGTCCCTCAATGTATTGTGTATGAATAATAAGGAGTTGCATGCACAGTGAGCGAGCCTACAATGTCTTCACTCCAGATTGTTTGTTGGAGTCCTGTCATAAGTATTACTGTTTTTGTTTTGTAGGCCTCGTCTTGTGGAGATGACGTCAGTATTAAAAGCTATAACCACCTTACTGTCATCACTGAAGAGGGCTCCACGAGGAAATGGTACAGTGCTTCCTTAAACTATTCTTGCATTTGAAGTTCACACTTGTTTCCCCACTCCCAGTCAAATGAGTATCTCAGGCCCGTATGCAGGGGGTTTCAGCCGCACCCCCGCTCGCACAAAGTTGACTTTTGGTCCGCCCTATCTCTTTGCAAAGTGACTGTATATTATCTCTTTGTTTGCAAAGTGACAGTCCAGTTTCTCTGTATATTATCTCTGTTCAAAGTGACCGCCCCATTTCTCTATTACTATCTTCAGAAGCGTTAATAAACTTCTATCATTTATCACATGAAAATTGGTGCGCGATCGGTCCACTCGCGGTCACGTGGTATTTTACGGAAAGTCATGTAGGCCCCTTCACCGCACAAATGTTACGTTATATTCACTCAGTGAACAAAGCTTTTCCTGTGACGTAATTTTGTTCGAAATGACGATATGTACATGTAAGGTCTCTATCAGGGACGTAATGGTTGGCAGCATCTAATCCGGTAATTAATATGTTAAATGTTCCAGAAAAAAAACAAGTATTCACCTTGGCCTTCGGTGGAACATGAATCATTGTACTCACTTCAATGGAGTGATTGGTCTCACCGGAAAATAATTGACCAATGTGTTATATTTCTCGTGTAGTATGTGTGTCCAACAACACAACAAAACTGATGATTAATAGTGAAATAAATCAGTGCTAGTATTGCTTGTATTTTTACCTGAATTATCGACCGTTGTTGTTATTTATGTTTCCCCATATGGTTCATACTTTACAGTTATTTTCACGTTTTTGGACCCTATAAAAACAACACCGCAGCAGCTATATTAGAGCACTATTTTCCCCTTAGAAGGCGCTAGAATGCGCCAAATGAAGTATAGAATTTCAAATGTTTTCTGGGGGGGGGGCGGCATGCCCCCAGACTCCCCCTAGCGTGGCGCGCTTGTAGCGTGCATTGCTGGGATCACGTTCCGCTTTGTATGAAATCGCACCCCCCAGCTAGAAATCCTGCGTACGGGCCTGTATCTTAAAATCACCCTATCTCAGTTTCTCTTGCAGAAAATGTAACTGGTAGGACATTCAGAGGAGGGTACAATGATCTGTTGTAATGCTGAACCTTGTTAATTCTAATAATAATTATTATTTTAACACCAGTTGATCATTGCCCTCTATGTGACTTCAGTTAATACCAGTTTTGGGGTAATACATGGATAAGTTGTGATTGTTAAAAATGAATGGGTGGGGTAGGATGAGTCATGTTCACTCAAAGGGTCACTATATGGGCTGCTACCCTATTTCTTCTAATTTTTCGAACAGCATTTTTAGACTAAGAAGCAGAAAAAATCCATCTTTATGTCAACTGAGGCTAAATACTGTGGCATGGATATTTTATTTATCCCAAGAACTGAAAAGATAGCTAGTAAAATTTGTAGAATTTTTGCAGAATTTCCCACCACAGTAGCCGGAAGTTAAGTTTTGCCATCTGAATAATTAGAAGATATCTGGGCCGTGTTTCACAGACACTTCATATGATGAAAGTCGGTCATTCACATGAAGATTCGCAAATAAAACGAGTGTTCACGAAACTTTCATGCGAATTTTCTTACGTTTGATTGCAGATTTGCTAGAGGGGTGAGCCTCTTCAGGCCTTCAATTATGTCCTATATTTTTTTAGTTGTGCTATATTTTCCTATATTTCTGAAAAATGTCCTATGTTTCCTATATTTTTGCCCTGAGTCTCTTTCAAATTATTAAATTACTTCAGGGACAGGGGTTATTCTAGCCCAAAATTTATAATATGCTCAATTTTCGAAAAGAGATAAACTCAATTTTTTCGCGCGCCGTTGGCGCGCAATTTATCTCTATAAACTCAATATTTCAGACTTTTTCATAGTAAAAGATATGAAACTCAATATTTCAGACTTGTTCATAGGTAAAAGTTTCAAGAAACATTATATTCAAGTTATTCATCGATATTGTAATTATGATGCACACTAAAATAACTAAAGAATAGGTACTGAAGCTGCTGAATTGTATGTTCTTTATTTCTCCATTCTTTGGGTTTGACTAGCATGCACCACCAGTGTGGTTTTATTATGCAACTCAGAAGAGTGTTGGACAGAGGAACTTGCAACAAAAGGACATGCTAAGCTCCCCACCCCCTAAAAAAAACACAGTCAAAAAAAAAAAATTGGAAAGGCGGGGGGGGGAAGAATCGTGTTAAAATTCTTTGTTAACAAGACATTCCGACATACAAGACATACCTAAATTTCCATAAAGATAGAACAGAGAAAGGTAGCTATGAAATAATGCAATAGCATCAGTATTCTAATATTATTCCAACTACTGTGGCTGGCCCTTCATGATAAACGCAGAAATTATATAATTATTTCATTTACCAGCAGAACTGTTTTGCGTTTAATTACTTTTCAAAAGATTTCGTATCATGTTAGGCCGTAACAGATAGGACACCAACAGTGGTCCAATCAACGAGTGCCTAAGAGAGATCGGTCGGCTTTCCCAGATGCATGTAGCGATTGTGAACAACAACACCAGGGTTAAACTGTGTCAAAGAAAACTGTATTTGTCGAGAGTAAACGCAGCAATGACATACCCACACTGACAAGTAAATATGAGGAGGAACTTAATATTTTTTCGCACGCCAAATATCAGAATAATGAGAAAAAAAACTGAATTTTTCAATTTGAAAATTTGCCCAAAACTCCATTTTTGAGAATTTTTAATCGGGATTACGACGATTAAAAATAGGGCTAGAATAACCCCTGTACTTGGTTTCATGAGTATATTTCCAGGTGTTTGTTGACTTCGCTTGTCACACAGCCTTGCTCTGATTTCCCACCATGGCATCCTCAGACGATGCTGACTGTACGAAGTCTTTCATGATAAATATGGTGGGTTATCAGAGAAAGGCTTGAAGCACACTTCTTTGTTTCTTTCAGGTAGGTAATCTGCTAATGTGCAACTAATGCCAAGTTGCATATTGTCCTATATTTGTCCTATAATTTCAGTAAAATGTCCTATATCTGTCCTGTATTTTTAAGAAAAAAGTCATATATTTTGTCCTATATTTCCACTGGGGACCAGTTGAAGGCCTGCCTCTTGCAAACCTTGCACAAATGTTGTAACCAGGCATTCTTGGCTGTTCTATAAACTACAAATACCGGGAATTCATTTGATGTCGACACTGAATGATGTTCCATCCATTTGTGACCAGTAAAAAGCACAGACTTTTGTTTTTGGAAGTCCCCAACAATGCGTTCATTGTTGTTGTAATTCCTACTGAAGCCGGAGCGGGAGTATCGCACCTCCAACGCAGAAGAGCGTACTTCCAATCAAACTTTGATGGGTCGAGTTTTGGACAAAACGATTATTAATTATCATCGAAATTCATGCTAGATTTACCTATATGATACCTCTTGAAAATACATGTTAAAGAATGTCAGAAAATATGTCTAAATAGTTGTTTCGGAGTCATATATATTCTGTGAGTGTTCGCAAAAATTTGCATGCGCACAGGCCATTTGCTTGGGGTTTTGTGAAATACTCCTACGAACCTTTGAAGACCCATCACAAACTGCTCCTATTGCAGGATTTCCATCGCAGCATGCAAAGACTCTGTGAAACAGCCTCCAAGAGTGCGTTAATGTTCTAGTCTTTGCAGGTGTGAAACTAAATATTTAACAGGGTATTTCATGTGTGCTACTTTTCAGTGGAGGGAGAGGTTTGGAGTCAGATTATCCAGCTGTACCCGGCCCTGGTTGACTGTACAACGTCCTCTTCACCACAGGTGTGCCGTGCCCTTAAAGAAGCGCTACATGAGTACAAGGACCTTCTCAGGCCCCCAGTCGCTGTGCAACACGTCCAAAATGGGGCAGTTTGACAAACAACACTTGAATATCACTGACTACTATAGATGGATGGTTTATTGGGTTTCAGGAATAAACAGAGCAATTTAATGAAAATTTGGTATATTGAAATGAGCAAAATAGAGCAAGATATATTGCCCTACCAGTGACTGCTGTGTAAATGGGGGGATATATGGATACGCAGGTATAATAAAAAATACATGTTTTAAAATCTATATTTTGAAGAAATTTTATACTCAAACGGGCGTCTTTGTGAGACTACATGTACCAGAGACAATTCAATTTCCAGCGCATGTGTTAAGTTCTTTGACAACATGCAAAGATACTTGAATTCTGTAATATTGGCTTTTCAGTATGAAAGCACGTGGAGCTGTGATGAGTCCAAGGGGCAGATTTCACAACTGATAATTATATTGTATCTGGCAGTCAAGGAATACAGATATTACCTCTGAAGCATGAATAGGGCCCAAAACATTTCCATTTCAAGTTAACTTGTCTACCCTGAATAAATGCTGCTTACCCAAAATATTTTGTGAGATTTTTGGCAAAAAGAAAAAAAACACTCAAATTTGGTTATCTCGGTTCAAACGTCTCATCAAGTCAATAAACAAAATTTGTAATCTACTATTTTTATGTCTGGTAACCAGAAACTGACATATTTTTTGTTTGAACTGGAAGATATGCCTTCTAACATGCTGGAATCCGTGAGCTATGGAAAGCCATATAAGTGAAGAGACTTGAACCTTGGATTTGATTTGCTTGGAGTAAAGCTTCCAATAACTAAAATACCCCGTGAGAATGCAGTAGCAATTTTATTGTGTTCCATGTAGTTGCCCTAACCACCAAGTATAAGATGTTCAGCCATCTTCTCTTTCCTGTATCTTTTGATCTGAATCTTTGTTGCCACAAGTATCTGTCGGTTATCTTCTCTACAAATGACGAGATATTTTGGTGGGAAATCCTGTGAGAAAAGATGAATAAGTGTTTCTGGCACCAAAAATTCAGATAGGGTGCCCTCCAGAAATTCTTCTGTGCAGCTTCAAATAGACAGTGGGTTCAATTTTCAGCAAACAATAGTCGTAAAATCTTTAACCCAAGTCAGTTATATCTATATTTTCTGATCAAGCCTGATTATACCATTATTCCAAGACACAGGATTGTTGTGTTGTTAAAAAAAATTGAAACTTGAACATCCCCCTTCAAAGTTGCTTCAACTTAGAAAACCCCATAAAACTCATATTATGCCCAAGTTATGGAAAAATTTGTTAGATTTATTTCAATAAAATACAATGTCCCATGCTAAATCAAAAAGGTATACTCCCTGGCCCTGGTATGTCATGTCATTCTCATATGCCACTTTGAAGGACAGATGATGCCCAACATGATGGTGCTATAGATATAAGCCACTAAGAAGGGAAGAAGAAATTAAAATGAGCCAACATGTGAGGTCTACCTTATGAAATCAGACAAGGAAATTACCATTCCTTCACAACTGTGGTGCAAGCCCAAGGAATTAGTCACAGGGTGGAAGGAAAGATGGCGGAACCTAATTGGTTGTTGTGGGATCAGAGTTTATAGAAATGCCTGTGTACTCTAATGCAGATCTTCATTTTGGCATTATTTAAAGACGGTAGCTAAAGATTGAATAAACTTTAAATTTAATTTGAAATGGATGCATGACAGCTAGATGTGAGAGGATGAGAGCTATGAATGTGACTATGATAGATTTATTGGTGTGACACGACAGATATATATAAAGGTGAACAAATGAGATACATTAACCTTAAAATATGGGAGCTTAAGAAGGGAGATATGCATAGATAATTCTATGTATTTCTTAACATGAAAAAAAAGTATGATAAATTGAACATCAGAAAGAAATTGAAGGTGTACATGCTAAAGAGATTAATTATATTTCAAAGTTTTGTATTTTAACTGTAAATTAATGAACTTGAGCACCAAAACAACACCTGCGTAATAGGAGTGTTTTTTCTGGCTTTTAATTTTTCATCAATTTTCAGTCATTTGATTTTAATTATGTATTATATATGTGTTATCTGGAATCTAAGGCATTTTTGTTATAATTAATACTGTTCTGTTCGGATATGATTGCCACAAATTTCACATGTTTGTTTTCATTCTTCCTTATAGTTATAGACTCATTCTCATGACATCAGATTGTATACCTCTTACTGTCAGATATACCCTCTGATTGCACTGGGGTTGAAATTGCAGTGTAGGCATTTTGTTATATTCTACGTGGCTCAGCTTTACCATTTCATTGACCAGGTGATGGTTCCACCTTTTTGCAAATAGGAAACAATTCCTGAGTTTTATACAAGATATACTGGATGCATTTCTCATCTCACTCGCATACAGATACATTTTCCCTGTCTTGATTAAATCAATACAAACTGACTAAACAAACGCGATGCATTTTTCTGCGCAATGCAGTCAGAGGGTATTAGGAGGTTACAAACTCTGACAATGTGAGAATGTTTTAGATCAGGTGGATATGGTGTATATAAGTAGAATGGGTGCATGGTATGGAGTGAAGCAGGCAGAATTGTAAATTGGACCAGTGGTCATTTGCTGTCTCAACTCTAGGTCGAATTCTAGTCCACTCTTGTTATGCATGTTACATAATATACGTACTTAGCTATATGATAAATTTCTTCATCATGCAGTACCATGAATTCAGTCATTATTAACGAACAAACTCGCCTGGGTTTTTATTAGTCACAGCTGTTAACATGACTATATAAATGTTATATATACAGTTCATATTATCGTCATGGGTATTTATACTAGGCAAATGGTGTTCATTATGGGTAATATATAACACAGATTGTATATAAAGAATTGCTTTATAAAAACTGTTACTGTATATCAAACCTATTTTATAGTAAATTTTCTCTATGAATTCTATGAAGAATGCAATTGTTTGTTTTTCTTTGCTGTCTTGATCTAATTAGAGGATGGTGAATATTGAGCCCCACAAAAAAAGTGGGGAGGCACTATGGAAATGCTGCCAGTCTGTTCGTCCAGGTGTCCATCCCAAATGTCCACATCTCAGTAAGCTACTGATCTAGCGTAAAACCTTCTTTTGTATGGTGATTTGCCCTTCTTGATGCTCTACTCCTTGGAATTCATCTCAGATACCAGCCTGGATACCTTTCAATGGTACAGATAAGTGAGTAAGTAGGATTTATCTTCGTCTTCAACATTTTTCCAGTCTAGCACAAGTTACAGAATGTATATTTCTGACCCCAGAATTACTGTACTTCTTGATTATGTTTTTTTTCTGTTCTAAGTCGCTTTCCCCTACCCCATAACTATACTGACAAAGTTTTTCAACCTTCTAACGAAGAATTTTTTCATGTAGGTCAACCCCAGTGATCCTGATCAATTTCACAACCTTCTGACTTAAACTGTGGTCTTTACAATTTCTGATAGATTGGTCATGTTCTTCAATAGAATTTAATATTGTTTGTTGCTATACAGCTTAAATATTGCTGAACAAGACATCAAATCTAATTCTCGCTTCCTTTCTGGCTGGAGAAATTTCATATTCTCGGCAAGCTGAGTGACATTAAATGCCCTTCCTTCCGAGATCCCTTTCTAATACTATCCAAAGTACACATTTGATGATGTCCGATAAACATGTGAATTTTATGTTCCCTGTCCCCATGGGCGCTAAGTGCCCTTTTTTGTTTCAAGTAAGTTTCTCCAACTCTGTGGGTGACGACAATGGGTGCCTGATATTTCAGACAATACTGATCGAAGAAACAAACAGAGACAGTTGTAAAAATTGTAGTAAGGTTCTCATGCCTCCCGAGGGCCTCTGGGTCAAGTTCACTATTGACAGAAGGCGAACAAAAATTTGGTTAAAAATCGTGGTAGGTTTATTTGATATTTATAGGTACAAAGAGGGGGGAAGATATTGGAAGAAGAAAACTGCAGGATCGACAGAATCATCAGAGATTGCAATCGCTTTTCATCCATTAATAGATCATATCAGAAAACAAGCATTCTTACTTCAAGTCATAAACGCATACACACCATACACATTTCGATTAAGCCAATCAGAATTGTTCATACACATTTCGATTGAGCCAATCGGAATTGCTCATACACATTTTCTATAAAGTTAAATATCTTCAACTCCATTGGTTGGAGAATAAAACAGATGAAGTGACAAAGTGAGGGAACACAACTAAACTGCCGTTCATGTGCTGAATAATTCCTACCATTACAAAATCTTTTCATATCGAAGTTTACTTAAATATTATATTTAATATATTTAAATTGTTTCAAATTAATTCGCTTTTCTCATTTTATTTTTCTAACTTTTACAAATTTTTTTCTTAAGTTACAAACCATGTGTGGGAGTAGAGAGATGAATAACATTGTATAAAGAACAGTACATGGATGTCATTTTCTGACCCTCATAATGAAAATGATTTTAAACAATGCAGATTTAACCAGTAAAGAACCCACACATAATATTTAGCTGTATGCACAAATTAAACAAAACTACGAGACAAAGCATGCAAGATAGTAAAATGGAAATATTGAGATTAAAAAATAGTAATAGTAGTACAACATCTTGACACTATATATTATAACACAAATGTGCTCCAATAAAAAATAAAATGAAAAGTGAAACATCAATATGTTGGTCTTCGTATACAACTAAAAAATAGCAATAGGCTCTAAACATCATTGCTTCACCTTCCATTCGATGTTATATATGTATATCTATGGAAATGCAGATAGTAATAAGAAAATTGTTTCAACTGACAAGATAACAATTGTCACAGACTAAGGCTCTTGAGTGGAGGACCACATGGTCTTATTTCTGCTATGTGGGATGAAAATATAGCAAAACAGGACATCGTTAAATATTATGTACCTGGTATATTTCAATAACTATCTCCTAGACATCCGATTACAGAGGTGAGCGCAAAAGCAATAATTTAAAAACACTTCACGGTAAGTATGTACTCGGACTTATTGCTACTTCTGATGATGCCACTTTGGCAGCCATGGTGATACCTTGATTTTGATGTATGGGATAGAATAATGGTCGCCGAATCACAGATTACATTGAACCCTTTATCTGACAACATTACAAAAATAATCAATTAGGCATTATCTGAAATAGCGGTACACGGAGTGTTGAATCCACAAGTTCCACAAAAGGTCATGTTATCACAACAGATAAAACGTGTGACCCGACCTGGTTTCCAAAACAGCAAGGAATGCTTATCTGGCTAGGTATGGCGAACATTAAATAACTATGGTCAATTATCAATACACACAGCAGCCCCAGGAAACTTTCAAAAGATCATCTTCAGTTAACAGCTTTAAATGGACAAAAGACCTCTATCCCTAAAAGGGACAAAACTGAAACCAACAAATTACTATTCTGAAAGTCGGCGCACTGCACCTTCACGATTCTGTCATACGTGATCAAAATCAAACCAGATTGCAAGGAATCGGGAAGATGTGTAGCAAACTTTTGCTCACTACTTATGGTCAGAACTCTCTTGATGTCTTACAACCGAGTCATGTGTGGCAACTCCCCACTGAATTGTTTGTGGTATTGTTTTTCAGCCAATCAACACTCAGCCTTTTGGTCACATGTTAACTGATATTGAAATTGCAGCACCGACAACTATTGTCACATGACCAGTTCTATTTGGATGTCGCGAAGATATGCAGCAAGTTTCTGCCGATGAAGTCTGGAGTAATTGTTTGATCAATTTGCATCTGACAGAATCAGCTAAGTGCGTTTTCATGGATAGCGGCTTCCACCTTTCATGTCAACTTTTGTTTCACTGTAGATTGAAAGACCGCTTGAATTCAAATATAGAAGTTTTTATCCATAAAACAGTCCGAGCTTCAGCCAACTTCTAAATGTCATTAAACAAGTTGAAATTACAATGGGATTTATAGAAGCTGATTCATCAAGGGATTTTTCCAGTCTTATGATTGGTCAATTCAAATCTTCCAATATTCTCATTGGCTCGTGAAGAAAACAGGAATAACCTCCAACATTAAAGGTCCATTGTCTTGTGGAACCTTTGCCCAACAGGAAGGAACAGACAGTACATCAACAAACCTCACATTCACGTTGAATAGTCTCTCTTTATGCTGTAAAACTAGTAGCAAATTAGAAGTACACCCTTAATCCAGTTTTTCCACATTAATTCTCAGACAAACCTGGACACTGGGAGAACAAAGCAGTCTATATGTGCAGTGACCCCGTGACTTCAGCTTATCAGCTACTTGTTTGCATAATTTCCCTTTGCCCTATCTTTTAAACCTGAACAATATTTTGAACTGGTGATAACTAGCATACTTTTATATATTTTACCAGTAATCAAAGAAAGCGTCATTAAGCTTAGAATAATGTATAACTTGGCAAATATTACATGGAAAATACCAGCTGTCACCAATTCAAAACATTGTCCTGGTTAAAAGATAGGGCAAAGTGAAATTATACTAACCAGTAGCTGATCAGCTGAAGTCGCAGGTCAGTGCACAGGCACTCTCTTCATTGTTCTCTAAATAATGTGAAAAAGGCAGATTATACTGAGAGATGTTAAGCTGCAAGCCATTGTTCTAATGCACTTTCAGTCTGCAATGGAACAATGCTTTGCCACTGGCATACTACCAGACTGGAACACTCATAAACCATTATGATGGAGAATTCCAACAGACTGCAATTTAATTGCTTTGCATGTTGTGGAACACTGAAGGACTACAAAGGAACACTGTATTGTCAGCATGGAACATTTCACTAAAGACTGATTAATGAAAGTTTAAACAATGGTCTCGCGGTCACAGTGGGTCATTGTCACCAGCAGTGAACCAACTCAGTACCGCAAAACAATAGCCATTGCTGTGGGAGTCGGACATTGTCACAAACTTTCACAGGACACCATCAGTTTGGTGCTGTAACAATTACAGGGTTCTTATGTTTTCAGAGGACTGAAATTCCATGATCTTTTTTGGACAACTTCCATGACTTTTTCATGACCTATCCATGGGCATATATTATCAACACAAAATTATTTATGACAAAGGATTAACTGATGAAAGTCAGATTTTGAACCCTGTATCAGAAGCAAAGATTTAAGATGTACAAAAAAATTAATACACAGAATAATCTGTTAATCTAACCATTGAGGCCAGCATTCAGGAAATGTAGGGACCAAGTTCAACTGAACACTTTTTCCATGATCTTCATCAAAATTTCATCACCAGACTCAAAATTCCATGACTTTCCAGGCCTGGAAAATCAATTTTCAATTTCCATGATTTTCCAGAATTTTTCATGACCATAAGAACCCTGCCATACAGTGCAAAATATAAAAGACTAAAAACACTTATGGAAGAACATTGATTCACCTTCAAAAGACACCTATTACAAAGATGGAGTGTGTTTTAACAAGCTGGTGAGTGTGCCACAGTTTCTGGAGATGTTCTGTTGATCGAATAAACGGGTATACGTCCTGTCACGTGATGAACAATTACAATCCGCAACATATTATCTACAAAACTAAACAGCCACCCTTCTTCTTTTTCTTAACCTGTAGCGCCGCCCTGGTGGCTGTTTCGAACACCTCTCTCACACCTTCCTTAGTTTTAGCTGAGCATTCTAAATAGTTGTAGGCATTAATTTTCTCTGCCATGGCTCGGCCTTCTTCCGGCCTGACTGGTTCCTGTTTCATCTTCATCAGCTCGCGCTTTGTACTCTCATCATTTCGAAGATCCTTCTTGTTCCCGACGAGGATTATTGGCACGTTTGGGCAGAAATGTTTCACTTCCGGTGTCCATTTCTCCGGTATATTCTCTAAACTGTCTGGACTGTCAATGGAGAAACACATTAGGATGACGTCCGTGTCAGGGTAGGATAAGGGTCGTAGTCTGTCATAGTCCTCCTGGCCAGCCGTATCCCATAATGCCAACTCAACCTGAAATATACAGAAAACAGTTATGGTTCTGGAAGGATGAATTCAGCATTGGTATTGCAAGTTCAACACCATCGTGGTAAAATTATCTTAATTGCATCGGTGACATTGGCGTGCAAAATGCAACATTTTTTTGCATAAACTTCAATGCATCATGGAACTTTATATTCCAGAAGAAATTTTCTGGATTTCAGATGTATCGTATTACCGAATTCCATGCACATAAATATTGTGCAGTCATGTCAGTACCCAATAACATTGAGCTGCAGAGTGTCTGTCCACAATGTTAAAAGGGCCGGGAAAGTACAATAATTTGTGGAGAAAAGGCCAGAATTCATGAAACGTAGGGACCATTGAAGTTCAATAGGAAAGTTTTCTTTATCCTTCAGCAAAATTTCCATAACTTTAAAGCCTGAAAATCAATTATCAAATTCGATGACTTCCAAGCCTGAAAAATCAAATTTTACATGACTTTCCAGGTTTTTCAATGAGCTGAAGAATCCTGAATGTGAAATTTGGCTCCAAGATAAATGTATTCCACCAGAACTGCTACTGACAGAATTGACATGTTATGGGATCCATTTATATGAGCAAACAATGTAACAACACTTCCCACAGCTTCTCTTGTCATTTACCAACCGTTACAGTCCATCCAACTTGCCCTACCCGAAAAAGTTAGCGCTCGGAACGCGTGCGGAATGCATTCCTACAGCTTATGTGTGATTGCAATCCGCATGCATTAAATTGGAACCTTCATGATTATGCACTCGAGTGATCGCTTGTTTCAAGTTGCTGTACATATTATGCGATCATTATGCCTTCCAAGTGTGGAAGGCATAATGATCAGAAGCGCTCCTCATCTTGAATGCATGCGGAAGCCATAATGATCGCATGGCATTAATAATTGAATGATCAGCATGAACGCATTCCGCATGCATTCCGCACGCATTCCGCACGCATGCATTCAAAAGCTCTTGTACACTAGTCACATAAATCAAATGACTGACATTTTAAATGGG
Organism: Hanleya hanleyi; assembly: GCA_036873755.1. NCBI lineage: Eukaryota > Metazoa > Mollusca > Polyplacophora > Lepidopleurida > Hanleyidae > Hanleya > Hanleya hanleyi. The sequence goes on from JAVTVY010002181.1 coordinate 132,785, forward strand.
CAAATGTAAAGTACATTGTAAGCTACAGATGTACATGTAGAGGTTGAATAAATGTTTAATATTTATACAGTACAGTTCAAAATTGGTCCAACATAAACATTTCAAGTAACTACATGTAACTTTATCAATGACCTGAAACTGACCATTAATGAATTCATTAATACATTGTAAATACAAGTGGAAATACTTAAATTATACATACATGCTAAAATTAAAATATATTCAGAATGTATCCAAAGTGTATAATGGCAATTCTTCAAACTGTAGAGTGACCTTCAAGCTGGTGAGTACTTCACATAATGACAGACTTACCATCAAATCTTAATATCTTAGTAGATTTATGTGGAAATACACTGTGATCCATTGTCACTGGAGTGGAGTGACCCTGTCCGAACCAAGAACTGTGCAAATTGTGTATTCCTCACATCAAAGAATTCACTACAAATAACTTCTCTTTCCATGTTTCTGCCAGCTAAAAACTTCACACCAGTATATCATGTTGTGTTCTTCAATTCTGGTTGAGCATTTTAGGCTATATCCAATGTGAAATATCCAAAACTGCAGCTAAAGAAAATACAGCTACTGCATGGTGGTGGTGGTTAAAATTTGAAATCTGGTCATATGATAGTATCCCCCTTTAAATTTGGCGGGGTTTCCATGGAGATCGGTGATTAATGGTCTATGAAATCAAAACCATATGTTGGTCTGGAGAGGGACACCAAGCGATCATTTAAGCGATCATTTTGGATTGCTTGGACTTAGAAAGTTTTTCGTCTGATCACTTGGACTTTGAAAAGAAGATGTAAGGATCGCTTGACCATAAGAAAATGATCACTCAGATCACATAAATGATTGCATGGTTAACACATTTGGGCAAAAGTGATCGGTTGGATAGCATAATGATGGCAAAATGAGCGCTTGGAGCGCTTCATCCTGTCAAGAATGATTGATTGGATAGCATCATGATTGCAAAATGAGCGCATAGAGCGCTTAATGATCACATAGATGGCATGGATGGCATATGGAATGCATGCGGAAGGCGATCCGCATGCGATCTGCATGCAATCCGCATGCAATCCCTCCATTTATTTCGGGTAGGGTGCTATCGATATTTCCCGTATGTACAATTCTGCAGTATTGGAGCTCACTAGATATGAAAGAATTGAATTGAAAATCACTGACAATCAAGATGGAACATCACTTGTGAAGCGCAATGGCATAGTTATCCATCCGCAGATGTTGTACTTTGGGCTGGATTGCCATACGAGACTGATTGACGAGTGTGCGGTGCGAATCACTGGTCCTGGTCCAGTGCTTCTGGTGCGGTTCCATTGGACATGCACGCAGCCACTGTTGTAAGACATACCATGCCGGGAAGATGTGGAGTGTATTAGTGAGTTGAATAAACAGCATTCTGTGACAGTTCAGAAAGACATGTCTGGATCAGGGTCTGAGGGTAGTGAGCAAAAAACTGGCAACATTACAGGGGTGAGATCTGGAGTGGTGCAATTGCAATGGTGCATGTTCGGCCTCCTCGTCGCACTGGTTCAAAGAAAACGATTTATCCATTGATGATGGTGGGCATGTTAGAAAAAGAGTTTGGCACTTTATATAAACACCTCAAACAGTCTAGGAAATCTGAAAAGAGTTATTTGGGAATTTGAGACAAAGTTTGGGGTCCACAATGCTAAGTATTTGGACATGTCAATGCTTGTGGCGCCCTCTGAATGCAACTACCAAATCTGAGAGATTTGATTATGGATTGTCAATGATTGATTTGTGAGACAAGGTTTAGTGTAATTGAGTTTGAGATTATTTGTTGCCATATAGCTGAAGTACTGCTGAGCGTGACATTAAATGTAATTCTCTCTTTCCAGCGGCCAAACGATGTTGGTTGCTTTAAGGCAAGGGAGACTAGTAATATGCAATAACAATCAGGAACTACATATATATGTGTAAATAGGTTACCTAGAGGCTCTTGCCTGGGTAAAACTTACACGATTCATGAGCATTGCTTCAGTGGGCAATAACATAAATGCCTTATTATTCATGGGACATGATCTTTCACAGAAAGTTTTGTTTTTTTTTGCTAATGTTGATTCCGAATAAACTTCCATTCACTAAATATATTCAATTCACATAGAAAAAAAAATACAGTATCATACAAACTCAGCTACCAGAACAGCCTGCAATGTAGGTTTACGTTGAGTGTTGTTTTTGCCCACACATAATTTTAACTCCCAGATACACAGGAAATGTTTTAAAACTTTATTTTATTATTATTTATTATTAGTATCAATATTAAGTCTCTTTCCAGTTTGTTTCTGTATCTTTGTCTGAGCATGTCAAAAAATCAATTACAAGCCAGACGTCTATAAAAATCTTAAAACAACCAGCTACCATAGCGGTAAACACTCTTACACAAACCTTTCGCGATCCTATTTCTAGTATACTATTAAAAGAAATCATTTCCTCTGATCTACTTGTGGATTTCTGGTGCCACCGTCACATTTTACGAGAATGTTAAATCCCACTAAGTGGATTGGAAGTGAAACCTCAGAAGATAACTTAAGCGAATATTAGGGCATCTACAGTATATCGTGAATGCCTTAATTCCAAATTGAAAAGTCTATATCAACGAGCCATGGAGATACGTTCATCAAAATTTTGAGGTTAAAAAATTACTTAAATAGGTATAGACTCTCAAAGAAACTTGCGGACTACTTTGTCATTGAGGGTGTTTTTGCATTATTCTTTCTTCTGCCCCTCCGGTTCCACTAAGCATTTTGAAACTTTATAGGTGTGTTGTCCATGTGATTCCACTTGATCTTGAGGTCAAAGGCCACACCATGCGGAAACTGAATCTATAATCCGGTCCAGCTCGAAACACAACAAGTGTGTGGTCCATGATGTGATGCCACAGCCTATTCATTTTGAGGTAAACGATCAAGGTTGTGCGCGTGGCTCTTCGGGGAAGTATCATCAGTTATGAGTTCGTCCATGCGATTCCAAAGAAACCTTGATTTATGCAGTCTGATGAGGTGAAGGTCATAGGGAAATGAATCTAACCTATACTTGAAACTGGTTGTTGCTATTCTGAAGAAGGTTCACTTTGATGTTAACACCGATATATTCCTACTTGTGTCTTGATCATATCTTTGACTATAGGATTGATTCACCAACCTTCTTGAGAAGTACAGGTGTGTTGAACATGCAATTCCAAGGAAACCTAGGATTGGTTTGCAGTCAGCTGGACCAAGTCATTTCCCCTCCCCCCTAACTCAAATATAGCCCTGTCTACTATTCATCAAGGGACAAGTCAGCGAGGTATCCATCAAGTAGGAGCCAATCACAGGAAAAGATTGTATATCGTCTTTTTTTTTACTCGTTTTTTTTTTGTCACACACGTAGTGTTTGTTTTATAGGTTTTTATGTCATAGCGTTTGTTTTATAGGTTTTTATGTCCTAGTGTCTGGGTTTGTTTTTGTTTTGTTTTTTAATGTTTTTATGTCACAGTGCATGTTGTCCTACCTGTTTTTACATCATAATAGAGGTGCCTGTGACTCTTATATGTGTAATGTTTGTTTAATGTTTTAATGTCATTGTATTGTACATGTCCCATATCTTAATGATGATAGTTTCTGTATGTATCATATATGGAAATAAAGTATACTGTAATTAGCATTATGCCAGAACTGATTTTAGCCTGGTCTGAAAAATTTTCTAGTAGATCCAAAGAAAACAAGGTATGTCTAGAGTATAAGCCTTTTCGCGGTTACAAGAATCGGGGGTGATGACGGCCCTTTTTCTACGCTATAAATAGATCATTTATCTCTCAAAATATGCAAGACTGAAAAATTGACATGCTTAATTCCTAGTTTATTTTACGTTGATTTCTCGAGTTTCATAACAATTTACCCAGTAGGGTTAGTAAAATCACCAGCAGATCAGTCCGTACACTGGGCTTCTTGTGTTAATCTAGCGGCACAGGAAATGAAAGTATCACCGCTCCGATCCCATAGTGCAGTGCGTTTAACATGGTGTTGTTGTTGTAAATTTGTAACTGCGAAAAGGAGTATTGTTATTTTGGGATTACACTATCTTAGTATAGCACAAATTCTAGTGCTGAAACAAACAGCAAACATACAGTACCACTCTGATGACCCTAATGACATAGCTGAATACATCAAGATTTTTGTCATTAAGCAGGTCGGGGGAAAAGTGCCTCTCCAAATTTAGAGGTAAAAAAGGTTGTTTTTCTTGAATAACTAACTATTTTTTCACATTGGTTTACGTGCTTTGAAGAAATTGTTGCCTATCTACTTCAGGAGATAGAAAGCGGTCTGTTGTTTTTTCAAATTGTCATTTCAACACTTTCAAACAAGTTAACTATAAATCCTATAAATGGCAAAATGTGTTAACATATGTAACTGTATGTCAATTTATGCGCCATTTAGAGAAAAATGCTATTTTGTTCATATTTTCTGAGTTATTCAACAAAAACGACCTTTTTTACCTCCAAAATTGGAGAGGCACTTTTCCCCAACCTTTAAGAAAGTGCTTGTATAACCGTGTATTCGTTATTTTGGGATTAAGAGGATCCCATATAACTTCCCGCTCGAGAGAAGGAAAATACATCTCAACTGAGACAAGGTTGGGTTGCATTTTTCTTCTCTCGAGTGGAAATTGTCATCCCAAAATCAAGTCAATACGAGATTCTTTTTCCCATACGAGTTAAATCATTACTTTAATCAGTATTTTACGAAAAATATCAACGACACGGCAAGAGAAATGTTGCTGGAACACATCATGCCTGCAGCACGTACGTGTCAAGCAAAGTGACTGGCCACCTGCATCGCACATGCTCATACCACTCACGTGTGGGATGATATATCCAAGACGATGTTACTGTAACAGTTTTATGCTGTACTATATGAGAATACACTAGCTTGATATAGCACAGATTCAAGTGCTGAAAATTGAGTTCCATGTGGAATTTGATTCAGCGACCACCAGAGTAGGGCACCCACTAACACTGTCCACAAACTGGACCACTCGCCCAACGCAGCTCCCACCAAACCACTGGGCCTTCCTGGAGGTTTATGTTTCCAGAGACACCAGTTATCACTCACCTGGGCCCTGGTCAGGGATTGTCATGCCTGGACTGTTTTTGATGTAACATGCGTGAAGGCAACTCACCCGTGTGTACAATGATAATGTATTCGTACTGGTAAAGTCGGAATACGAGTTAGCGTGGTATGTACAATTGTCCTGTATGACCGTCCACACGAATTTTTGAAGCCGTTAGCTGTGGTAATGTATTGATGTCAGCTTAAATGGTAATGTTTCGCCTGTGTATACAATTGCTTCATGTTAAACGATAGAACGGTTCGAGCACAGTTGATATTTGCATGCTACTGCCAGCAGGCTAGATTTGCTCTGCATATTTTTGAATTTGTTTGAACCGGTTATTCGTTAGATATAAATGCCCGAGTTTTGGTAGTCGCGGGGAGATTTGGAATATTTGTTCGTAGAGAACGGTACATTCCAGAGAGGTCTAGGATATGGTATAGGCCGGAGAGGCTTATAATATGATTATAGCCCTTGCATGTTATATGGGTTATTTTCTGGAGAGAAATTCTAGAAGTTACGAATTTCTTATTGTTGGAAATGACGGACGAGTTTCCGGCATTTAATTGTGGCTACCTGCCAAACGGATTTATGCATAAATGATTTAGCAGTACTGGAGGTATGTAATAGATGTATATTTGATGATGATATAATTCTCCCATATGCAATATAGAGTAATTTATATCACGATAGTTGGATTCAATTGCTGATATATGTATGTGAATCATTGTGTATACGTTCTGTTGTAATATTATAGTAAATACTGTTCATTTGATTGACCTACAGTGTTTTATGGACAATTCTGCTGATAGACGTATGGTGACCAGTTAGAGCCATATTCACAACGGCTGACTCTGTGAAGTGCCTATCATCTGTCATTCACAACAATGGTGTGGAGTGCCCATCATCGGTCATTCACAACAATGGTGCGGAGTGCCTATCATCGGTCTCCGGATACAGTCAGCGAAGGAATCGCCAGGCCCGCCTAATGTCCGACTTGAATATTATTCCGCGTTATCACGTCTTCATCTAACCGGATTCCAGCAGTAGTATCGTGGTTTGGTATATGGTATATGGACAATTACAAATCTACGATTGAATTACATTGAACCGATTGATTCCAGAAATTATTAATGGACATTGACTAATTATTACTCATTTATGAACGGAATCAGCTACAGGACAATTTATTATTATACATATAGTGTGTCATTGGAAGCACCTATATGCTGAGCTAAAATTCAGGATCCAATGTATGTGTGTATGTGTGTGTGAATGTGTGTGTGAATTATTAAGAGTTAAATAAATTTGGTTATATTTTATCTGCACATATATGGGCTCCGTTTTCATTAAATAGGCCAATCATTACAGGGATATAGAATCGTCGCAAATTCTTGGCGCAATAACACACATCACCCCAAAACTAACCAAGATATATTCCAGACAACTCGCGATTCACAACCAGGTCTTTTATTAGATTCAAAGGAAACTACCTCACATGACATACGCCTTGGTCCCAATTGGTAGCTAGCAATCCAGAGAAAGGTCTAAGATTTTGTGCTTACAAGAATATGGCATTTATGACATCTATTGAATGATAAACTAAAAGGGGCTTAACTCTTAGTAACTAGGTGAACTTGAAACAAAGAGCCGAGAGCCCACAAGGAAATAGTAATTGTCCTTCAAATATATTCCTTTCAAGTGAAAAAAAATTTCATGAAGAAAAATGTGAAGAAAGGGATGAAGTAAACCTTTGTTCTTGAGTTCATAAACAGATGTAAAGTTCATGAAAGACCATGGCATGGGGGTTTTTTTCACAACAGTTTCCACTCAATGTAGCCAACAGGACAAACGCCACATACAAGTAGGGGAGACAACTATGAATAGTTCAACCTAACAATATAGTCAAACTGGGTTGTGTTGGGGGGCTGTGACTTTGAATTATTGACCTCAAAATGAGGGTTCCTATTTCTATTTCCCCCAGCAAGTAAGGTATGTAATGCCCAAAGTTTGGTAGCAATCAATACCCTGGAACTGGATGGAGAGATGGATGACAAGCATTACATCTTCGGTGGGCATATAAAAATGTAACTTTTAATAATTTTCTAATTTTGGGGTCACAGAGACCTTGACCTAAATTTTGGTGCATGAAACTTCGTCTCCCCTTAAGGACACAAAAAAGATTTCCTGATTTTGGGGTCAGTGACTTGACCATTACCTAGTATTGGTATGCGACATCTTTTACCTCTATTGAATCCAGTCACAAGCGGAGTAGCTAGCAGGTCCACCACCAAGTAGCCTGTTTGAGAGCGTACAGCATATACGCTTCCAATATCTCCTTAAATATAACTTGGAAAGTGGATGTGTGTATGTGGAAAGAGACGTTTATCTGAAATTGTTGAGACAATTTGAGGAGGTTTGGGAAGCAGTAATGGGTAGTGTAACACTGGAATGTAAGTCTGTAGTTGTATATGGATTTGTGGATGGTGAGGTTTATAAATCGATGGGTGGAATAGATCAAGATATCGTGTTCACAACACCGATGGGTACAATATGGGTGAGTGAAATCCAAGATGGTCAATGGCAGCCATCTTGGATTATATACTACCTCAATGAAAATCAATACCAATGGCCGTCTAACTGATGTGAAACACCTTCTCAAGTTTGAAGTCGATTGGTTAAATTGTTCTCGAGATATCGTGTTCACAAAATGTGGGACGCACAGAATCCAACATGTCAATGGCAGCCATCTTGGATTACGTACCGCAGTGAAAATCAATACCAATGGCCATCTGACTGATGTGAAGAACCTTCCCAAGTTTTAAGTCGATTGGTCGAATTGTTCTCGAGATATCGCGTTCACAAGATGTGGGACGGACAGAATCCAATATGGTCGATGGCAGCCATCTTGGATTATGTACCTCCGTGAAAATCAATACCAATGGCCGTCTAACTGAAGTGAAGCACCTTCTCAAGTTTGAAGTCGATTGTTCGAATTGTTCTCAAGATATCGCGTTCACAAGATGTGGGACGGACGGACGGACGGCTAGCATTTCCAAGTCCTCCCACCACTTCGTGGCGGAGGACAAAAATTTTTTAACAAGTTTCAATAATTTCCTGATTTTAAGGCCACACCGACATCGACCTACATTTGGTATGCAACACCGTCCCCACTAGGGTATTCACTCACCAAAAATTCGAACTCTGGATAGGAAATGGTCACAAATATAGACCAGATACCAGGGACTGACAAACGGCTTTTGCGAATTCATTATGTGAACTGATTTATTGAGCGAAAAGGACTCTTTTTACCTCCATTTTAGAGAGCGGGATTTCCCCAACCTGTAGAAGTAGCGACCAGTTTCCTCATGCCCTTGAACTTGATTTGCGTTTTACCGAGTTATTTATATACTAGATTAAAACTGACCACCACCTATTAAAATTTTTACAAGGCACATCCCTCACTGAAAAATACCCATCACTCGTGTATGAATCATACATCATGGTATGGAATGACATCGAAGATATTGGTTTTCACTTATATTGCATTCAATCATGGTTTGCAGTCAATTAGCTCTGGTATAGACTTGTTCTATACTACGCGAGAACAACGCTATGGCTGTAAACCAGTCACCAGATGGAGTAGTTGGGAAAATGCTGTACGGGCAATATTTGCCGAACCAATTGGCCATAGCCAATTAAATAATTTGATTCTATGTCTACTTACCTTTCATAAAAATACCTTGTTTATCAGCGACTGTCCATTTTTAGTTTTATAAGACATCTAAACACGGACGAGGGGGGCATCGCCGTTGTGCGTGTAGTGTTTATCGCGAGTTGTTGTGGCGCGTAATCAGCGTTCTGATCGATGCAAGATGGCGGCGATGTGGACAGTTTTACCCCCCTCGTCCGAGTTTAGATTCTTGCCAAGCTAAAAATGGACAGTCGCTGATAAACAAGGTGTTTTTATGAAAGGTAAGTGGACATAGAATCGAATTATTTTATTGGTTATGGCCAATTGGTTCGGCAAATATTGCCCGTACAGCATTTTCCCAACAACTCCATCTGGTGACCGGTTTACAGCCATAGCGTTGTTCTCGCGTAGTATGGAACAAGGCTATACCAGAGCTAGCAGTCAATCAGCTGTTACAGGATTCCTACACTTACAGCAGGAAAAAAAAATTTCAAGTCAATCATTTTAATTTTCCACGAGTATTCAGTACTAAAACTCGCAAACAAAGATGAGCAAATTAACAAAGTTCAGGATCAAATTTTGGCACATTAATGTTTGACATCAGATTGCTGGTTCTCCCAGAAGACGAAAATGTAATTCTTCCAGAAGTTTCCAAGAGTTAACTTTTTTCCAGGAGTTTTAAGGACTTTCCAGGTGGTGTAAGAACCCTGTATTAGCTGAATTATGCTTCTGCATATTCAACATTATACAAGTACCGTAATCAGTATTTCTCTATTTAGCTCATAGTGTGACTGTCTTAAGGCAATATAAGTGAACATAGAAACGATACCTTTAATGTCATTAGTCCATGGATGCATGTCACATAATTCCAATGTTCCATCCAAGCAGTTATGATCTCGCTCTGCATGATAATCGGAGATGGTTATTTTGGTTATCTTTCTTTGACACCAACCACATCATACACACAAGACAACAGCAGATTTGTGCCGAAAAGTGTTGGCATGCTTATACCATTCTGTTCGCTCACCACCATATTTGCAATTCTGTTTCCGCCACCGGTGCAAGACCTGATCAGTTTGTAGAACTGCCACATCTCACTACGTTATATCATACGACAAGGTTCCAGCATGAATTGAGATGGTTGAAAATATACTCACAAATCATTCCAGAGATATTGGATACATGCAGTTAACTGGTCAACAATAGATTTTGCTTCAAAAAATGAAGGCTTGGTCATTCATAGCCTTATAAGACGCCGAGCGAAAGCCTTGGCGTCTTATCACGGTAGTTACAAGTGAAAAGGAACTGGAACAAAACGTCCAAAATATAGTTACTTTCAAACCTCTTACACTCCGCTGAATATTTTCTTTCCGTACTATGATCACCTAAAGTTGAGTGGTTGGTGTCATTGGAGTGTTTAAGTGCTTTGAACGAAGCAGAAGAATCGAAACATTTTCTCAACAATTTCTTCGGCCACCTAAATTTCTAATCGCCGCCATGTTTATGTAATGCGCATGTGTCGAACAAAACATCCGGTCCCAAAAGCACATGGCTACACGTTGTGGGCGTGGTTTAACTAGCCATGTGCTTTTGGGACCGGATGTTTTGTTCGACACATACGCATTACATAAACATGGCGGCGATTAGAAATTTAGGTGGCCGAAGAAATTGTTGAGAAAATGTTTTGATTCTTCTGCTCCGTTCAAGGCATTTAAACACTCCAATGACACCAACCACTCAACTTTAGGTGATCATAGTACGGAAAGAAAATATTCAGGGGAGTGTAAGAGGTTTGAAAGCAACTATATTTTGGACGTTTTGTTCCAATTCCTTTTCACTTGTAACTACCGTGATAAGACGCTTGGCGTCTTATAAGGCTAGGTCATTCAGTTCAATGAGAAGATTTCTTGCTATTTGCATCCTTCCAACCATACATCTTACATGAACGTCAATATATTAGCAATGAACTGGAACTAGAGGTTCAGCTTTGACCCTTGAGTTGCCGCTCCGGCATGAAGCCTATGCTGGTTGTTTTTTTAAGCAAAAACATACGTCTCCCCCAACCTCCCACCTTGCCTTGAGTGGGCACATAATTTAAGGGAAAGTGCTATAAAATGACTGTAGCAATATGTATCCTAAACAAAGCTGCGCATCTAAAAATATTAATTACAAAGAGGCGATTTTCATTGTTGCAGTAACCCAGTGAGTCGGGATTTATATAACAATGAGTGGATTGCCGACATCTACAGCGTCCAACCAATGTGAAATACATGTAATTGTGAAGCATAAACTATTTCGAAACTGATCACATTATAGGAGATGCAAAACATACAAGAGCCACACCTATAGTACATGTATACATGCTGTACCGTATAGAAGTTTCATGCATCTGCCTTCAGTAGTTTCCAAGATATGGAGTGAACAAAAATTGGACAGACAGATAAGCACATTTTGCATGGACCCACACAAGCACTAGCTCACACCAAAACCTAATTAGATCATAAGGCCATTTCAATGAAGCTTCCATCCAAGTTTGGTGAAATTTCATCCAATAGTTCTCCACATATCTTGTAGACAAGAGTAGTCCTGTACATACATGTAACAAAGCTGGACATCAGAAACAGATGGATGCACGCAAACAAACCAAAACCTAACCAGATGAGGAGGCCATCACGATAAAGCTGCCATCCAAGTTCGGGGAAATCCATCCAGTAGTTCTTCAGATATTTTACAGACAAGGCTTGTCTATACATGTACAAGTAGACAGACGGATGAACATCAAACACGCGTGCACACCAAAACATAATAAGATGTGGAGGCCATTCCAATAAAGATTTCATCCAAGTCTGGTGAAGTTCACCAGAGGCCATCACGATGAAGCTTCCATCCAAGTTCGGGGAAACTCCGTCCAGTACATGTAGTTCTCCAGATATCTTACAGACAAGGCCTGTCTATACATGTATAAGTAGATGGAAAGGCAGACAGACAACATACCCGGATGAACGCATGGATGCATACATACCGAAACCTAATCAGATGAGCCCATTGCAATAAAGCTTCCACCCAAGTTTGGCGAAATTCCGTGGGGTAGTTCTCCAGATATCTTGCAGACACGGCTTGTATATACATGTACAAGTAGATGGACGGATGGACACGAACGAACGCTCGCACACACACACCCAAACCTAATCAGATGAGCCCATTGTAATGAAGCTTCCACCCAAGTTTGGCGAAATTCCGTGGGGTAGTTCTCCAGATATCTTACAGACAAGGCTTGTATATACATGTACAAGTAGATGGACAGATGGATGGACACGAACGAACGCTCGCACACACACACCCAAACCTAATCAGATGAGGGGCTATCCCAATGAAGCTTCCATCCAAGTTTGGTGAAATTCCGTCGAGTAGTTCTCTAGATATCTTGCAGACAAGGTCTGTATATACATGAACAATTAGATGGATGGACGGACGATGGACATGGATAAATGCACACACACACCCAAACCTAAATCAAATGAGGGGGCTATCCCAATGAACCTTCCATCTAAGTTTGGTGAAATTCTGTCCAGTAGTTCTTCAGATATCTTGCAGAAAGGGCCTCTTTGAGCTTACGCGATTTATTGGCAAGGAGTAAACTTCATCCCATATCGTGATCATTATCATGTAAAATTCTATATGGCATAAGCTAGTATATAGCGGCCCTATTTGAACTCTATACGAAACTTGTCTCTAGGAACATTTTTAAGATAAGAGATTTATAAATCCCTGTGCCCGTGCCTTCCACTTTTGAAAAATGTACATGGACAGACGGACGGACACCGAACATGGACGAATGCACACACAAACCAAAACCTAATCAGATGAGAGGGCTATCCCAATAAAGCTTCCATCCAAGTTTGGTGAACTTCCATCAAGTAGTTCTCCAGATATCTTGCAGACAAGGCCTGTATATACATGTACAAGTAGATGAACGGACAAACGGACACCGGACACGGATGAATGCATGCACACATACACCAAAACCTGATCAAATGAGGGGGGTATCCCAATGAAGCTTCCATCCAAGTTTGGTGAAATTCCATCCAGTAGATGGGTCATTCCATGAAATGGGGGTACCAAAGTGTGACATGCAAACCAATTTTGAAAAGATGTCAATTCCTGGCTGCACTAAGTCAGGGATAATATTGATATACAGAGATTCTGAAAACAGATAATATTCCACAATTTGGGAGAAAAATAAAATAATGAAGTTGCGCGTGTAACGAGGACACCAAACTATATGCAAAATTCACCACATAACACGTTAATTTAAGTGTCGAATAGAATAAAAACATGATCAAATTGTTAGAATATTTAATCCTATTCTTAGTCAGCATATTTAGTGGCATTGACTGCCTCAATCCAATCAAGTGGTGCGTGTAACATGGACACGAAAACTGGCTTCGTGTCCTTTCGCATACATCATGTGAAATCACCATTCTAGGTCACCATCAAACTCTAGACTTTACCATCAAACTGATCATGACACATGAACATTTTATATGTAAGACTGGTCTTTGTTTCACTTTCTTTCTTCTGGAATCAACATTTGTTTGTCACACATGTAACGAAGTGGCAAAGGTAACTGTTCAGGACGCGAAATAGCACAATACTACTTACCTGCTATTTTTTGCAATTGCCTCATTATATGACACCTACTCTAAATTGGCTCCACCAGCCATGTCACAAATATTGGGTTCCATTGCTGCACATTGTAATTCATGCCAAAAAAAAAATAAGTAAAATGCAAGCCGAGGGTGGTGCGTGTAACCACATGAAAGAGGACACGAAAGCGAGACATAAAAGTATATTCCAACTACAGCTATTAAGGACACATCGAAATCCGGTCATATTTGGATCGATAATAGACAAGATTAGCCCAGCTCAAGAATAGTTTTGAATGACCACTGAATGACATTTTCTTGGTGACAGGTAAGAAGTAAGGTAAGTAACAAAAGAGGACACCAACCGTTACACGCGCAACCTGAATTTTGAGGGTTTCATGCATCCAGAATCTGCATTTAAGGGGGACTGATACGAAATAAACTAAAATAAATTGAAAGACATGAGCCAGATCGATACTTTAAGTTGTTTTATTTGTCAAATTTATTAGCAATTCATGCACTGCAGTCCATCATTTCTAACGAGCGCGATCGCGCTCGCGCACCTCAGCGCCCGTAAAAGCGGCCACAGAGGCGCGAATAATCGCACTCCTCGATTTTCCACAAAAAAAAAATGTTATTAAGCGCAATTTATTAGCAGACCTGCATGGACACGAATGTTTTAGAAATGCCTGATGAAATTCTTCAGTCGATTCGGGCGGCTTCACAACTTTCCGTGACGTAACACACAATACACAGTGCAGATAATATGCGATATGTTACGGGCTGTTTCATTGGCTAAGACACAAAACGCACCAATCACGATTAACGTACCATGGCTCTCCTACAAGGGCCACTGCATGACCACGCCATTTTGTTTGGTTGCGAAGTGCTGCAGTTTTAACCTTTATGATGGCAGGCGCTAGCGTACAACTTGTGACGTTCAAAGATTGGAATATTGGCAGCTGCATTGGTTATATTGCGGAGGTCGACGACAGGGGCCGAGAAATGGTGGGGCAGGTTTGGTGCAAACTGTGCGCTAAGCACGTTGATAGAATAATGGCAGACCGGCGTGTCAAGGGCAAAGCAAAGACTGAAGCAGTTAAGTACGCCCGCGGATCAAACTTTGTTACAAAATACACAGTTACCAGGCACTTGTCATCCGTTGCCCATGAAGTCACCGTAGGTCACGAAAATCTCGAGCAGGGGCCTCCGGGTCCAATCTATAAGAGAACTTAAACATGTCATTCTTGTTAAAACTGATAATAATGCAGCATGCAGAACATGAGTAAGAGTTCAGTTTTGCTTTAAGTCGATCTCAACTCCAGAATGATACAGAAAATTGAACTGCTACTTTGAAAAATACAATAGTATGATGAAAGTCATAACCTGTACAACGCTCTCCTCAAATATTTGAGGAGTGTGGTTTCGAGGAGTGTGATTTGCACTCCTTGCGTATTTGAGTGCGATTTATAGCACCCGTACAGTTTTCAAAAATGATGGACTGATGCACACAGTGCAAACAAAAGCATCAATGTTTGCAATGTCACATTTTTGGGGTCCGTGGGTGTCCTCATATGCTGACATCGATGGTCCTCCAAAAGTAAATGACCGTACATATAACCAGGGGTTCAGCCAGAATCAGGAAACAGGGCGTCTCACCCAGTTACTATCACAGGACAACTAGGCCGGGGTCCAGGGGCCGCTTAGGTCCCGGAAGCCCCATGGGTCTAGATGCTCCGAGATGCATTCTAGGGCAATTCTGGCCGTGTAGAGAGCACATCTCTGAGCCTCTTTCTACACACTTTCAGATCATTTTATGCAGTATAAAAATGGAACAAAATCTAAATTTTGAAGGAAAGCTTTTGGTCACTTCTCAAAATTGGCAATGCAATGAAGAATAATATTGGAGAGAGTGATCACTCTTTTATCACTCACGCAAACCAGAATCCAGTGATCTTTTTTTTTTTTTAAATTTTAAATTGTACTTAACTTTAGGGTTAATAACTTAATTTGTTCAGTTTTCATTATTTTTTTGTTTGGTCTGTTAATTTGTTTTCAAACATGTAGCTTCTATATCAATGTTTTTCTTCATTTATTTTATTTTATATAGCCGCTAAATAAGTTATGTAAGAACTAGGGCCTTGCAAAAGAAACGTTGTTGTTGTTGCGTTTTGGTCAAAACAATAACCTGAAATTTTTTGCCTCGTCACTCCGAGGCCCTAGCCGACCTACTTGATGATATACTGTGCATTGTATTTATCGGCATCATTGAGATCCAGGAAAAATGTTGGTCCACGCTTGCGATAACTTTATCAGCTATATTATTTTGCGTTTTTTGCAACAGAGAACTGGTGACGGTGTTCGGCAGTTTCTCTTTCAATAAGGAGGCCGCGGGTCACACATTGCATTTGCCGGTCAGCTGGCAGTTAGTTCATCGTCATCCCTCGAATCCTCGTGGTCAGAATCCGACATACATGACTCTACGTTTTCCTTGCTGAAGAAATCTATCAATAATAGGCCTTGTTAGTTCGTTTTGACATCTTGCCGCTTTGAAATTCTCTCGAGGAGTAAAACCAATCTCCGCGCAGATAGATTGATTTGTTTGGGGAATGATATTGTAGTACCCTTGTGCAGAGAGCTGAGAGACCACATTCTCAGTGGCTTAATTATGATGTAAACTGCATCCGGTAGTGAGTTGGAAAATCCACGTGCGAGTGTCAGATGATTTGAGAAAACCTTTAGGAACGGGGTTGCCCTCGTTTTCAAGCTCATGCCTTGGATTTCTTCGACTCTATGGGATTTCCACGTGGTCGACGTCCAACAATCCATAACAACTACAACAGCCACGTTTGGGTTGGTTTTTCCACGGGTTTTTGTTTGATTATTTTGTCCTTGGAAAGCACACCGTCCCGGGGATATGCATTAAACATTACAAATAAAGAATAGCCGTCCTGTTTTTGAACTGGCCGTCTCAATGTCACACACTGAGGTTGGCCGTCTCAAAGACGGCGAGACGCATTGCTGGCTAAACCTATGCATATAACTAAGATGTTATCTTATGTATATCTACTTGTATCTGGCATTAAATAGGAATAAATGTTTTTAAAATCAGTGTAATATTTTAGAAAATTCACTGGTTTTAAGTTTGAGTGCTTAGTGGTGACCCCATTTTATGGAATGACCCAGTTCTCAAGATATCTTGCAGACAAGGCCTGTATATACATGTACAAGTAGATGGACGGGCGGATGGACACCGGACACGGATGAACGCATGCACACACACCAAAACCTAATCAAATGAGGGGGCTATCCCAATGAAGCTTCCATCCAAGTTTGGTGAAATTCCGTCCAGTAGTTAACATATCTTGCAGACAAGGCCTGTATATACATGTACAAGTAGATGGACGGACACAGGACACGGATGAATGCACACACACACACCAAAACCTAATCAAATGAGGGGGCTATCCCACTGAAGCTTCCATCAAGTTTGGTGAAATTCCGTCCAGTAGTTCTCAAGATATCTTGCAGACAAGGCAAAGTGACGGACAGACATCCATCCAGACAGACAGACAGCACAAACACTAGAGGTCTCCCCCCAACTATGTTGGGGGAGACATAATAATCATGCACAAGCTAGCTGGTTGAGAATGGGTTGCGGATTTGGTTGTGAGATATTGTAATTTTTGAAGAGAAATATCATATGAACATGGGCAGAATTCACTCACTTTGTTTGATTTTAATATGAAACATTCTCAAAGCGACTCCTGAATGTAGACTGTAGCAGGCCTATCAAGTTGTTTAGCTTTGAACAGTGCGAGAACAGAAAAATTGCAAATATGGTGCAAGTTGGGAGTGGACAATATCTGGCAAGGCTTTGGTGTAAGACCTCCCATTGAAAAGGTAATATCCTGGACAAAAGACTGACAATACAACTTGCAGCAGATCCTTTGTCAATTATATTTCGTGAGTCTTGCACCAAATCGTTGCCCAATATCTGCTTTGGAAATGATTTGGGGGTATTTTGCCATTGGTTACAAGTGAGGAGAATTGCAATGTTTTCAGTTCACTTTTTATGGGCGGTGTTTAATATTAAAGAGAGATGGGGTCTTACAAACACGCAGCTTGTTAAACATACAGCAACATTTATTTCAAAGGGGATACATCATATTTGGAAAAGTCAGATTTGCAATTTGGTTTTGTGTTTTTGCCATTCCCTTGATGCAGTTTCGATAATAAAACTGACCATTGCTTGCGGTAATATGATAACATCACGTACTGAATGGCAATTTTAAAATGACAAGTTTTAATACATAATATGTACCAAGATTTTTAGGCATATCTGTAAAAAGTTCACAAAAAAGACTAATAGACACTACTTTTTATACCTTAGTAATATAAACTTTATAGTTATGGTCTAGGATTGGACTAACAAAAAAATATGTTGCTGGATAATAATCATATTCATTAATTATACGAGTAATAATTACAAGGAATGTAGTCTTTATCAGACATGCAATACAATATCTGGCGACTCGATGGTCACCTAACGGCTATACTCATATTATACCATAAATCCATTCATTTTGCATACCTGCATAGGCCACACTACTAGATTTCAAAACTGTTGCTTTAAGCAGTACACAGCACTACACATATATAATACTACTGTTGCTTTTTGATCACTCGAAGTCCACTGCAATATAATTTTCCATTTCGACAGATCAATATTTTTGTTGCTACAATCTGGTAGTATACGTCAAGATATATATATACATATACATGGAATAATATAAATATTCCAAATGGTGACGTGAATCTCTTAGTTGCTGGGTATTGTGTGTGTTGTCAATATATGGTAAGCTCTATGCAAGGGCTAGCTTTTAATGCACAAAGGACTTCAAATATGAATAACAGTAATTATATAATAATAATAAAAAAACACAAAAAAAAAGAACATATACAAGTGAAAAAATACAAATAAACAGAAAGTCCTGGACTTTTTGCTCGCCAGGCTTTCTAAAATTCATTTAAAGATGTCGCCCTCCCTTGGAATATTCCATAATGTATAATATTAGAATTTAACAAATAAAGATACGGTACCCCAGATTTATTGTGGCCTTGCAAGTATGCAGCTCTCATGCAAAAGTGCACTTGTCTTCTATAGACACTCCTGATCCAAGAGGCGAGTCCGACTATCATACCATCATCGGGTTGCAGTAGCAATGATGTTAATATTAACGACAGCAAACTAAGTTATGTAGCCTGTGAAATGAAGTATGCAGCACGAGACATGATCAGAATGGGACAAGGTGTTGATAGAAATTAGAACCGACAACGAACGTCAGACTCGAAAGGTTTTAGATGGTGATGGTTTCACACTCCCACGACGAGACTGTCGAGGCTTCTTACCCGCATAATTCCCTACGCTATCGTTCAGCCCACGGAGAACAAGAGACCGCACAGTCAGACGAGGGTGAACGAGCGAGCATTCCGGGTGATAAAATACCATAAGTTGACACCATGTAATCCGAGATGCAGTATTTCGCAAGGCTCCTCTTGTTCTTGTAAAAAAAAAAACCTCACCTAACCTGAATTTTTAAGCATGGTGATATTATTTAAAGAATTCTACATCGGTTCTTCTTCTTCTTCTTAACCTGCAGCGCCGCCCTGGTGGCGGTCTCAAACACCTCGCGAACACCCTCCTTTGTTTTAGCTGAACACTCTAGATAAGAAAAAGCATTTATTCTATCGGACATTCCTTTGCCATCCTCGTATTTTACTGGTTCCTGTTTCATTTTTGCCAGTTCTCTTTTCGTGTTTTCATCTCCACGAAGATCCTTCTTGTTCCCGACGAGGATTATTGGCACGTTTGGGCAGAAATGTTTCACTTCCGGTGTCCATTTCTCCGGTATATTCTCTAAACTGTCCGGACTGTCAATGGAGAAACACATTAGGATGACGTCGGTGTCAGGGTAGGATAAGGGTCGTAGTCTGTCATAGTCCTCCTGGCCAGCCGTATCCCATAATGCCAACTCGACCTGTGAAAATAAAAAATCTTGAGGTAAGCATTTGACTACAACAACATCAACACAAGTCATATGAATACTGACCTTTCAAGTCGAACAGAAACCAGTGTTTATTCTAACGTAATCCATCTGAATGCAAACTGGCAAAATTATTATGAAGCAAAATTACTCAGCAATATAATTCATACTAGCTTCAGGACAATGCTTTTGTACAGTAAGAAAGAGTTTAATTGTAGAATGACATAGAATGTTCCTATCGAAATGACCGCATGAACTTTTATCGTCACCTATTGTGAACTTTGGACAACATGCTTGTAAGTTGTTTGTCAAGACATGCTGTTAAATGTGGGTAAAATGCCTAGTCCTGGAGAGACAAGCTCTTAGAAATTCGATAGCTATGGGAGAATACCTGGCCTATTCCAAATTGACATTTTCCAAGTCTACTTCAAAAATGTTCGAATATAAAACAGATTTATAAAAGAATACTGAAGGTAATAAACCTTCAGATCTGGTAGACAGACACCTTAAATCTGTAGTCTTCTTCTTTGCCAGACCAACTCGGAATGGGAACCAATATTCTCAACTATTCCCTGGTATGACTTTAACCTTTGATAGCCAGCCAATAACCGTCGTGATAATGTTTATTGTAATATATATTCCAACTTCAAATTAGGATTATTGTATTTGATCTTCCGACCTCAAATAAATAGGTTTCTTACTTGCCCTATGGGTAACATAAAATATGAATAAGATGGAATTAAAGAGAGACTGGCCACCAGTCAATATACTTCTTTCAGAATGAATTAGAGGGATACCAGCATGTGAAAAGTGTTCAAAATCCACATCCTTCAAGTCATCCCAGAGATAAACCATGGATAAACATAACAATTTTGACTATTGCTGAAGTTCCCATGAAGAGTTAAAACGTCGCAGCAGTTGTAATGTTTTAGAAAAAAACAGTATCATGTGACCGGTAAGATTGATCTCTACCGGTCTCCTCCCAACAGCAACTTGAACCCGCTAATGATACAAAATAATAATTATACGAACTCATCTAATGATGGACACATATTATAGATGATTACAGTGTGAAAATAAGCTTGGAGGTACCCAGCCAACCACAACCTGCTTTTTTTGTTTATCCAAACTCCCATTAAAAATACCATTACCATAGACACCCATACCAGGAAATTTATAGAATTTCAACAAATAAAATGATTTCCTCGCATGGGGACAGTGTATCCATCCTCCGAAATCCCTTTCAGAAGCCCTATTTTTAAACTTTCCCTCATTACATGGGTTGGCATACCCTTGTATGTTGGTTGGGTTGGCTGATTGAATACCATGTCAACAGCTTGAAGATCACTTTGACCTGGACCAAATTCTCAGATTTGTCTCCCTTGCTGAAGATTTAGCTGCCTTGGATTATTGATTATAGTACTGTTTTTTGAATGATGTTATTTTTTTATCCGAATTGAGACCAACCAAGAAGAGTCAACCAGATGTTCAATGATGCAAATAATGAAAACCTGACTGGAATGTCAAAAAGACTTCTGGTCACAACCTACTGTCACTCTGACAAGATTTCAGGATAAAAATGATGGTGTAGAATCATAGGAGTTTTTGTGATGTCGTTGAGTAGCGACACATTGTGGACATATAACCACAATTTCATCCATGAATAACTATATTAGTACACAACGAAAATTGAATTCTTATTTCACCCCCATGCAGATTCGAGGCTACAATATTCTGAGTTGGGACAACTCCTGTTAGATACACATTTCTCTCTCAATTAACATCACGTTGTTAATAAATCTCAACAACACACTCCAAGGCAAGCTTATGACAATCAAACAAACTTTTCATCAGGACAGTGATTTAATCTTGCAAGTTGCATGTTGAAGTTTGTCTTTCATGCAAGTTGATTGTTAGAACACGAACCTATCACGCATTCAAAAAGGTTTCGATGAACAGAAAACGTAAATCCAAACAAGACCAGTGCAAGGATGGTTTCAATGTCCGAACTTACTCTGTCGAGCATGGTGTGGGTTCAACAGTAAAACAGGGAAGACAACAAACGATGAGTAAACGGTGAAGGAGTGACAAACATGCTTATCACCACCATGCTTAGAGCAACAGAACTCACCGATTTCTTAAGTACAGTTTCGTAATTATGGACAGCACGAGTCGACAGGATAAAATACCGTAGATCAACAAAAAACAAATTCGCGCGATAAAGATCTGTGAAGATTACCAACATATTCTGATAGAGATTTAGGAAAAGAAATCTGAAAGAACTTCAGAGTTTAGAAAAGGAAAGAAAGAGTTGGAGTAAGAAGAATCCAGGGTATTTCTCCACTAGAGAATTTCCCTACCAGACATATTCTCCCATCTCTTTGGACATTTTATCCATCCTGAAGCTGTAATTTTACTGAGAGAAATAAAAAAAATTTAACAATATTTTAACAAATGGAGTATTTTTTGTTGAAATTCAATTTTCATGACAAAAATAATTCCTTGATATGAATTAACATTAAATCACCATCATCTTTTGATTAGTTATCTTGAGAAACAATAACATTTATTTTTTGTACTTTCTCGTCTGTCAAGTGACATGATCCTAGTAAGCACATTTTTGCCGTTTTTTGTTTTTTTTTGTCCAAATATCAAATCTTTTAACAATCACTTTCATAGAAAATGTGGATGGGAAAAGTCTGGTGAGGGAAACTGCCCAGCAGGCTAATATGACTGTATTCCACATAGTAAAGAAAGTGGTGTCATTTGGACAGGACCATAAATGCTGATATGGTTCAAACTGAATCTTCGAAGCAGATACTGAAACAAAGCGGAACATAGAAATTCAGGTTTACACCTCAAAATAGGACAGAAAATAAATTTGATACAACAATTCTATTAAGCTGAGGAAGGAACTGGCTGTATTGCGAGATAGAAAAGTCTGATGATCCCTTGCAGGGTATCAGCTTCTCCACTTTAGATGACACTGTTCAGATGAAATCCATCAAGATTTTACAGACTTTCATTTTGAACAGCGCTCTGCATTATGAAACCATAATCCAGAAATTACATCCATAATTTACATGTACTTTATCTATACTTGCAATGGATTATACCCGAATTTCTGAACTGTAACGGACAAAGAACATTTGTAGCAATGTAGAAAACATCTGTTCCAGAGATTTGCTCAATGGGACTTTCCTCACTTTACCCAAGTCTGCCCTTTAGAATCGGTGTTCAGAGATAAACAAAAGAACCTGCAAATTGTATGGAAATGCAATTAATACATAGTTAAGTCTCGGGGTTTTATCCAGGATATAAAGTTATCGGACTGAAATTCAGGCGGCTATATTCCAGGTCATTTTACATCCGCAAAGAAAGGCGCGCCCAAATTCTCAGACTTAAATGGCTGCATTTTGTTTACAAATCTTCCCAAACATCAACATCGATGATGTTGTGAAGGCTGCAACTCTAGCCTCAGGGTTTCTAGAGGGTTTGTATTGCTTTTGCAGAAAGTTACCTTCAACGCAATCTTGGATAAAACCCCTATAAGGAATGAACAAGAATATACAAAGAGGAAGACGAGGACACTTACCTGTTTACCATCTACTTCAATATCTGCTACATAGTTTTCGAACACTGTGGGTACGTAGACCTCTGGGAATTGGTCTTTGCTGAAGACGATAAGCAGGCAGGTTTTACCACAGGCCCCATCCCCGACTATAACCAGCTTCTTTCTTATGGCCGCCATTGGCGCTTCAAATTCTGAGGAAGAGAGCGAAAGGAATATATTTATATGGAGCAGATTGGAAGCAGGGGTGAAATGTCTGATTTCCACTGCCAGTGATCTCCGTTCAGACAGTGGAATGATTTTCAGTCAAGACAGGGTTCAAGCCATTTGCGTACATTTCGCCATCCATAAGATAGCTTCCGGATCGTGTGTCTCCATTATTGGGGAGTGATATCAGATACTTTACCGTATACTGTTCATCTGCATCCGACGAAGAACACTCAACAGGCTCAAGAAATCTGATAAATTACAGACTTTTCATACCATTTCTAAAACATATGTCATCTGGGCTTACAAAAGATACAGATATGAATTCCACATCATCCAAGAGGTGTTGTAGATCTTTAATTTTGAACAAGTGGCAGGTTACGTCGGTAGAGCTGATTGGCCGACGACAACAAGTGATGTGATTTCTGGGGATTTCCCTTAAGTTGCTGAAAGTACACTGAAAATAGATATGCACATTTCCAGGGCCTGTCTCATCACGTATAGATGACCCAGATGGTTACAGGTTCAATGGGTTCAAGCGGTATATATTATGTCTATTGAAACATGATCATCCCAAAATTGTGGGATATGGACTGAATTTGCGAAAAAATGAAACATTTATAAATAATGTTATTGTTTATTATTAAAACAAACCCGTTGTTACTACATGCCATATTCCTCCACCTGGAGATCCACTGCAAACTAAATTATCTCCCTTGATCGGTCCCCTGGATCGTCCGCTAGGTGGCGTGCTCTCCGCGCATGTCCCATTCACTTTTTTCCATGCTGTGGCAAGACCTGTTTTGTGTGAAGGCCGAGCCAAGCGGGGAGGATGGGTGGGTAAATCAAACCGTAACAACGGGTTTGTTTTAATAATAAACAATAACATTATTTATAAATGTTTCATGTTTATGTCTTAAAACGTCACCCGTTGTTACTACATGCCAGACTCCCAACAGTGGGGGTTGGGTAGCCGGCCTTGTGGCTTGCTTTGGATTGAGCGGAGCACG
The DNA here is from genome assembly GCA_036873755.1 of Hanleya hanleyi. NCBI lineage: Eukaryota > Metazoa > Mollusca > Polyplacophora > Lepidopleurida > Hanleyidae > Hanleya > Hanleya hanleyi. The sequence goes on from JAVTVY010002181.1 coordinate 157,090, forward strand.
CCCTGTTCTGATTTTGTAAATCTCATATGCCTAGTAATATCAAGATAATTCCCGTGTCGTATTGAAGCGTAGGGAACTCAAGGTATTACGAGTAGTGCGGTGAGTGGGGGAATGTATTCCGACCATCTGCCCGCATACCCGGCTAGATAATCAGATGCCATCGTGATGCCTTGAAGTCTCTTCGTCTCCGACGTGGTCTGTCTTCTATGCTTGCCGAATTGTCGGGATCCTGCTTGCATGAGCGGCGCCCCCCCTTTTTCCTGATAGGAATAGTGGATTATACACTGCAGTAGGTTCAGTGTAGCCATCCTATTGTCTGTATAGACCCGCCTGAAGATAGCATTCAGCGTGAGTTGAAGTGGCTCAGACGTCACGCTGGCTCTAATCTTGTGAGACGATGTCTTCATAAAGGAGTAGGAGCGTAGATGGCGAGTTGGTTAACCCAGACGGCAGTCTTCCTCCACCGATGTAATGATGATGAACTGTTAACGTCCGCTGATGGGTCTGTTAGAAGTGAAGAAGGAAGAAAGGCAGCTGGAACCCCTTTCTCAGTTGTATGAAGAGTGTCCCAAGCCTCCGACTGGATCTAAAAGCTCTTCTCGTCCAGCAAGTACACGAAATCTGTCAATGCTGGAAACTGGTACAGTCTCAGAATGTCTGGTCCCTGACGTGCGGAATTGTTCCAGACGACGAACTCCGGAGTTGGATGAAAAGATCTGGTTGAGCAATCTGTCATCCTGTCAAGGAACTGCATTCCACTGCGTAATGCTCTGATTGCGGAGTGAAGACTGTCATGGAGCTGTCCTGTAGAACAGAATCTTGACTACAGTTGATTAAACTGGCTCGAATGGTAGGCATAAGAATGCCCCAGTACCATATCCAACTCTTCTCGGGTGGTAACTGGCATGTTCGGTGAGGCTGTAGGCGAAGGTCATGGCAAGCCGAAACGCTGGAATCTGGTCGATTCCGTGGGTGAACTTGACAACTCTGGATGATGCTGAGGGATACCCCTGTATACTACTTGACTGGAATTCCCTGTCCTGGTACAGCTTCTGAAGAAAAGATCAGCTGTTGCTGGAACAGAAGTAGTGTTGACCAGAGGCCCTCCAACATAGTACATCCTCCGGCCTTGAAGCGGCTGTACAGTAGATAGTAGCTTGCTGTTACTTCGGTTGCTGCGGGTCCCGGCGCCTCCATAGAAGAAAAATGATCTTCCGGTTGTAGTACCCTTGTAGGACCTGGAGGAAGTTGTCGGTGGTAACCCTGCAGTGATGTGAAACACATGGTGTTGTAACCAGGTATAGCTGATACTGTACTGCTAGGACCAGTGTAGATGTTTCCAGAGACTGGGATATTGCTCCCCCCCCAAACTTGACGCAGTTGACTACCTTCCAGGGGAAACCATCTTCCAACGTAGATATCCTTGGGGAAGATGATGCGTTGCTTGTCTGTCGTGGTACCCACGTGCCGGTCATCTGTTGCACGAGCAATGGACCGCTTAAACTGTGAATTCCGCATCGATGAATGTGAACTTCTCTGTCCTTAGATCCGGATCCGGCATCTTCACTCTGAAAGGCGGGCGACGATGTTCCGGGATGAGCATCGTAAGATTGCTTGTACTTGCCCTCAGGTGCAGTTGTAGGGAAGAAAAACTGTAATGAGGAGTACCCAAAGCTCACCAACGCTGTGCTAGGTAGTAGTCCCATCCAATGGTGTTGATGGTCCGACTGTCGGTGCAGGTTCCCTACTCCGTGAGAAAGTCAAAGATCCATCTTATGCTTCTTATCTGGATCCTGGACTACCCTGGCTATGGCTGTCAGGAACCAGTGATGTAATTCTGTATTGAGTCAACATCATGTCTTCTACAGCACGAGCTTGCTTCTGATGGAGTACAACTGCTGGCGACTTTGTGACGTTCAACAGTCTGTCAAGATCCAGGTCCGGCTTCGGGGCCTTGAACGGTAAGTTGTCTCCGTGAAGGATGTAGCCTTATACGGACCAGGTTCCAGGAGCGCCCTCTGAGCCCTGCACTGTCGATCCATGCTGACACACAAGTCGTCTGATGCCGGAGATGGTGGACATGTAGGCAAAGCTTCTTCCTTAGACGGCTTATTCAGTCCGTAGAGAGATGCTGCTGTAAGCCTCCTCCATTACGGGTGATATCCGAAAGCTGGTCGGTAAGCTGCTTGCCTTCGCCAACCGCTAGTTTGGGCATTTCAGGAACCAACTCGTGTAATGCCGCTATCCTGGCCCTGAAGGAAATCTCTTCCTCGATATTCCGTTCTACCTCCGCCCGAAAGGATGGGGGTTGAAACCTGAGATGAGGATGCCGCGGGAAGTGGAACGTCGTGCATGGTCCTCATCATCCGAGCCAGACTCAGCACTGCTAGAAGAATGGGGTCGAGTAATCTCCCGGGCCTCCGTTGCAGGAACCTCTTCCGTGGTGATGGTTGCTGTCGGAGGTATTTCTGGAACGGACGTCTGCCCGCTCCGCTCCGCGGGACGGCTCCGATCCATGGCTGCATCTCCAGATTTTTTCTTATCCCGATGCTCGGTCTTCTCTTGATGACCCGGGCTAGGGTGACGACGGGTATAAGCCCGATCTCCCGAATCCGTGCGCTGTAGCCGATGATGGGAAACCGGTGAACGACTCCTCTGCCGCCTGATGTAAGGTCGCTCTGGCGAGAAATCCCTGCAACGGCGCCTTCGAAGCTCTATATAAGATGAACGGGACCGTCGCCTCGTCCGGCACCTCTCCCAATCTTAACGTGGCACTAGGGATCGGCTTCGTCTACGAGATCTGTCTGCCGCAGTACCGGTATACGGTTCTGTGGAACGGGTATGACTTGAACTCGAAGCTGACCTAGGCCGTTCTTGCTGCTCCCGTTCCCCGTAAGTCCGTGTCCTGTAGGATGCGGAGTCCCGGCGATCTGTATAAGTCCGTTCTTCCTGGGTCCGTGACTTCTCAGATGTCCGTGCTGTAACCCGCTCCGGGGTACGGCTCCGAGAACTGGTTCCAGGTTGAGGTTCCGTGGTACGGCTCTCTGTATAGGTCCGTCCAACGGCGTCTCTATGCTCTTTGTAGGCTTTAGGCTTCTGCAGCTCACGGCCTTTCTTTGTACGGTGATCCCGATCAGCTGTTTTCTTGTCGGGGTCCCGCTGTGATACCGGAGTCTGGTGACTTGGTCTTGATTTCCGGACTACCGTGGTCGATTCCTTCTGTGTCTCCGGGATACGGCTGTCCAAACTTGATCTTCCATCACCAGCGGAGGCTTGGAAGAACAGGAATCGATGTCAGATGAATCGGCCTGATCTGTACCTCTGCCAGGGCTATGACGTAGAGTCCTTCTCAGGTCAGCTGGTGCAGTCGCCGCAATTGAAGACTGGTCTAGCTGTACGTCGACCTCGCCTCTAGCAGGTGCTGTTTCCATAGGAACTGCGCCACTGGGCTGAATAACTGAGCTCGCCGAATTCGTGAAGTCCATGTCTTCATTCAACGAGAGATCGTCGAATAGGGCCTGATTAGCATAAGCTCTTCCTGTAGGTCCTTTCTTCGAGTCAAGGCCGGCAGGTCTCAGCAGAATGCTTCGCCTCTCTGTAGCATACCTGCGCCCCCAGTAAAAGAGGATGACTGTGCTTCCCGATGAAGCTTACCGTGGAAGGTATCCATGGGGCAGAAGTCTGTGCTTTGGCTCTAGTTGATCTCCAGACTTCTTCAATCCCGATGCTCCGTATATCCCGGTGCTCCGGGATACGGTGATGGTTGATGTACGTGCGCTGCTCATCCATCTGTGCAACGTGCTTGTTGACGGGAAAAAACGATGAACGGTTTCTTCCTTGTCTGGTGCAAAGTCGCTCCGGAGTATGGTCCCTGTAGTGACGATTCCGGTGGGCTGGACTGTGTGGAGCCATCCGATGAACGGACCTCTCCCAATGATGACGTTCGGGAATAGAATCTCGGTGCTGTAATGATGTACATCTTCGTCTACGAGATCCACTTCGCCGTATTACCGGAACAAGCCTCCGTTATACGGTTGAAGTTGAGGTAGAAGCCGACTCACGGCATTCTAGTTGAGTCCGTTCTTCATAACTCCGTGCCCTCTTGGATGTAGAGTCCCGGGTATACGAAATCTGCTTGCCGTAATACCGGGACACGGCTCCGTTGTACGGGTAAAAGTTGAAGTAGAAGCTGACTGACAGTGCTCTAGTTGAGTCCCTTCTACATAGCTCAGAATCTTCTTGGATGTGGAGTCCCGGTTCTACGAGATCTGTTGCCGTAATATCAGGGTACAGCTCCGTTGTACGGCTCCGTAGCTCCGAGGTTCCGTGGTACGGCTCCATAGGCGGTTCCATGGTACGGGTCCAAGTTGAAAGTAGAAGCCGGCTCACGGCGTTCTAGCTGAGTCTGTTCTTTATAAGTCCGGGTCCTGTAGACGTGGAAACCCCGGTGATCTGTATAAGTCCGTTCCACTTGAGTCCGTGACTTGTCAGATGTATACACTCGGTGCATTGGAAACATCCGTGCTGTAAACCGCTCCGTGGTATGGCTCTGGATATGCTTCCTTCCCGAGGTGCCGTGATATGGCTCTCTGTAAAGGGCCGTATATCGGAATCTGTAAACTTGTCCGTCTCACGGCGTCCCGTCTAGGGGTGTGACTTCTGTAACGGTGATCCCGGTAAACTGTATTCATGTCGGGGTCCCGCTGTGGTGATGAAGTCCGTGGTCTTGATCTCCGAACTACCGTAGTCGAGTCCGTCTGTGTCTCCGGGATACGGCGTTCCTTGAACGGGTCCCTGCTAGAAGACTGTTCTTCGTTGGCTTGTGGAGACTTGGATAAACGGGAACTGTTATCCGGGACTCGGCTTGATCCGTGTCTGTGACGGGCCGTCTAGTAGAATCCGTGATCTGTTCAACCGATGCAGTCGCAGCAATCCGTATCGCCGTGCTTGGACTTGACTGGTCTGCACTTTGTCTTTTAAAAATCCCGTTGACTGTAAGACTGCGGCACTGGGCTGTATATATGTGGGCTTGCCGTTGTCGCTAAAGTTGAAACATCATTAGCGCTAAGTCGAAGATAAGGCCTGGTCAGCTTTTGGTTTCTCAATAGGTCTTTTCTTCAATTGCCGGCTGCCCTGGATAGTTGACTACGTGTCGCCCAGCTAGAGTCATCCCAGTCTATACCTTCGGCACATGTAAATAGCCTATAGCATAATGTGCCGTGCATAAAAAGACAAAGAAGAAAATGTGAGTCTTTACGGAATAACACTGACGATCAGATTCACATCTCATATAATTCTTGATACTGACTTACTTGACCAAAAAGAAACGATAAGTCGCTGGTAGGAAAAAAAAACCTTCGTTACAGCCAAGTTGTAGAAGAAAACCTGCTTCTCCGCTGGACATCTGCCAGGTCAGTCACCAGAATTGAATACGTCGCCATAGGCTAGCTATGCCAGGTCACGTCTCCCCAGTCTGCACAATACACGGCATGTTACCTGGCTGTAACACACCTGTGCCCTGCACTAAAAACGAAGAAAAATGCAAGTCTTTAACTGGTTAAACTGACGACATGATTCGTTCTTTTATTAAATCCTTTAGCTGTGCGACTGTGTAGGTTCATATAGAACTCACGGGAGATAAAAATAACCCTAGAGTGCGTCTAAAAACAATCCAAAGTTACTGTTTACGGGAGCTCTACAAAACAGGTCTTGCAACCTAGGCTGCAAAAGAAAAAAGTGAATGGGACATGCGCGGAGAGCACGCCACCTAGCGGACGATCCAGGGGACCGATCAAGGGAGATAATTTAGTTTGCAGTGGATCTCCAGGTGGAGGAATATGGCATGTAGTAACAACGGGTGACGTTTTAAGACATAAACATAAATAGTTACATAACCAGAAGAAAACTGGTAATTTGCTGAACGATTACAAATGTGAGAGAATAAGGTAGAACTGAAACGGGACGTTTTAAATTTTATTCACACAAGACTGTGTAAGGTATGTTAAATTACTTTGAGGAAAAATTTGTTTCCTGTTTGAAAATCAAGAGGCAAGACATTCTGAAGATATTTCGAAAAAAAAATGAGCAAAATATCCCATTTGGGATATTGCATCAGCTCCCATGAATGTCGGTTTGACAGGCTTTTTTTCGCACCCCTCAAACATCATCCAAGCGTGTGAGAAAATGTTGTTGGTGGTCATCCATTGGTCGTCTTTTCAAAGTATTGCATCATTTCAAGGTTCGGTCCACAGCGTATTCATGTTACAGAAACTAAATCGCTTCAGGCAGTTAGCGACATAAAAGGTTATTTGGTTCACATGTGCTCCCAACATCTCCAAATGTCAGATCATACGAGTCACTTTTTTTTTTAACCCTTTCACCGATTATTTCCCCTGACAAAAGTGACCTGCTGACGATCAATTCCCTGAGAACTGTTAAAATTTGTATATGTTGTCTTTGGAATGTTAGAAAACGTGTTTGTGTCTGAGATTTGTAGAAAAACATAGGGACCCCGTCTCCACAATGAACACTCCGGTGTTATTTGCTCCAGTTTTATAGCAAAATAAATAAAATAGCATACAAAATTAGGTTTTACTTCAAGAGAATGCACTTTCCCCGGCTTTCTCGACTTGAAAACATCAAAATTCAACGGAGAAATCGTCTTTTTTCGATCGCATTTGACAGTGTTTATGTCGAGTTGTACTCGGCCATTTTCAATGTTTGACCTCTCATTGGAAAGTGTGGGCTTTCCCCTTTCTGTACATCACATGACCTGGGACGGATGGCAAAAATAAAACGGAGGATACGATTGGATTGAAAATGATGTAATTCCATTTTTCCAGCCACTGTCTACGCCCTTCTTATCTGTTGGCGGATGGAGGTCACGTGGGCGAAATTACGCATACCGATTGGCTCGTCGTCCGAAGGCGGCAACCATCTTGGGCGAAATAGAAAGTTGGTTGTCAAACTTTGTGGATCAAGACTCGTAAAAATATGGAAATAAACTTTGCCGGTTGTCATTGGCAGTTTTAATCGTCTGGGGAATATTCACCACGCTTTACCAGTCGTGTAACATCAAAAATACAGGAGTTAGGATGAGGTTTTCGATGATTTTTTTCATTTCTGCGGCTTGCTGCCGAGAGGCCCGTCACACGGCATGTGGAAAAAAACGCATTTTTCGCTCCGACTTTTTTCGTTCAACATCTAATTTTGCTTTATTTCTTTTGCGGAACAAACAAACAACTTCGAGAATCAAATTGATCAAGGTTTTGACTTTCCAGAAGTATACAGTGTTTGATAGGTTTCCGTTAAAACGAATGCAAAAAAATAAAAGTGCTGTACCCATCGTAATGGCCAACAGGTTTAAAGCTAACCCGATCAACCGGGGATGGTCGTACGGTGGCACTCTCGTTATCCCCGTACACCGGGTTTAATCGGTGAAAGGGTTAAAAGCACATTTCCATCATATGTACATAATATTTCTAGCTTCGTTCACATCGTGTGCTAAATCAAACTGCAACTGTACTAACCATTCGTAGATGGCCGTCCTTGGTGAAATGCAAGCTAAATTCTGTGCACGATGCTATATTCCTCTTTGACTACTTAACTCATTCGGTACCGTGAGCGCCATTTGGCGTCGCAGATTTGGGTCTCCTCAACCCCATGACGCCATATGGCGCAAATCATAACTGTCGTGGGAAAATAGAATTTTCATATCTAAGCATTGTCAAATGTAATTAAAGGCCTATATGTTTATGAAGCTTATTTTCTCACGTAACAATTTCTGAAATTTGGATTTGACTAACAGAGAAATTATTTCAAGATCGTTGTTTGAAAACGCAGATAAAAAATAAAATCCCGAAAATTTCCAAAATGAAGTCGGCCGTATACACCACCGTTGGAATTCTTATTTTCCTGGTCTGTTCAGGAAGAAATATCATGTAAACCATACATATATCGAAAGATAAGATCGCTATCTATCCGATTATATATAAAGCATTTTCGTATTGAATGAAAAATATAACGAAATAAAACTATAATCCGAGAAGAGATCTGTGAGAACATCGCGCCATTTCGGCAGACATTTGCAAATGTTCAAATACCTGGAAGAATCATACGATTCCTTGAGAAATCTGACCAATTCACGAGATATTTTCTGTCAAATTTTCTGTCACGGTACAGGTATATATCCATTGTTGAGAATTCCTACGATCGTATACGTTTGGTAAATTTATTTCCCAAATATTTCGCTATTGTCCGACACCAACTTGTCAGAATTTCCCTCCATCTTTTCTGTTCTGATTTCTCCAAACAAACCCGCGATGAATGAGGCAACCCGATTGGCTCGCCTTGTGACGTAAACGCTCTTATCCAATCCACTTGGACAAAACAGCGGGCTTATCAGAAAGATCGTTTCGTGAACACTGTTTTCAATCCAATCAAATCTTTCGTTTCACTGGCCATCCGATGGTGATTCTACTACGAGAAGAAAGCTGAATGAATGGGCTTTACAATGATACGTCATTCATTGAAATCGGTTCAGGGAAACGGAGCACGGACGCGATTGAATCAGACGAGAAAAAAAACACTTCTGCTTCATTATTTTGCGTGTAATATAATCACTATCAACGGAATTTCTACCAGATAAAAACGTTAATTTACAAGTTATATGTGGATGAAATAAATTGAGGAAATTATCATCTTTATCCTGGGAATGGATACTACAATCAGCTATAAAATTTACCAGCCAGAGATTACGTACATCTGAAACCAGACCATGACAATTTCGATGTTATTTTTGTTGAAGCATTTTTTTCAAACAGATAAAAACATGTTTTCATGAAATTTGCATGCATAATTTCATGTATATAATTATAAAAATAACACAAACACAATTTCTGATGCTTGTGTATTTCATGGAGATATAAAGTTTCAAATTTTATTCACTTTCATAAACAAAATATTTTTGAAATGAACTTTTGGTCGACAGCTTCTGTGATGGACATTTGTGCACTGCACACATTGAGACTCAGCTGTGGAGCTACTGGAACTGAGGCCAGAAATGACGCTCGGTACTGAATGAGTTAACCCTTTCACCGATTATTTCCCCTGACAATAGTGACCTGCTGACGATCAATTCCCTGAGAACTGTAATAAAATGTTGTCTTTGGAATGCTAGAAATTGTGTTTGCGTCGAAGATTTGTAGGAATACACAGGAACCCTGTCTCCACAATGCACAGTGTTATTTGCTCTAGTTTTATAGCAAAATAAATAAAATGGCATGCGCTTCCCCCGGCTTCCTTGACTTGAAAACGTCAAAATTCAATGGAGAAATCGTCTTCTCCGATCGCATTTGACAGTGTTTATCTGGAGTTTCACTCGGCCATTTTCCATGTTTGACCTCTCATTGGAAAGCGTGATTTTTCCCCTTTCTATAAATAACATCACCCGAGACGGATAGCGAAAATGAAACGCAGAATATGATTGGACTGAAATGATGTCATTCCATCCTTCCAGCCAGTGTCTACGCCTGTCTCTTATCTGTTGGCTGATAGAGGTCATGTGAGCAAAATTACGCATACCGATTGGCTCGTCAGCCGGCGGGGGAATCCATCTTGAATGAAATGGATAATTGTTTGACAAACTTTGTGGATCAAGACTCCTAAAAATATGGAAATAAACTCCTGCAGTGCCTTATCGATAACTGTCACTGCTTTAGGGGTGAATGTTTTTCCCACAACAGAAATTTCATCTGAAAATATTTTTCTGTAGAGTAATATATATTTTTTTCTTTTGGAAGGGGGGGGGGGGGGCGGCAGAGTAGATTACAAATGACCTGTTCCATTGATCTGAACTATTCAAACCACTAGGCACTACTTCCTGGTTCTCGGTACAACTGACACCACATGTTGTATGTTTACTAATGTTCGTTGGGTGTGGTCAACGATGAATTATAATTTATGGAGTAAAGAATCAACAAATCATGCGGTTCCATTTGTAAACAGGACTTTTAACAAGGAAAAATATCCATTGGCAATTGCTTGATGTACTTGAACCATAAAAAAAACTATGGGAAATTAGCTAAAAACTTCATTTTGCTACAGATATACAGAATACAGTGCAGGGAAACAGGGAAAGTGAAAATCAACAAAAGATTACATTTATTTAGGCCTACTTCAGTGTCGCATCTGAATAAAACAATTTGTATCGGTAGAACACAAACTACTGATGTCGCAGAATGAGTGTATGTTTAGAGAATCAATTTGCATACTAACTGGAATTGTTTCCAACAAAGAACTGTCGAAGAAACTGCAAGCTTTATCACCAGACCGGCAGAAATGATGTCATCAATATGGCGGATTTTAACTTTTATCCACTTTTCACAACACACCCTTCGGCAAAATATTTGATTACTGTTCATATGCAAGCTCTTTCGCCGGCTGTATATATCAATAACGGTTCGTTTTTAGATAAACATACAATCTAGACGATGCAAAACGATATGAAAACGGAATACTCTGAATAATACCACCAAAGAAGTCGATCGAGCGAACTTTTCCAGCGGCTTTCTTGGTTCAGTGGTTTCACTGCGCATGAGCAATCATGGACGTTTTTACACCCAAAAGCCATTTGTCTTATCAAGCCCAATAAAAAGGATTTTACAGATCGAACCTCAGACGGAAACATTTCAAAAGACAATCAACAGTTATCGGACATCTTTCCGTCACATACCTATCTGTCAGTCCTGATATTTCGGCAGCGGAAGAAGCCGTTCAGTGATGACCTCTATCAACGGTTTCGACCACACCTCAATATAGCCTTAGAGGGGGATAGAGCAATTGAACAGGAATTTGGGTCATGACGGTTGCAATGTATTTTGGGATAGCTCCGGAAGTCAGTGCCCGTCATTCTCCTGACGTGAGCTCTATTCGGTCAAACTTCCAAACAACCGTATCCTGCACGGAATACGTCCAGTGGTGGAGAATGTCAAAAAGAATATTTCCTCGATTGTCATTCATTCTCCCCGCTTCGACTTTTTTCCGAAAGATCACCAATATACAGATCAAATGAAATGGACCCCGTGTACTTCCCCAGTACTGGAGTTTTGAAATGGTTGTCCATGTCAACTCCACTGCCATTATATCATTATTTTTGGGAAGTCACCAGGGAGACGTTGTAGCGTATCATTTAACAGATATATTTCCTGTTTTACGGAAGAGATGTTAATTTTTCAGCTATCGAATTCACTCATTTCAAATCTGAGACACGTTAATTCCTTTCAGGAGACGAAAATGACACGGTGACATTAAAACTACTGTGAAATTATGTTAAACAAACGATAAATGTTATGTGCTCTTGAAAAAAATAATAAACTTACCGTCTTCACCCCTTAAACAACGGAATAAATCAAACGGCATGGACAATTTAACCTGATTTTGTTGTGTTAGACTCGAGAATTATCGTTTTGACCATATTACTTGCGATATCGTATACAGTTCTGGTCGTCCATTGCCATCATGTTCATATATATACTTCGTTTGCGTGGTCTAAAAATAGATTAGCCAATCGCTATTTGGCCCCACTCATGTTAATACTCGTGACTCATTCGTAAGCCTATATATTCATGTGAAGTTAATTTGGAGAATTATACGTAAATATAAATATTTAGTAATCCATAAATTGGGTTAAGCTATAAAACAGTTTATCGATAGCCAATTTCAGCCAGTTATTTGTTCACTGAACATTAAGATTTCGAAAAAAAAGTTGTACCTGTTGTAATTAAGTATTTACATAGGTTGGTAGAAAATTATTTCTTTATTCGAAAGTTATTTTTAAAAGGATGTCAAACAGAGAACTTAACGGTTTGTATTTCACCTGATCGGACTTTCACACGTGTGCGATTACATTTGTTGTATTATTGTGAGAAATATGATTAATATACCCACATTTAGATTCTATATTTGAAAGCTTATTTCTTTGGGATTACTAAACTGTATCCAGCCCCCGTTTGATAATGTATATTTCAGGGGTAATAAAGGGAAGTAACTCTGCCTAAAGAAATTTTTCTCCAGACTTTACTTCTTTTTTGTTCTCTCTTTTTTTTTTAAATGTCATTTAGGTATTATTGATAAATAGTACATATGAAATAGAGACTCGTCCAGTCTATGGGATTACAAAAAATGCGAAAATATTGGTGGTGAGATCGATATAGGTATTTTAAGTTATTTTCATAAAATAGCTTGTCTTTTCATAAAACGAGCATCTTTCGAGAAGTTCTAAATTTGTCATTCAATTGATAGTTTTGCCTTGTTAATCAGTTAACTTTTCAACAAAATATGAAGCATCGCTATTTTCTTTATAAATTTTAAATCCCTCTGACGAAGTGATTTCGATTTTCAGTATTAAACTGGTGATATCAAGTAATAGGATTAAAGAATTAAACTTATTATTGACAATTAACCAAATGCAGTTATCTTAAAAGTGCTACCCTTTCGTATTGTTTTTTTCTATTTTTTTTTTTGTTTTTTTTTTGTTTTTTTTGCCTATTTTAATTTTTTTTTTTTTTTAGCTCTGTCTCTTTCTCTCTCTCTCTGCAGGTTTTAACTGGCGGGGTGGGATAAGTCCCTCTCCGCCCCCGCAGTGATTGTGCGACGCAAACTGTGCACGTGAAGTCTGATTGAAGGCGACTCAACAGGAGGGAAAAAATTCAACTCGTAGAAAGATTGTTAAAGGCTAAAATTTCACTTCAGCAAACATTTTAAAATCTCACATAGAGAAAAAAATCGATATGGTATATACTGAAGTACTGTTCCAAAAAGTTGTATTCATAATTCTTTTGTACCATACCCCAAATGGGAGAAAAATAGGGCTTACGACTGAATTATTACTATAATGTAGTTATAGGCCTATTCTGTCTCAGATTATCATGAGGCGGTCAATCTGATTTTAAAAAATCCACTCTGGCATATATAGAATCAGTTTTTGGGTCTGTTGATCGGATTGAAGTAGCCATCACATCAGATCTATACTGATCAATTAGGCCTATAGTTCTTTGTCATATTAATTACGTTTCCCGGTACTTGAGAAAGGTCAATATAGAATAGGCCAATATTGTTGATTTGATTTGATTTGATTTATTCATCAATTGCTAAATGTACGTAGATATGTTGGTTGAGTGTAAAAGAATCTAAGAACAAGTGTTACATTTGTCAACCAGTGCATGAAATCGGCGGGAATAAAGCCCAGTGGGCTTGTTCTATCCCTAGAGAATGAGAATATTAAAAAACCGAGAATATATGTAGCAGGTGAAATCAATAATATATACAAAAGCAAAGCACACGGACCATAATATATTTTAGGCATGAAAATCAATCAGGTATCAATAGAAATGATTTTAATTTTAATCTGAAAAGTGATGTGGAGTCTATAGTCTTTTATATTCGGGGGCAGCTTGTTCCATTCCCGAGGTCCTGTGCTTTTAAGGGTGTAGTAAGAAAGATTAGAATAATGAAAAGGCCTGTAAAGGTTAACTTTTCGGGTTCGCGTTTGGTATTGATGTATATCTGATTGTTTGATAAAGTAGGTTTGGAAATTTTTGGGGAGACGATATGGGTGATAGATAAGTGGGTCATGAGTAAGCAACAATATTGGTTCAACCGGAGTAGTGGTAAGATTTGTAAGTTATGGAAAAGTGGTTGGGTATGTTTATGTTTATTGGATGAGGTTATGACTCGAATCGCACGTTTCTTGAGTATAATCAGCGGATTCAAATGTGTTGGATATGTGTTTCCCCAAAGGACGTTACCGTATGACAGATATGGAAAGATGTTTTTTTTGTTTATCGAATAAGTTAGTTATCGAATTGTTGTTAGTATCCATTACAGTATTGCATAATGTTTTCATTCGAATGCGACACAGCAACTTTAGATAACAACATTCGAAATCAATATTTTCGACATTTGTGCATATTATCAATTTCAAATTAATTTATGTTCACTTGATAAAGACCCTTGCCCGAGGGACGAAAGCTCGTGCACTAGCTCGCATCTACGTGGAGAAGATCAGAGTGTGTAGTACGGTATTATCTTTCATATTAATTCACGTAAATTCATTAAATTCGAACACAACGTATAGGTCTACTCTCCGTATGAATATAGGGTGCGTGCATGCCTGGTGGATTTCATTTTGTTTAAAAGTAACCTTCTTTTAGCCGAAGAGTTCACGAATTGATATGTGTTTTTAATGGACTTTTTAATATTATCTCTTTAAGTTGATAAAATATCAAAATAATAGTTTTAAAAATAACAATCTCGAAATTATTTTGTGCTCAATGGGGCTGGAATCCTGCAGCAAGGAACGGATAGTGTATATAGGCCTATTCTGCAGCTTCTACCATTTGCATGAGATATTAAAAAAATAAAATAAACACATTTATGCCATCGAAGCGACTAAAATATCATTAATGTCATCTTTCGTGAATAAGTTAAAGGGAACGCAAAACCAAAAAAATATTTACCATCACAATGTGAAGATACTATCATGGAAAAATACCTGAAGAATAATCTATCATTTGGTTCTAGGCAGTATACCTACTGTCCAAAATCCTCCCTTAGATGAAATGTTTTGCAATATGGAGCTCGAATAAGTTTTCAAGTCGCCATCTGACTTAGGTTTTAAGCAAAATGCTTAAGATTTCTTGCAGCAGCGTAACTGTAGACACTGTACCTAGTGATAACGGGTGCAAACTTCAGCTGTACAGGACTTTTCCCCGGATAGATGTATGAAGAAACACGTGGATAGAAGTTTTTTTCCAAATTTGCAACTGCGGACTGACACTTATCCCTGAAGAAAAGATATCAGAAGAATAGTGTAAAATCGGGCGTTTTGGGATCAGTGAATTGTTAAGCTTATAAACTCTTAAACTCCTAAACTCTTGACTTCGTGAACTCTTGACCTTGAAAACTTCCTACCTCATCAGCTTTTGACCACGTGAACATTTAACATCATGTGAAAAAGGGATCAATATACACACGATTTATTTTGCTATGCTCTACACAATATTTTCATTCAGTTTGATACAGATATTTGTTTGTGAGGAGAAATACTGAGTGAACAGACGGACGCTATTGTCTCCCTCCGTTGAGTAGGAAACGAATGAAGACTGAAATTCATTCAAGCAGGTTTGTCCATTATCCGCGTACCCACCTCGAGGCGCGCCACCCTTTGTTTCATTGCTTCATTCCAAGGCTCCTGGACCTAGGCTTCTGTTGTAGACTTCAGTAGGGAGGGGAGTATATGGGTGTGCATGCGCAACCGAATGTGGAACGCTCTGCCGAGATTCACCGAACGAAACTCGAATGCCAAGCTATTCTTGACCGGAGGTATTAAAGTTATTCCGCAATTTCAAAACAAACACAATGGCGGTCAATGGTATTATCGTAGGACGAGCGGTGGTGCCATCTCTGCATAAGAGAAGAGAACTTTCAAGGGTGCATGGTCTCCTGGATACGCACCTGGGTGAAAAGTATACACTAGCAGGTGTTGGATCTCATATTCAATATTCAACAGTTATCCATAAAAAAAATGTCCGCGTCAGTAATCGAAAGTTAGCACCAATTCCAAATGTGTATGAAATAGAACAAGAAAAAGACAAGCTGATTTCTTCCTATAAGAGAGAAGCGGTCACCAATAATGCAATAACTCATATGATTAACTCATAGTGTACAGTGACCGGGCCAATGTAGTTTCGATGATATGCAGATGCGCAATCAGGGAGTAGTATAGAAAGAGCATGTGCTCAGGGGAGTGTTTGGTGGGGATGAGGGTCATTTGTGGTCCAGATTTTGCGTGCATGCTGTCACATTGGCGTTCTTGGTGTGCAGAATAAGTGATTGACCAGCATGCATATTGAGAGAGTAGCAGAGAAAGGTCATGTTCTGATGGACAGGGGAGTGTTTTGGGAGATGTGGCCGAAACTGGATCCCAAATGTGTCGTGCCTGATTTCCTCTTGAAACACTCGTTGTGTAACGTTAGCCTGGGGTGATCGACCGGCGATACTTGCATGCACACTCGGGGAGTATTATAGAAAGAGCATGTTCGGAGGCGCCCATACGCATACTGTGTGCCTGTTGTGGACCAGCTTCACAGATGACGAGTGGCCAGCCGGCATGTTGGCATCGATACCTGTCGAAATATGCGTGGGTCATACCTATCCGGAGAAAAGCGGGGGAGAATCTCATGAATGCGTTCAATCAAATTTTCAAGACCGGGCGCTAAACCATTGTATTTGTCAACAACAGAAGGGATAAAATTCCTCACGCTCCAACCGTTTCTCAAAGCCCAGTAGGTGTTCTATCACACCTGCAAATATTTCCTCGCCAAGAATACAAGGCGGTACATCGGTGTGCTCCTCCAACTCGTCGAGGGTTACAACCAGCCCGATCACTGCGTATTCAGTTAAACCCCATCATAGCAGAGAGAAGCTGAAGCACGGATTGTCTTGTACGGGCCCAAACCCCAAAGCACACTGAAGTATGACTTTTAGCGAGGGGAGCCCGTGCGGATCAGTAGAGTTACCTCATTGACTGGAGCAATGGACAATTTGTCATCAAAGGTCGCACACCCCTGCACCCGGGTGTATATGCACTGGAAGGCCATTGGGAGAATTGCAGTACCGGCGGAATGAGACAAGCGGTGCTCTTCGTGAAATGGCAAAGCTGACCTAGTTCATTCAATTCGTTTTCGACAGACCAGGTGAAACGAATATATAAAAACAGGTCCAAGTAGAGATCAATCTACCCTCAAGACATTTTAAGCTGTACGACGTCGGACATTACAGGTTAGTTTCTCTGGGTATTCTTGCATTTACCAGGTTACTCCATGTTGAGGCGTTTACTCCATCAGACGTCGACGATGCTCATCCATTAACATCAGATGAGTTGTTTGAGCTCCCAGGCTAGCGTATCTAATTCCGCTTAAGTCGGTGCTAGGGGCCGTGGGGATACTTCATAGTCTCCACTTCAACATCTGCAATAAAAGCTCGGCTGGGATACTATGGCTACGTCGGAGAATCCACCATGTTCTCGGGTCTGAATGTTTGGGGCCGAGGGATCCTTTCCTGTAGAGTCATATGCTTGCTTTTTAGTCGTCATGCGTCGTCAATATTTCCCACCTCCTGCATATCACTCCATTGGACAAAGGATGACTGCCACTGAAACTTAAAATCCGGAATGGATGAGGGTGCTGAGGGGTCTTAGCCTTCCTGGAGATGTCGTATGGGGTTGTTTTAATGATATGGCGACACTATTCTCTCCACTTAACCAACCTAGGACGACGAACTTTCACCTGTGATGGGAGGTCAGGCGATATTGGAGAACGGCACAACATCAAGGTTCACACCGACACTCACCGACCCGGTTCCAATCCTACCGAACATAATGTATATTCATGATAGAACGCTAGCCTCGCAAGCGGAAGATCCCAGGTTCGATCCTCGGTCAAGACATATCTTGAAAATCTCAAGACTTGTATCTTCGTCGCTTGGCGCTCAGCAGTAAAGGGCTAGATCAAAGACCGGTTTGTCCAGTGTCAGGATAATGCGACTAGGTCGTCGGCATATGATAAATGAAATTGTTAAAAGCAACGTTAAAATCATAATGACTCGTTCAATCACCCAACCGGGTACAGACGGTCCCAACCTCTCAATCCCACCACAGCCGGTCACGAGTCAGCAAATCACGGTACAAACCCCACACAACGAAGAGAGGCAACCTACCCACCACCAGTGGATCATTCTGAACGTCTGGGGCCTGTATCAGACTTTAGGAGAGGGACACCCCAAAGGATACAACTCCCGCCATGGACTTATTGCCCGGGTCGTGTGCTGTTACTGCGAATGGCAGGCGCCGTGTCCGACTCTGCCCAACGCCACCTTTGTGGAAGAGCTTTTTACAATGGCCGACTTGGAACATAATGATCTTATGGCGGAAACTGATGCTCGGGTGACCCAGTTCTGTATCAAATTACAAGCGTCTAGTCCGTCATTCATAATCCAGCCGTCGTCCATTAGAGAATATCCGCGTCCATAATCCAAAGACCTATTCCATTTTCCACATAACAGTATTAGCACCAAATTCAAAAAGACAATCATAGTATACATAAACATAGGCTTGTTTCCTGCAAGAGAGAAGCG
This sequence comes from Hanleya hanleyi, assembly GCA_036873755.1. Taxonomy (NCBI): domain Eukaryota; kingdom Metazoa; phylum Mollusca; class Polyplacophora; order Lepidopleurida; family Hanleyidae; genus Hanleya; species Hanleya hanleyi. The sequence goes on from JAVTVY010002181.1 coordinate 175,282, forward strand.
GTCAACAGTTTTCAATGATGCCGGCAAGACATCATGATGTTCAAAAATATCAAATCCGTATCGCTGATCAGTATTCTTAATCCATAATATTCGTTATAGAGTCGTCATCTAAAAAAGATGTATCTCAGTCACGCTTTGATTGTGACTGTTCATATGAGCACCATGATGATCTTGAAGTACATGGGTTCATACGGCCCCTAGCCCCGGGTTAAGCGGAATTAGACACAAGTTACGAAACGTAGCGCCATAGATCTTGCACGCTACGTTCGTATTTTGCTATCAGCATGCGATATGTATCGCCAAATTTGAGAAACTTTGAGTGGAGGCGCTTGGTGGAATGGCCCTGTTTTATAAGTTTCTGCAACAATGTTTTGTGACGTTGATTAAAATCATCACATTTAACACAGGATCTAGCAATGCTACTAAGCGAGATATGTATACGCCATATGCAGGTCCCACTGGAATATTATTATCCAGAAAGGGATAGTTTACGATGTCGAAATTGTAATCATCTCTTTTGTCATAAAGTCGACGAGAGAATGCCCGCTTCATTTTTATAGAGATAGAGATCTAAATAAGATGTGCCTGTAGGGCTATCTGTAGTTTCCTTCAAATCCAGTGAAGGTGGATATATCCTTCACTGCGTCATTTATATAGCGATTATCCACAGCGAGAAGATCGTCTATATGGCGTTTGGTGAATGAGAAGGAACGGGCTTTGAATGGATCGGTTTTTGAAAGCGCCTGCATATAGTCATATTCATAAGAGAACAGATACAGGTCAGCCAACAGGGGTGCACAACTAGTACCCATTGGAATACCTATATGCTGCTGATATATTGTGTTGCCAAATTTCACATAGATATTTTTAATGAGAAATTCAAGCAACTCTATAAACAAAGAAACATCCCATGAATGATATCTCTTGTGTGTAGTAGAGCTAAAGAATGCTTTATGGCTTCCGACATTAATGTATCTACGATCAGTTTCTTGAACACAGATACTATTAATGAACTTAGACGGTCAATAAGGTCCTGATGAGGGATTGTAGTATAGAAAGTCGAGAAATCCCATGTGGATACATGTCTGTACGGTATGTGACCTTTAGCATCAAGTTCTTCCGTAAGACATTTTGAGTTTTTCAATATCCACATACATTCAACGCCAGAGTTCTTAGAAATAATGGCGCAATACCTTTCCCAAAATGCTTTTACCTCCTGAAGGGCCCTCGTCAATAGGGTTGAAAGAAGCTTGGTGGTGCAGCTTCTAGAACCAGCTATGAATCTAGCTTTGTATGGTGATTTATGCATTTTGGGAGTCCAGTATAGTTTTGGTATGTCGTTATGATTGGTTGGAAGACAAATACCTCTTTCCCTGAGAAACGTCATCGGCGGCTCGGTATCATATGCATTATGCAGGATTTGCTGAGTAAAAACAAAGAGGATCGGAACTTCTGTTTGAATCCTCAATATCTGGTGATGTTATCAACGGTTGCATCTGACGAGACAAATGTACCCCGGGCACACATTGTTTGCTAATTGGAATTACAATACATATAAGGAAAGTGGGAAGAGGTACCGACATTACTGACAGAACCACATGACTTCACAGTATAGTCTTCTGGTTAACCTATTCTAAAGCACATACCAAGAATCTTAACGATTCGTGATATGTGTTGTATCTCAGGTACGCTTTTATTGTATCTGTTCATGTGGCAATTTGGGTGGCATGACCACACGGCCACCAGCACCGTCATAAGCGGTATTAGATACACATATAGAAGCCTTCGAAGATGCGACGTCCCGTCAGCACAGGTATATGCTCATGGGACTGAAATTACAATCGTCAGATCCGCCATTCATTATTCAGCCGTCGTCCATTAAAAATTCTCTGCGTCCATAATCCAATACTTATTTCATATAACAGCACTAGAACCAAATTTAAAAAATATAATAAAAAAAACTGATTAAAGAAAAACTAAAAACAACAACAATCATAATATACATAAACATATGCTAGTTTCCTGCAAGAGAAAAGCGGTCAACTTTTTCCAATTATGCCAGCATGATGTTCCAAAAATACCCCCAACCAGCTCCGACTACAAAACCCAAATATTTCCCGGGGGACCCAACACGTGTACATCCAAAAACAAATTAGTGTCCCTGGGTGTGGTCGGGCAGCAGGTTCCAGCACGACTCCTCCAGTCAAACTTTAGGCGCAACAAATACATCCGAAGTTAAAATTGCGGCTTCGGGTCAAATCAACCAGGACGAAGGGAATCACATCAGTCGGACCGACCTTGAAACCCATGGATCGACCCGGCAACATCGGGATGCCGTGCACTTGGCAGAAAAGCAGGCCGAATACTTTGATCCGTACGGACTGCCACCTATCCATACAGACCTGACTGCTTTAATGGGCGAGGGCACAGAGACATGGTTTTGGAACATTCAAGCCTTGAAAGTTCTCAGCAGTGGCGTGTGCAGACCATGGCCCGTGTGGAAAACACCTGATTCAGTGGGGCGCACGGGGACAACCCTTTTGACTTCAAACAGTTCAACATCGTCTGCCTGTTATATTTATACCATCGTTGCCTTGGACTGAGCCGACCCACTATCGTACAAATGTTTGACGAGTACCCCAGGCCGAAGGCCGAGATGTGCTTGTGTACGACTGGGCCGAAGACCATTTTCGATATTCAAGCTCCATTCTGGGCTTAAGTTGTTGTTCTCACTTGGTTGTTCTCGCGTTGTTGCTATCATGTTGTTGTTCTCGCGTTATTGTTCCTGAATAAAAGAAAGAGAGCCCTCATTCAACACCCTGTCTTGTGTGTCTTTCCCTATGGCGGTGTGCGATTCGTATTTTAGTGGATCTCCAGTCCGAAACAGATCCAATTTTGGGCATTGATGAGCTAGCTGAACGCCAGAGGGGTTTTAACAGCGGCATGGTCTGTGTCTACGAGTGAAGGGTATCTCCGTATATTAGAAGGGGCCAGACCCCGTTCCATATGACGGCACTCGTTAAATCAGCTGGAATCAAAGCAAATGAGTAAACAAAATGGCTAGTGTATTTGTGTATTCTGTCCGGATTTTCCAGAACCGCGTTTGGAATTCCGTGTTTTATAAGCCTTGGATTTCTCTGTGCCTAAGAAAAATATGGGATTCCAATTTTAACCTCGGTGGTATAGGCCAGTCAATTCACTGGCTTGAAAACTATCCAACCAGTGGAATGGGATGAGGACGAATGTAACCAATCAGTGCCCGAGAAAACAAATCATTGGAAAAGCTCTGTAGTGAAGTAGAGAGAGAATGAAATCGTCCCACAAAGGGCATTCCAGCTCAAACTATTCGCTCAAAAGACGATGAGAATGCTCATGGGGGTATCCGGTGATTGAAACATTCCCAAAAGGTGACGGACAAACTTCGATGTGGTACAAAAAGGATGATGGGAGTGTATCATCCCGAAAAAGTGAGGAACGTTCACCTGGACCGGCGATAGACCAGACCACCACCCCAGCCCCCCAGTATCGGTCATACTCGACATCAACCGAGCACTACGTTGGCCGATGCCTGCAATGGATTCTCCATAAACAATGAGGAAATACTCTAAAATCGTTCAAAGGTCCTTTGGCGTTTAACAGCGCTACCGTGACATTCTTTTGCTTGTTTCCGAAGATGTTTAGGTGTGAATCCGAGCAAACGGCTGAAGAACGTGGGCAAGACCGAACATGAACGACAAAGCGTCAACAAGGGCAATTTCTATAATGGGAACTTTTCATTGGACATGAGAAACCATTTTAATGATAACACAAAAACAATGAACAAAATAATAGACATACCCAGGGTGGTTCCCCTTGCTTAGGCATGATTGGGGATCAGTTGTGAAAATTTTGAATTTGTCGTTGACCTCTCTCTCTCTCTCTCTCTCTCTCTTCTCCAAGGCGTCACGACAAGGTGATCTTACCCTTCAGCATCGGTGCGTCACTGCATTAACACTGGCGTGCGTTACTATGTTACGACGGCGGATGTCTCTTGCACGTATATAATACCTCATTTGCTCGACTGCGCATGCTCACCTCCGAAGATGCCTTTTCTCTACACCTCCAGAGTGCGCATGAGTGTATCACTCTAGTCCTGTTCTCCACAACGACCTTTTCAATACAACATCATGCGTGCCACCTTAGGACAACGAATGGCCCACATCTCCAAAAACCTTCCTTTGTGGCTCCGAGCATGCCCTATATCTACAACTCTCCCATTGTTCATGCGCGTATCACCCCAGTCTTATTCTAAGCATGCTCCGAGTTCGTCCATGCCTGCCATATTTATACCATGAATGCCCCACACTCCCCTGCGTACATGCCCTTTCTCTACTACTTCTTGAATGCGCCTGCGCGTTTCGTTGGGCCTACACCGGCCAGGCCCTCGTACACAACGAGGTGATTCCCCCCATATGACACCCTCCCCTGTGAGTTACTGTATAGGAGTGTATAATTTTCATCACCCGAAAGCATTTCCGATCGACTCTGTCCTTTTTCTACTACTGATGACTTCACCGCTTTGTAGAGTGTGTGAGATATATCATAACTGACATCAGCACAATTCCGTCGTATGGCCTGGGATGCAAATAATCACAGGGATCACTTTTGGTTCTTGTGATGTCTTTAAAAATATGCAGTCAGTATATTTGTCTGTGGGATCATATGACTTCTTGTCAGTACTCCGGCATCGTTTTCACCACCCTTTTAATATTGCGTTTAATTGTTGCCTGAATATGGTGGAACGAGATGGTGAACGTTACCACACTATGGATGTTGCTTATAACTGTATCAGAACTGATGTCGACACACTGATTCCGTCGCAGGACATATATATCATAACTGACCTCGCCGTGTTAAATTTGCACGGTATCTCATGAATTCCACAGAAAAGCGGACATACCTCGTTCGCAGAAAATTCATTCAACATTTTTTCGTAAGCCATAACGCATGCTGTTGCATCTTGCTGAAAGCCATATCATTTAAAACATCTGTCATCCATTTAGCAAGTACGTTGGATTAAATAACAGCTCAAAATCTCAATTATATAAATTAAAATGATAAATTCTTTCGAGGAATAATTGTTTTAAGAAAAATATGTACGGTACAGTACTTAATAAATTTCATTTAATCGAGCAGGTCTGAAATGCGCACTCGCGATTCCGTCCCGAAATCTGGTGATTCCGTTACGGACAGTGACCAGTTTTAACCCGTAATCTATACTCAACACATACAGGTAATTTTTATCATCCTACAATACTAAAATAAATCTAGTCAAATTCGTGTTCGTTTTTCCGTGATTCCGTCACGGATTTGATTATATGACAATAATTCAACAATATTTCCGGGAGATTTGCACATTATTAAATTTTTGAATCAATTATATGTGGTATAACCTCTCCTTGACAGAAAATTTTTCTAGCTTGAAAGTTTAAACTGTGATTCCGTAACCGTGGAATTCATAATATGTACGAGAAATATAAAACGTTTACTTACGCTATGCCGATTGAAACTCTGAAAGTTGGTATACTGTTTAAAACGTTTGAAATAATATATGGCTTTTATATTTCAAAAGAATAATACAAGTTAGACTTTCTATCTATATACAATTTGTTTCTGGACGCTTCGGAAGTCAATGTGTAATCCCGATGACGTACTTCAATTCAGCTGGCCCACATTAAACGGTATGTAAAGAATTTCAAACACGCCCAGGTATATAGGCCTACACACCTGATGTCATTTAGTTTTATAACATACGAATATGTTTTATATAAAACAAAACATCATGTTGGGGTTTATGCCAAAGGCGTTGACACCAACGATCTATCTATCTTTTAATCCTCAAATTTGTATACTGAGTCAGAAATATGTCAAGAGATATTTATGTCAAGAGATATTTACCGGTACTGCATTTATAGTTAACTAAATGTCTGTCTAATAGAGGTTTAATAATCTAAATCAAAATATAGAAATAAAGTTGGAAATCTGACATAATCTTATCATTTATGTCCCATGCCACGAAGCTTTTGGAGAAATTTAAAAAAAAAACTTGTATTTTTAATCCTTGGTTCAAACAACGGTGACACATCAGGGGGCATTGTTGTACCGTATCCGGCAATTTCCGAAAATATACGACAGCCACTCAACTGCATGGGACACGTGTCCATTCATGTCAAGGGACGTGTTTACGTCGTCAGGTGCACACCAAACGTAGTTGTCATACAACTGATAACATGTGATTGACAGCGATGTGTACACTGCGATGTTGTAGATCTTTGTCCCTATTAGAATAAAGGTAAGGCACGCTTCTTTTAATAATTAAGGTAACATGTAAATATTTGAAGGTATATGCAATGACATGCATATATTTTTTCGAAATACTAAGCGCCAGTGCACAATGGTACGATTTGTTTATCCGTAGTCATGGAGCCACGTTGTATATTTGCTTTCTACCCTGTCAAGCGGTGATAATGGATCAATTAGGCGATTAATAGTCCATTTCATGATTTATTAACTCGGTAGGTTTAAACAAATGTACAAATAGCAGATACCTGCGAATTTACGTAATTTAATAGATATAGAATAGTCTACCGATATATTTAATGCAAGATGCATGGATCGGATTCTCTGCGCGTACTATATCGGTACGGTATTACATATAGGCTCAAACAAAATTTTAATACCGTTGTGTAGGCCTATATCGCCTTGGCGTATAATCGCCCGACATATTTGAATACCGTTCGGAACAGATTTGGCAAGGTTTAGTAAAACAGAGCATGTACTTGAGCATATCTGATCCCCAGTGCAGATGTGGCATTGTACGATTATACGCCTATATGTGTTAAGTATAGTTTTGAAGATTAAATTTTGAGTAATTTGATAGCAGTCACCACATACATTTTAAGTATTACCGAAATTTATCATTTTAACCAGTGTATTTCAATTCAGTTCAACAGCCATGGTGCAAAATCGATCATAGGAGCCAACTGTCGGTAGAACTGCAAAATCACCGGCATCAAAAGAATGGAGAGTGACGTTGACAAGTTACTAAAGGGACAACTGGAGATGGAGGGACCTCGAGATAACACTGTTAGGGTTTATCTCACTTCCACTTTCATGGGTAAGTAACTGTGTTTATAGATGTATTATCAGTTTGAAATGCAATGAACGACGGTGCTGAAATACTACGATAACACGTTAGCGCCACAATTTCAGTTTTGAAATTAGGAATGAAGATTCCTTGTAATTTTTGTAATATATTTTTGTATGTAATTTTTGCAACATTCTGCATTTGCGGTTTGGGCTAAGCTATGCATCTAAATGGATCGTTAAGTGGGCATATATCGATATTACGCTGATAAACAGCTTGTATCACTGACGTCCCTACTCTCCTTGGGGAACAAGGAGAGTAGGGACGTCAGTGATACAAGCTGAATAGTATGAGCGTAATATCGATATATGTGAATACACTATACAAATCCTATAGGAATTGCATTATTTTGCTTTGCCTGAATAGGCTATACAAAGTAACCAATAAATGCTCTGAAATTGCAGATAACAGTTTTATCATCTCTGAAGGCACAGTTTAACAGAATATTGTCGAAATATACAGTTTCATTACGGTCAAATATATACGAAGACATGTAACATTGAGATGCTTATATAAACGTGAATTACAAGAGAATTAATTATACAGATAGTATATCCAAACACGGGATACACGCTGCAGCAATTAATTAGTCTGACATACGATTACCACCCGTGGTACCAGCCGTCCATGTGCATGAGATCGTACTTGCTCATTCCTCAATTTATTGTATATCCATTGCAGAAATACAGTGTGACACTAGATCTGGAAATATAATTACAGATAGCAATTTGATCGTATGCTCCAAAGTACAGGCATAGGCCAAGGGTCATTCTGAATTATGTCTCTAAATGAAGTTTGGTTGCCAACTTTTGGGGGCATCTTGATTTTATTCCGGAAGTACTCAGTGGTAATCTCTCTTCGCATTCCAAAGTTCCCGCGTTTTCACTCGCACATTAATTAGAAAATTCACAAAACAGATTATGTCCATTAATTTAACCTTGAAAAGGGGGAGAGAACTCCACGATGAGCATACCATAATTCAGGGTTTTATTTATTATTTGCTGATTCACATTTTCACTTTTTCCTGACAACAGGGTGTCTCATTTCTGTTTCTCCCATGCTATTGCCATTTAGGGTGTCATATTTGTCAAAATATGACACCTTGACACCCGAATATGACATGCTAACAATTAAGTCTGTCTTCATTTTCAATGTTAAACGAATTGCCGCCACAAACTTGCAATTAATGAAGGGTCCATTCTTTACACTTGGTCCATGGCCTAACATATATTGTCTTCTTTTTGTTCAGATATGGAACTGGAAAGGAGGCAATTACATGTCAGTGTTTTTCATAAAGTACGGTCATTATGTAGAGACAAAGGCTTGGAGCTTCAGGTAGGACTGCATTTATACTTAATCAAATTTCATTCTTTCTAAAGAAGAATTTAACGTGTTGAGCCCCAGCTTTGTCGTGCGCGCGCCTTACAGCGTTTATCCTGGACGAAAATTGGCACAGGAATCGGTCCAACCTACTCACTGGGCTGATATACGCATGCACAAGCTGGCGTATTGTATAATCACTTTGGGCAGCGTGGAATCGATCTTCAGGTTTCCATCAAGAAAGAAAGAAAAAACACACGTAAACGGGTTCAAAATTTCACTTATTATACTATATGGGGGAAATATACCAGTGGGGAGAGGAATGTCGCCGACCCGCGGGGGGAAATGTCGATGGGGAAAATGTCGCGGGGGAAACACAGTTGCCTGGCCTGTAGAATATTGGATGGTCGATGTCTACGTATAAATTTTTTCAATAAATTATGAAAATTAATGAATATATATATTATATATTTTTATATATATATATTTATTTTTTATAAGAAAAATTTCTGGGTGTATTTCTCTTTCATCTTTGGCTCAATAAAAGTCATTCCCTAAAATGTCAAACCGAGTTACTACAGATTTTAATTATCTATCATACCCTGTCCAGTCTTTTATTCTATGTCATAGAGGACAGGGTATGATAGATAATTGAAATCTGTAGTAACTCGGTTTAAAAAAAATATATAATATATATATTCATTAATTTTCATAATTTATTGGAAAAAAATATACGTAGACATCGACCATCCAATATTCCACAGGCCAGGCAACTGTGGGAGGAAACGGTCACGGGGGAAAATGTCGTCGGGGGAAATTGTCGGTACCTCGTTGAGTGCATATTTTTTACTGAACCCTAATATCCCATTGGTATCATTTCTTAAGTTCATTGATACGAAAATGATTTATATAAAAAAAAACGTGGTCAAGATATCCGAATTTTTGGATATGCTTTATTTTTTTTTCAGTTATAGTACTTCTATATCTATACAAGCAGCCAGAGGATAGGTCCCCCGCCGAAATGGCAGCAATATTTTTTAGCATTGTTGGTCTTAGGGGATATACATGAGGGAGGCAACTGCTGCTTCATAGGCGTTGGATGTGGAAGGGTCTTTCTGCCTTCCCAAGTTTTAAGATCAACTCCGAACGATTGACTGAAAGTTGATTGCTTCTGTGATATAGTTTCCATGCAGTGAAGCACCGAGAAGCATCCCCAAGTGACATCTCAAGGCATTATCTGCAAACCAAATTTGACGAGAAGCTGAAGGCATCCTCAACCTACTGCCCGGAAACCAAATTTTAAATTGCCACCAGTTGTCGCCACCTGTAGGTGCAAGTGAGCGAAATGCAATCCCAAGCATCGTCTCATGGCATGGTAGCCTACATGTATTAGCCTATAGTATCTTCTACAGGGGGCTAATGATCGGCTGATGCAGCAACAACAACATTTTCCCAGTTAGACGGCAGATTTTGAAATAAAAAACGAGGCCGCGCTATGTCATCAGTCAACTGAGACAGTCACGTGGTTGTGTATGAAGATTGGGGTGGGTCTTATCTAATAGTGATCCAATGAAAATGCTCGTATTAGTTTAAAATGGCGGGGCCGAATGACCAATCACTGAACGGGAGACAGCTGGAACAGTACGTTGACACTGTCTGTTAATACAGGGGCGTCGGAAGCAAATTCAAAGTGGTACGGCCACTATCATTGCACTTTAGGTGAGGATCCAGGGGCCGCCCAGGCCCCAGATGCTCCTGGGGTCTAGATCGCCGAAGAAGCGTTCTGAGCGATTTCTGGCGTCAATCAAAATCACTCTGCATTGAAGTGTATTTTTAGTTCTTTCCTAACCCTTTTACCATTGAAAACGCAATCGATGGTGGTTTTCTGCGATGCTGAATTACAAAAAATTGTGTATAGTATAGTACTGTATCCTAGGCACATCGTGTAGAAGTAACCGAGATGATGCATCGATAATGTATACCAAATTTTACATTGAGCATTTGAACAGTGTCAGAGATAGAGATCATTAATGATTTTACATAAATTAAAGATGGTTGCCCATCCTTCCCGTCACTCAGAGGAACTAATGTGGTTATTCATTAATGCAAGTCTCTTCATACATCGATGCTGTAAATCAAGTTTCGTATAGAACATTTGAATGGTATCAGAGATAAACATCATTAAAGATTCTGAATAAATTAAAGATGGCCGCCAAGATTTCCGCCCAATCAGAGAAATCAGATCTGTCATTCATCGTAAGTCTCTTGATGCATCAATGATGTATACCAAATTTTACACTGAGCACTCCAACGGAATCAGAGATAGAGATCATTAATGATTTTGCCTAAATTAAAGATGGCCACCAAAGATTTTCAGTCAATCAGGTCCCGATTCAAAGTATCTGGATGTATTGATGATATATACCAACCTTCATATAAAACAATTGAATGGTAACCGAGATATGTATGCTATCATTATCGATTTCGCATGAATTAAAGATGGCCTCCAGGGTTCCCAGCTAATCAGAAAAGCCTGTTTGGTAATTCGTTGAAAGTTGCTTGATGTATCGATGATGTATATAAAATTTCGTATTGAACAGTTGAATGGTTTCCGAGATATGGATCATTATCCATTTTGCATGAAATTAAAGATGGCTGCTAAGGTTCCCACCCAATCAGGTCCCAATTCTATAGGCTTCTGGTCCTTGACTAGGCAAATAAGCATTGGAATTCATCAGCGAAACAGTTTTCCGGCTATCTCGCTCACGAACGGACGTACGGACAGACGGACGTACAAGATGATGACAATACCCCATGGCCAAAAATGGCCGAGGGGTAAAAACATGGGTCTGTGCCTGATAAATTTTAAGCCTTTTGGGGTTGCAACTCATTCATAAAAAGCTCCCTGTACATGAACAACTGCACTGACAACTGCATGCCATCATCTGTCAGTCTGAAGACCAGCAAGGTTGAATTCAGTTCAATTCAGGAAATTGATCATATGCACAGTGTACACGCAAACATTAGGAACACAGTTGTAATTAATATAGTAATATACGTGTGTAGACAAATGATTCGTGCAGAAGCTTCAGGGTAAATCCTATGATGTGCAATACAATTATTTGTTAGCAAAATTGAAGGAAATGTTGTCCTTCGTTTAAGATGACACGAAATTCAAAAATCAGGGATTCAGTACTGCGGGGATTTCCCGCCAGTTATTTCACATTATACTTCTGAAATAAAATATGGTTCATGCAAAAGTTTTAGGGTAAATCATATGATGTGGAATAGAATGATTTCATATAGCAAAATTGAAGGCCCATTTTGACTGGAACGGACAAGAAGAAGAGAAACTCAGTGGTGCCACCTTCAGGCAGATGTTGCTGGAATGCAATACGGACTGGCGTCCTGTTGCAAGGAATGCGTATTCCGAATTTCGGAATAATCCAACACAGCATTAGGAAGTTATCGCTTCGAACAGATGTACACGGAAAAAAAATCTATTTTGAGCCAGTGGCACCACCTTCAGGCCGATGTTGCTGAAATGCAATACGGACTGGCCTCTTGTCGCAAGGAATGCGAATGCTGAATTTCGGAAGAATCCAACAAAGCGTTAGGAAGTTATCGCTTCGAACAGACATGCACGGACGTACACGAACATCCACGGACTCAAAGAAGCAAGAACCAGTGGCGCTACCTTCAGGCAGATGTTGCTGAAATGTAATACGGACTGGCGTCTTGTCACAAGGAATGCGTATTCTAATTTTGGAAGAATCCAACAAAACTTTAGGAAGTTATCGCTTCGAACAGACATGCACGGACGTACACGGACATCCACGGATGCAAAGAAGCAAGAACTAGTGGCGCCACCTTCAGGCAGATGTTGCTGAAATGCAATACGGACTGGCCTCTTGTCGCAAGGAATGCGAATGCTGAATTTCGGAAGAATCCAACAAAGCGTTAGGAAGTTATCGCTTCGAACAAACATGCACGGACGTACACGAACATCTACGGACACAAAGAAGTAAGAACCAGTGGCGCCACCTTCAGGCAGATGTTGCTGAGATGTAATACAGACTGGCATCTTGTCGCAAGGTATGCATATTCCGAATTTCGGAAGAATCCAACAAAGCGTTAGGAAGTTATCACTTCGAACAGACGTACACGGACATTCACGGATACGAAGAAGCAAGAACTAGTGGCGCCACCTTCAAGCAGATGTTGCTGAAATGCAATACGGACTGGTGTCTTGTCGCAAGGAATGCGTATGCCGAATTTCGGAAGAATCCAACTAAGCGTTAGAAAGTTATCGCTTCGAACAGACATGCACGGACGTACACGGACATCCACATACGCAAAGAAGCAAGAACTAGTGGCGCCACCTTCAGGCAGATGTTGCTGAAATGCAATACGGACTGGCGTCTTGCCGCAAGGAATGCATATTCCGAATTTCGGAAGAATCCAACAAAGCGTTAGGAAGCTATCGCTTCGAACAGACATGGACGGACGTACACGGACATCCACGGACACAAAGAAGCAAGAACCATTTTAAAGTCCCCGGCCGCGTTGCGGCGGGGGACAATAAGACTGTTATTTAAGGGAGTTTATGATCAATTTCTATGCTTGTGAAAGATAACGAACATACACGGAATATACTACCGACTTACTTGACACAAAACAGCATTGTGACACGTCAACACAAGTTGAATACTGATGCTAGCTCATCAAATGTGTGGTTGTATACGCGTGCACTCGAAACATGCGGAAGATAGTACGGCAGACATCTACACCAAAGGAACGACTGTCGCCACAATATCTGTCTTGTCTACATAGCATTTTTCCGAATCTTAATGTATGTGACACCGTTTAACCAATACAATTTTGTAGTCCTTGGCGATGGGTTTCAACCCCCAGTTGCTTCTCGATTGAATTACTGATGTCACACTTCAGAACTGACGGTGAAGTGCCACAATGACCAGTGTTTCGAGGCGGCATATGATCCAGAGAGCTAGATATATGGCATCTTCATTATATCAAGCCAATTTCTACAATCCCACTTCGAACCTGCCTTGATGTATCTGACCACCTTCAATGTTCAAAATACGAGGTGTAAATTTCACCTAGGAACGAGAGACGAACCAATCAATCTACACGCCGATCGTGTGCAGAGTGACATCATCCTCAAGTAGCGACGTCATTCCTCCTAACATGGTGGTTGTGTTGGCCCAATATATAGGTCAGCCAATCAATAACGTTCTTCTATGACACATTTCGAAATTCGAATGGATTCGAGGTCAGTAACGTCTCGTATCTTTTTATAAGTTCTTTGAAAATTGAAGGGGACCAGATATATCAAGGAAAGTTCGAAGTGAGAACGTAGAAATTGGCTGGATAAAATGAAGATGGATAGATGGTAGTATAGTGAGAATGACGATGTTTATGTAGACAATTAATTGAAAAACAATTTATAACATGTACAGTTTATTTTATTATGGATAATATATTTCGCAGGTGGTGGACTTTGGGGGCTCAAGCGTAACATCTATGAAACAATGCGAATTGGATCTTTACAAACCTCTTTGCGAACCCATCGTCATGGTAAGAGCCTTGTTGTTTGCCCAGAATTTCTCCGACTCCATACTCCGTCCGACATAGTCCGATGACCTGGTGCCGACGCTTTTCTACATCAGAAAATCGATCATGGGATAAATGGAGTTTATTAGAAACAACATTGCATCATGGGATATCTTCCAGTTCTGAGGCACTTGATTGGTTAATTCAAATTTTCAAACAGAAATCCGGAATTTTCATTGGCCCGTGGAGAAAAGTTGAACAAAAATCCAGCCAATCATAGTGATTTTGCAAAGGTTCATTTGAATCTCTGTGCCTACGCTCATAAACAGCTTGTGTCACTGACGTCCCTATACTAACAAGGAGAGTAGTGGCATCAGTGACGCAAGCTGTTTTTGAACGTTCTCCGTGTTCGGGTTTATCATTTCTCCCATCGGGTGTGCGGTTTGCCTACTATAGAAAAGACACCGCAATTATGACAGTGTTTCCACCTTGTGAGAACACAAACTCATCTCTGATTTGTATATACGATATGTCATAGTTAAAACTTAAATGCGTAGCTTTCGCTTAACATACCTTATAAACTTTGGGTAAAGTATCAACTTGAATCATGAGTCCAAAATCAGTACTAAGAGGATTACAGTTTTTCAATCTAGTTTGTCTTTGACTGGGAGCAATATTGTCTCTATTCATTGTGGCATTCTTGTTTCATGTAATAATGACTCGTAATATATTGGATTTCACTCGCTTAATAATTATGCCCCCTTCTAATTAGAGGGGGGGGGGCATATAGCGATCGCTTTGTCCGTCCGTCCGTCTGTCGTAGCGTCCGTCTGTCCATCCATCCGTCTGTCCGTCCGTCTGTCAGTCCGAATTTCTTGTCCGCGCGATATCTCGGTTAATAATTGATGGACAGGATTGAAACTTGCATGGAATGTGGTCAGTGCCTCGTAGTTGTGCAGCGTAGAGTTTTTTCCGAGTTCCGGTATAATTTTCAAGAGTTATGGCCCTTTTTCTGAAATCTCTGTGAATGGGACTTGTCCGGGCTGGATCTTGGTTAATATTGTATGGACAATTATGAAATTTGCCTGATATGTGGTCAGTGCCTCACAGTTGTGCAGCGTAAAGTTTCTCCCCGTTTCGCTTATATTTTCAAGAGTTATGGCCCTTTGTTCCTGAAATCTCCGTGAATTGGGACTTGTCCGGGCTGGATCTTGGTTAATATTGTTTGGACAATTATGAAATTTGCAGGGTATGTGGTCAGTGCCCTGTAGTTGTGCAGCCATTCTCAAAGAGAGCCGTGTCTACCCGCGGGAGACCAAAGCGACTCTCATGTAAACTGGTGACATTTTTGAATCTCCAATCTCAAAGCGAGGCAGCATGACATCACTCGCTCGACTGGGACTATTTTCCAAGTGATCATATGACCACACACGTGACTCGCTTGACAGACAACATGATGAACAATCCACATGTGATTAGAAACAGCTGATCAATGTGTACATCTCAGATGCCAGCGCCATCGGCTGCATTTTTGCTCGATTTTCTGAGTTGGGGGGGGGGGGGGAAGCACCCTTTCTCATAACGTTTTTTTCCCACAAAATTATTATAATTTTTTTTTCTTTTTTTTTATAAGTAGGCCTTATCCCAACCCATAAAACGTGTACGATTGAATGAAGCTAAAGTTGGATACAAATAAATAGAGGAGGAAAATTGTAGCATTGTTAAAATGAATACTTACAACCTGGTCTTGCATTATTGAATTCAGGGGCGAAACAACGAAAGTTATCATAGGCATATCCAGGCCATGCCGCTTCTGCAGAACCCATGGTAGAAGTTGAAATATCAAGCTTTTCCCATAGCCTGTAGGTAGAACAACAATACAGTCTCTGCCGTTGTAAGCTGCCGTCAGTGCCTCTACTTGTTTTTCTTTCAAGGTGACACAAACACCCAGCTTTCTCTTAGCGAATTCCAGCGCTTCGATGAAATTACCCGTTTCTCTCTCACCGTGGCCAGCTGGCATGGGCGCAGCCATATTGTTTTCTTGATCGGAACTGTGCGAACTACTTCCTGTATTAGATAACTCGCTTTCACGGCCAAGTATACATACCGACAATAATTTGTTCGCGATTGATATGCTCCGAAACGGAAAGAGTCATTTCTCAATTATATAGCCCACGTTATGTTTAGCAATTCGCTTCTAACTCGGCGGAGTCAGCAGGTCAATGACAAGCCGGATACAGACGGGTGAAAATCATACGCCGCCTACTCACCCCCCAAATTTTGGGGGGATGGCTCCCATTTACCCGTGAGACTCTTTCTCGCAGTAGGGAGTCTCGCGAGACGAGAATGGTTGTGCAGCGTGAAGTTTCTCTGCGTTTCGCATATATTTTTAAGAGTTATGGCCCTTTGTTCATCAAGTCTTTGTGAATTGGGACTTGTCAGGGCTGGATCTCGGTTAATATTGTATGGACAAGTATGGAATTTGCAGGATATGTGGTGAGTGCCCTGTAGTTGTGCAGCGTGAAGTTTCTCCGTGTTTCGCTTATATTTTCAAGAGTTATGGCCCTTTTCTTCTTGAAATCTTTGTGAATTGGGACTTGTCCCGGCTGGAGCTCGGTTAATATTGTATGGGCAAGTATGGAATTTGCATGATATGTGGTCAATGCCCCATAGTTGTGCAGCGTGAAGTTTCTCTGCTTTCGGTTATACTTTCAAGAGTTATGGCCCTTTGTTCATCAAATCTAAGTGAATGGGATATATTTATTTGTCCAGGCTGGATCTCAGTCCATGACCGATTTGCACCGGGAAAATGGCTATAAAATTGTTATTCTACATTCCAAAGCAGACCACATAGGTACTGAAGTATGAAATTGCCCCCAAAAGAGTGAATTGGATGCAAAATTCAAAGTTCACGATCGCTTCATAATTTCACCACAATATTCAGGTCACATTTTTGGATTTGGCGAAAGCCCCGGGCGACCATCTTGCATCAAAACATTGTATTATTACTTGTTGGTCGGTACTTGGAATATGTATTATGCGAGGCATGCCGAAAAAAGTGACTGAAACAGAATTTTTATAATTAGCCAAATTAGGCCTCTACTTACCAATACAGAACAGAACAATGGCGGAGCAGTGTCAGATTAAATCGGAAGGGGGGGGGGGGGCATACAATTGAGCAATCTCTGATTGCTTCCTTGCTGTGTTTCATATCCAATATCTATATTTGATCTAACATCCTTTTGCCAGGTTTTGTTGGGAGAGAGATACGGCCCTCCATCCATTCCTATGACAATCAGTGCTAAAGAATTCCAACTACTGAAGAAAACTGCTCAAGAATTGGCTCAGAACCCATCACAGTTCCTTCAAACATTAAAACAGGTCTTATTGCCTCCCTTGTTTGAGGAGCTCTTGGACTCCGGAGGAGATATTCACGCGGAATATCTGGAGAACATAGCATTGCTACATTCCCTATACCGGAAAGACACCAACTCTGTCCCGCCCAGCTATGTGCTCGAAGACGACTTGAAACAGCAGAAGTACGTCACCAACAGCAGTTCAGAGGTTGTTTATAGTTTTGTCCTTCCTGGCTTGTAAAATGTCGCTTGGTAGCTAATAATCGAGATTTTTGATTACTTCAAATTAATGATCAGGAAGTCTCCTGTCAGATCCTGTTTCACCTACGTGTCCATACTTTCTTCTATGAGGTTATCTGCCATTCGCTATGCGATCTGGTCACTTTATATGATCATTTATTACCTCACAAGCAAAGTCGTATTCAATATCTGGATTGTAATTGGTTAAAAGGTAGGGTCGTATAAACCCATACACCCTGAGTGATGTCTCGCTACTCGAGGTATATAAAAACAACTCACATGCGATTGAAACCGCCGCTTTCGCTTCGAAAGTTCAGCTGACCATATCTCAATATGTATGGAATAACTTTCGCCCACTCGTCAAAATTTAATGGAATAACGTCATAGTGCATCATTTTCACCGAGTATCCGACATATAACTCACCAAATGGTGCCATTTGTTCCAAAAATTAAGGTCGTTTCCCGAACGAAACAGATCGAAATGGACTGATGTGTTGTGGCTCACTTCTCTCGCAGCGCAGTAACAAAGTGCGGACAGGTTCGTAATCGAAATGCCCCGCTGAAATTCGTACACCCTTCGGCTGACGGCTCGGGGGTGTCAGGTAGGGTCGTAACTTTCCATACACCCGGGAGAAAACCTGAATAACTAATAGTGTCACTGGCTTTGACGTCATATCCTTCAGTGACCAACCTGGCCACTTCCGGGTTTCCCCACATGTAGCTTGAATTTCCGTTGAAACTGCGCGGTGATTGGTCATGAATTCGGAGGTCGTGCACTGGGCGTGACCTTCTGGTAGACTGATCATATAACATAAAAACAAGGGGCGGAGTAAGATTTTAATCATTAGGAAGTGTAACATGTTCCCAATTTTATTCTTTTGAGCGAATAGGTATGATAAGGTTTTCAGTGAAACGCGAAGAGTGAACTTTGATTGATCAGCAGCATTGTATTGACGTATACTGCTCAGCAATATTTAACGGCTATTTGTATATATATTATTTTCGAAGGACAAGATACAACTGTTCCTGTATACCATAGCTACAGCTGCTTGCCAAGAAGGGCATCTTGCCGAGGAAGCGAAAGAAAAATATTTTCAGTCTGGTAAGTTCAGTTTTCCATCAAGATTTAAGGATTATTGTTGCTTGGCACCTTTTGTTTGAAACAATATGGTGATTTAGTCTAACACAGATTCAATGTCACTGAAATCATTCCTGGATACTTTCGTTAGCATCAAAATTATATTTTCTCAATTACTCAACAAGTTATCATGAGCTAGATGGAGTACAAAGGTGCTAAGATGTCTTTGTTATTGTTACAGCAAACTTTTCTCCACGTAAACGCAATTTAGTGCACCAGCGAGTCACTCGCCAGGGTCGAAAGCTTCTACATTCAATTGCGTTTACGTGGAGAAGGTAATTGCAGAGTTTGATCCTTTGTACGACTGTAAAACAGTATATCAAAGTTCATTATGAACTCCTGATTCCGGATGGTTTTCTTCAAAAATGTATCTTTCTACAATTTTATTTTTCCAGCCTTTGACACCTTTCTTTCAAACATCCTCAATCCTTCTAGAACGGGATCTGCTCAGAAAGTTGTTTGTGTCGAGAGGAAATTGAATGGGTTACGAGAACAAATCCAAGACAATCAGACAAAAAATTGTGAGAAATACATTGACGTAGTGAACATCAAAGAGAGATTTTGTGTGGATTCCAATCTTCAACGACGACTTCAAGACTTGAGCAAGAGAGTTGTTTCTCGGGCATCATCTACCTTGTCCTACACCACTGACTGGTCGCGTGAAGGCGTGAGGACAACGGTACCAGACAATTTACAGTATTTGGTAAATATGTGTCGAGATGTTGAGAAAGTTTTAATTGGACTGGTTGACAAGTTTGAAGAACGGTTCAAAGAATCATTTCATCCAGCTACCAGGCTGCTACGGGAGGTTCGGCATCATGTGGCAATGAGCCATCAGCTTGCGAAGCCATTTAGTGGTCAAGAGGAAGTTCTCTCACAAATAAAGCAGAAGATTGAGGCTTCTAGCTTGCCCCTTGTGATACACGGAGCTTCTGGTTCTGGAAAAACTTGCCTCATTGGGAAACTCTGTGAATTATTTCCTCAATGGCTTGGAGCTAACTGTGTTAAAATCGTGCGCTTTCTGGGCACCTCTGAACTGACCAAAGATCTTAGATCTACTCTGAACAATATTTGTGATCATCTTACCAGATTTTTGAATGCGGAAGGTGATTCAAAAACAACAGCAGACGTACCAGATGCATTGGGTTGTATGTTGTCACTGGGCGCGAAAATCCAAAAACCCTGCCTAATTGCCCTCGATGCAATCAATGAACTTTCACCAGCAGATGCGAGTAATGTGCTCTGCTTGCTTTCGCAGAACCTACCAGACAATGTAAAATTTGTGATTTCCGTAACATCTGATACCGAATCATCAGATTCGAACATTTGGTGGGAGCATATTACATGGAAATTCCACCATGCTGATCAATGTGTAGAGATCCCCTCATTTTCAACGGAATCATCACTATATGTTCTGAACCAACATCTAAAGAAATCTCAGAGATGTCTTACGGCCTACCAGAGGGACAGTCTCGTCTCTTCTTTCAGTCGGTGTCCGACCCCTCTATTCATCAAGTTAGCTATCGAAGAGGCATGCCTCTGGACATCTCACACAAAACTCGGCCAGTCTCCCGTGGACCAACCCTTCGCAAATTTGATAGAACGGACGTTGGTGAGGTTGGAGATGGTACATGGAAAACTTCTCGTCTCAAGGACATGCGCTTTAATTTCATCCGCCAGAAGAGGCCTTTCCAGCTTAGAGCTAGATGACATCTTGCCACTGGACGATGAGATTGTCCTGGAAGTCTTTGCTGGTTCTCCGCCGTTACACCAGGACATCATTCGAATACTCAGCCTTCGAGTGAAACAGCTCCTGTGTGGTCTTCAGTCATTTCTCTCTGCCACGGAAGAACGAGGTTGTGTTCTACTGACATGGTCACATAAGTCCATCCAGAAAATTATTGATGAGAAGTACCTCCGTGCAAATGACTTGACCCAAAATCGTGCTATACACAAACTCACAGCTGACTATTGGATGGGATTACATACCGGTAACGAGAGAAATTCTCTTCTGCTCACGGAAGATGGCAAGTGGATATCAACCCCATCAGTGCGTGGTCTCCATCACCAGCCGTCGACATTCAAAAATGGTGCGTGTAATATCCGGAAAATGGCGGAACTCCCATTCCATCTAGTTCGTTCGGGTGACTTAGAAAGGTTTGATGACATTTTGTTAAACCTGGATTGGATACTTTCCAAATACCATGCGATGTCTCTCGATAGCGTGATTTCTGACTTTCAACTTGCCGCGATACTGGAGAAGAATCGCGGATATGCTGAACTCGTAAAAGCCTTAGTGTGTTGTAAAGGCACTGAGGCACGGACGCATTTTGTGAAACAGCTAGAATTTCAACTTCTGCCTTCATCAGAGAAGTATCCGGGAACTGTTGGAAAAATTGTTCGTGAAATTCAGAGCGAGAAGACATTCATCTGCTGCAGTGGACTGAAGTCATCCGATTCGCAATCAAAAGGAGACCCTGATTCAGGTATGATGATGGTTTTAACTAGTAATGAGATACTAAATAAACTTATTTTATATCATTCATGGTCTAATTTCTGGCTTGACTGGTTTTGTCCAGTAAGATTACAACACATATAAGGGAAGTGGGAAGAGGTGCCGACATACTGACAGTCACATGACTTCACAGTCTAGTCTCTTCTGGTTAACCTATTCTGAAGCACATACCAAGAATCTAACAATTCGTGAAATATGTTGTATCTCAGGTACGCTTTTATTGTACCTGTTCATGTGGCAACTTAGATGGCATGACCACACGGCCCCTAGCACCGGCATAAGTGGTATTAGAAACTGGCGTGTATTTATATAGATATATATATATATTTTTGTTTTGTTGATAATATTATCGTGTGACTCCGGTCTGCCTACTGAATGTTTTTCTAAATATTTACATCTGGCATCAAGTCAATGATACTTCGTGATTTTTACTATAGACATCCAGACCTTTATAATATTAACTCGGATATGATTTGTGTATTTCAGTTTGTGATGTCGACCCATCGCTCCAGAACCTCGCATACAATTCAGAGAAGGGTATCATCGCCGGGTTGACCAAAGATGGAAGAATTGGGGCGATGAACTTGACACACAAGACTTGTAGTTGGAGTTACTTCCCTTTAAAAGCTGACTTATCCGAGAGTCACTGTATTTTGTCCAGAGATGCCTCTAAATTAGTTGTATTCGGATGCGGGCTCGCTGTTGTTGACATGGTGCAGAGGAAATCTATCCTGATCCGCGATCCCTCAATTAATCCCTCAGGTGCCCTGGGAAGATACGTTAAAGCAGCTATTTCGAAAGACAATAAAAGAATTGTAGCTGAAGAATTCGCTGGTGAAAGTGCATCCATCCTACATGTTATAGACTTGAATGCTGGCGATCAGAAATATCCATGTCTGCCTGGGTTGATTCTTTTCACAGAAAACAGAGTGCTATTTGGCACCAAAAAAGCTGGCACTAGTCCTACAGATCGCTACTGTCTCATGATGGAAGTCATGTTGAGTGGACAAGGCCCCGCCAGACAATTAAGCCTAGGAAATCAAGTCCGGGAATCAGATATCCTTTGTGCGAGTCCAGCAGAAGAACAGATCGCAGCTATTTCACTAGAAGCATACAAACAAAAAGGCGGGAAGAAGAAGGGAAGGCAGTTAACAGTGAGTCTGTTCGCCACCAAACAAGACAAACTTTTACGAACATACCAGACAGACCTCGAACAGAATCTCGATCGCGAGCTGACTGACCCGAGGGCACGATTCCTTACGTCTTGTATAATGATTTTCTCTTCCAGGAGTACATGGAGACTGGACTTAGTCACTGGAGAACTGACAGAGGTTCTGTCTTTCGGTTTAATTAATCCTGTAGTTTCCCAGGATGGATCCTACGTTGCAGGTGTTGTGAAAGATATGCACGCTTCGCATCTCTGCATAGTCGCTACGGAATCAGCTGACACCATAGTGAAGTATTTCCTACCTACTGGAATTGGAGTGGATTTTCTAACCAGCTCAAAACTGGACATATTTCTGTTCTTTGTCAGAGGAAATACGCTTCCTGCGGTTTTTGTGGCAAACGACAATTTGAGGAGAGCGCTAAATCTGGCTGAGAACGGACTCAACATGCCCGTTTTCTCGACCAGTGCGGGTGACCTATCAGATCAGCCGGGTGCTTACGAAATCCAACAAACGCAGTCCAATGCTCCAGAAATCGTGGTAGAAAGAATCAGTCCACCGTTACTAACAGGTCACCCCAGTCCGCGGCCTAAAACATCCAGAGGCCAGAATTCCAATGGCGACCTTAGCAGTTCATCCATACTTAACAGTAGTGGCGAAGGGATTCAGATGGTGGAGGTGCACAAAGACGACTCACCGCATCATCAGGGTAAACGGTTAGAGGAAAAGGCCTACTTCGCCAAGGCTCCCCAAAGTGAGAAGCAACTTATGCAGAACAATACCGCAACCATTCGCCTGAGAAAAATGAATTTCGACAACACAGAAGTTACATCGGACAATAGTGCTGCACCGGTTCTGGTCTCTTTCAAAGACGACATACCAATAGATGATCCAATGGAGGAAGGCAACGGATCTGCGTTAGGACCAGTTGATGGAAAGTCTGCAGATCCAAACGCACGGAATAGTGACACAATGAAAGGCAGCGACTCTGGATCAGTTGTGTCCTCTTCATCGGGTTCATGGTCAGAGTCTGAGTCTGTTACATCCTCTTTGTCAACGATTGCTAAAGACGATTCTGCAAACCCGGTAGATGAATCTAAGACTCAGGAATACCCAGTTGCAGGTGCGGAGCAGCATCATGGGAAGAAACGCCATGACAGTTCCTCTGGATCGGACACTCATAGATCAGGATCGGGATCAGGTTCGTCAAAATCTGGATCCGAATCGGACTCGGGATCATACACCAGTGAAGCTAGTAAAAACGAAAATGAGGATCGTTTACCAAATAGTGTTAAGAGGGACGAGGACATGTCGATTTCAGCCATTTCAGAGGGAAATCAGGTGAAATCTTCTGATGGGATAACTGATAATGGGCCAGATACAACACAGTCGACCACTGAAGTCAGTGATTTCCGGGCAAACTACTTCATTTCGTCTGCATCAGAAGAAGACTATGACGGCGAAGTGGAAGACAATACAATCACGGAAGGAGACTTGTACGAGGATAGTAAGGCATCCGGAGAAAGTAATATAGTAGCTGGGCAGGTGGCAAAGACGGCCAAGAGTATGGACCGAGAGCTTCCCATGGATACCACAGAAGATTCGGACGAATCTGGAGATTCAGAAGACGAGCGGGAAACAAAGCATTCAGAGGTAGCCACTCCGCGACGTCCAGTTCTCTTGCCTAGAAAAAATACCTCCAAAAATTACTTCCTTTCAGATGACGAATTGGACAACCCTGGAACTGCTGAGCCTGCGCTGGATAGACCAGAAAGCGCCGCCCAGGAGAACGCAAATGTAAAATCGGAACAAAATAACCCTGATCGAGATACAGAAAAATATAGCTCTGCTGACTCGGAGACGTCGAGTTCGCAGTCTGAGGAAGGCAAATCCAGGACATGTATCATTATGTGAAGACGTAATCGGCATGGTCCTCACAACGCCGATGGAGGGAAATGTTTCAATAACATTTTTGTCTGATATGCAAATTGCTTCAGCTAGATATTTTAAAGTATCATTACTTCATAAAGCATTGCGTGCAGAAAGCATCTTATATGGTATATGTTTATCGAATAGGCGGAAGAACGCTTATTACTATAGGCCCATAAGGAAGTTTGCATTTTCTGTTTTCCTTGTGAGATTAAAAGGAGGTATATATTTTTCATTTGGTAATAAATGCATCCTTGATATTGTTAATTCGAGACGTGATCAATCAAAATGTTCTTTTCTGATGGGTTCTCATTCGCATAACCTTATATCTCATCAATATTTTGACAATAATACCTCATTTGAGACCGGTCAGTAAATGCCCATCCTATAATATTTTTTAGAGATCTCTATATTGTGAATTACAATCTTTTAGTGCTAACATAATAATAATTGTGTCTATACAGTTTGTGCCAAATGGTATATTTGTGGTTATTGTGGTATAAGGGATCATTTTTCTACGGCATACAAGAGATGACCTCCATTGTGACGCTGCAAGCTTGGTGTATCACCTGGAGATGCCAGCAGCAAAACAAGGGGGATATCAGAATTGTCCGAAAAGCACAGGGAAGATTCATAATCTGTGCTGCACAGACTTTACACCTACAAATATCTGCTACCGGGAGGTCTAACGAGCGCTTCGATTGGTTGCTCTATATGAGAGGGAGGAAAGCCCTGTGATATAATGTTGTACATATTGCAGCTGACGTATTCAGACTAGCGAAGGAGGGAACTCTCACCCTCAGTAAAGCCCCGTTCACAGATCCAGTAACGGACGTAAAACTGGCAAAACTTGCGCTGAACAGACAACAACCATTTAGGTAGTCAGACTGTGTTGTTGCATGAAGGGATTTTTCACTGACGAATCCGTATACCAGGTAAACTTTTATAAACTTCCTGTTCTCCTCGTATGTTACATTACATGTCTATCCATATATGGACATAGTCGTGATTGTGATCATGGATTACCGTGTATGGGTCACGTCAATGTGCCGGTTCAAGTTCAAGTTCGGTTCGTAATTTCCCCCTTATGGAGTATATATTAATATACAATCAATTAGGAACCACTCAACATTTTATAGCTCAACTATCGTGCTGTGAAGTGAACATTCATTATACAATTCTACAATTGGACGAACCACTATCCTGAAAATACATTTATACAATTCTACAATTTGGACGAACTACCATAAGCCGGTACTATCACGGTTGTGAATGTATTCCCGACTGCACTCAAAAGTCCAGACGGGATTTTCTTTTGTAGCTTCAGTTTTGACTCCAAAGTATTTGTATATTGTACGACTGCTTTTCTTCGCTATATATACCGAAGACTTATAGTTCTGCACCACAGTAACTGTGTTATATTTAAAGTCTCATGTAATCTCTTTAAGTTGTTCCGTTCTATATACATTTGACATCCTTTTTCAAAATAGACTTTTCTTATTTAAAGTTCTCTCTTCTCTCCTAATGGATAACAAAGTTAACTACATTCATTAAGTCTCCATCCTCCAGAATATATTTGTGGGTTCATCTTTTTGACATTGATATTGGCTGTTGATATTATGTTAATTGTCAGTTTATTTTTGCTGACAGTCTAACTCATAAATCTCAGTAATAACTGATCCTGGTGTTTTATGGGGATATTTACTTCCTGGTTAACACCGTGCTCTCAGATATACATTTCGCCATATATAGTATTGATATTATCTGTGGTCTAGATTATATTTGTAAAACAAATGGGTCTTTTTCAAAATGATTATATATTGACAAATGTTAGAACTACTTTATAGTGTATATCGGTGCTTTGTGGCAGAGCGCTCGATTCGCAAGCAGCAGGTCCCAGGTTCGATCGCGGGCCTAGTAATATCAAAAATTTGAAAAATGGAACTATCTTCCTCGCTTAGCGCTCAGTGGGAAGAGGATAGATCAGTGACTGGTTGACTCTTGACTGGGTCGTCCTGATTGCCGAAAAATTGTTGAAGGCGACGTTAAAATCCTATTCACTCACTCTTTAGAGTCCTTAGAAGGATAAATATTAAAAAGTCGCTCAACTATAAGTATAAATCACTCAAATTTGAGTTAAATTCACTCAAGTTGAGTGGAATTCACTCAACTTGAATGATTTCTTAACTCAAACTTGAGTGGAATCAATTTTCACTCAAGACTGAGAGAATTTTGCTCAGATAATAATCGAGTGTAAAGCTAATAACCATTCAGAGAAGTAATCCTAGAGACGATTCTCTGATCCCCGATCATTTCAGCATATTGTCAATATTAGTGTAGACAAAAACTCTTGTTGTATTCACACTATTCACATGAAGGCATAAATAAGCCCTTTCTACACGGACAACTCTGGATAAGTGAAGTGTCCGTGTAGATGAGCAACAAGATTTTCTCGTTGCCAGCGTTGCCATGAACGACGGAATCCATGGAGAGGAAATCGAGAACTAATTGTTTGCTTTCACTTTCAGAAAATACCGAAAGTTGATGAGCGGCATGGAAGCCGCGCACGCATAAAACGTGATAGCTATCTTCACGGCGAAGTTTCCTTATTCACTTGTCAAGATTGTCAAGAACAACTGTACAACCAGCTTTTGAACAAGTGGGAATTGACCAGGAAAAGTTGTTACTTTTTACTTTCAACACGAGCACTTTTTCCTTGTCTTGGAAAAATTTTCAAGAGAAACTTGACCGTGTAGAACGGGCTTAAACAAGGCTCAACCTTCTAATATGCAACTGTTTAAAGAAATTGCTTCGATTTTTTAAGCCTCTAAAAACGCAAATGTTACATTTAACATCTAGAGGGTTGGAGGAGGGAAAACATTTAGAAACTGTTGTTTCACCACTTTTAAGTGTTGGATGTAACAGCTTAAAATGTTGGATTTAACACTTAAAAGTGGTGAATACAACACTTTCTAAATGTTTTCCCTCCTCCAACCCTCTAGATGTTAAATCTAACATTTGCGTTTTTAGAGTTGTAATGGTAGGAATATGATATTCATGGAATCGTCCATGAGATATCTTTATTGATAACCAGCATGTTCAATTATCTTTGGCTTCATTTGGACAATCAACCGGTTATGAACCCAGTTTCTGTACATAACATATATATTATCGACAATTGTCCTCTTTTCTCCGATATTATTTCAGTATATTAAGCTGATTTTAATGTATGTTCATAATAATAAAGAATTCCTTCTTTTGACTGTGATAGACTATTGGCATCTTACTCTTCAAAAATCTATTCATCTCAGGTTTATACTTAAGGGAGAATTTTCTAACATTGAAGAACGTGGAATCGGACATTTTATTTTGTGACCTATAAATGTTATTTACGAAATGATATTCGGAAGAGAAAAGATTGCATTTTACGACTTTACGTATTCATTTTGCATTCAGTTCACTGTAACAGGCGTGATTGTTGAACATAGTTTTTCTACTTAATAATTATTCTTGTATATCAATATATTACGACTCAGATAGGAGTTAGCACACGAAGGGAGATAACTGGTTTGGTCTGTTAACGGATCACATCAAGGGAGATAACAGTTGATGAGATTAACAAGAATACATGTACTCAAGTTGTACGGTTTCGTGAAACGTGAGACTTTTATCATTGAAGAACACTTGAATGCGCCAAATAATTCATCGAATTTTTCATCATATTTTTTCTATAATATTGCCCGTTCATAATGCATGCGATATTCTTTGAATACCAATTAACTAATATTACCGTTGCGTACACTCGTAAAACGCAAGTGTTGCGTTAAACATTATAAATGTCCGACAAGTGACATTATATAATGTGTTATATTTCTAACACTCTCAGAAAGTGTTGAAGGAAGTGTTATATCCAACATTATAGTGCTGTATCAGGAGCAATATAGCACTTTACAACGCTAAATTTAACACTTGTGAAGTGTTGTAATGCTCCTGATACAGCACTGTAAAATAATATTGGATATAATACTTTTTTTAACGTTCATAAAGTTAGACCGCGGTTCGCAGTTCGTTATTCGGCACCAGTCATTCAGCGACTCGTAACAGCGCCGCTAGCAGCGCCCACTGGCGTCAGATTTGGGATATGAATATGCAAACATATAGAGCATGACATTCTCTCTTGCTATACGGAGTTTGGAGTTAATCAAAAAAAATACAGATTTCCATATCTGAGGAAATAATTGCTGGTCTCCTCGAATAGTAAAACACTTTCTGAGAGTGTTACATAACAATTTATATAATGTTGTCACTCCTCGGACATTTATAATGTTAAATACAACACTTTAATTTTAAGGGTGTACGTTAGTAATTATCAGTAACATTTATTATTTTGGATATTCCGCCATTATTTGTGGGACTTCCAGTAATAAAATATATCTGAACTACTTTCTCGTTGTCTTTTGTTTTGTCCACCCTTAGGGTACGAAATCCTACAATTTATACTCGATGCGTTGTCTGGATCAGCCCGATTTCACCCTCAGGTATCGGTCAAAAATATAATGTCGACAAAGTATGTTTTGGATCTTGGACACACGATTTGTTATGTCCAATTAAGGTTGGGCTTCAAAATGCACGCAATCGTGGAACCTATCCAACGATTTTGACGGGTTTCCATATACGGAAATTGGTTGCCGATGTAATCAGAACCCCAGTTTCATGCACCCTAGGCAGCAAAAGGATGATATATTCTTACAAGTTGCTGCGGACTTCAGAACAGTGTTTATTAGGACCCGGCAGACTTAGATCATTTGTCAGCGATGTGAAAGAGAAAATTAACAGCCCATACAGAGGTGATCTCCAGTGAGTCGCCAAATCAGCTCAATACCGAGAAGTTAATACTGGTCGGTGGTGCGTGGACGATATGTACATTATAATGTCTTTCTGGCGTCATAGGACACTGAGGAACTTTTCTTTCGTGAAAACGACTATAGCTTGTGTTTAATGACTAGCTTCTGTTGAACGATTAACTTGTGTTTAACGACTAGCTTTTGTTTAACGACTAGATTCTTTTCAACGATTAACTTGTGTTTAACGACTAGCTTGTGTTTAACGAATAACCTGTGTTTATGCATCTCTTCTTTTCATTTGGATTTTGATGCTTATTGGTGTCTTATGAATAAGATCTTTCGGTTATGCACACTGAAAATTTCATTATGGACAGCGGCTGGTTACTGTACGTCGAATCTCACGGCTGTATTCATACCGAAGAACCCCCCAAATCACTTCAACTTCGTGAACATCAGGACCAGCTCCAGTCGTGTACATAAACACTCAAAAGTTCAATACATTTTGCTGAGAAGCAACAGGAACTTGATAATGTGATGCATAGCACTGTAATATCACTTGTCTTGTTTGCACCATGTAAGCGTCCTGTCTGTGTCTTGTGTGATGTCCTCAGTGTTTTATAGGGTGGATGGAGGGTGTCGGGTTCCATGCTGCTTCAAAGATTTCTTCTTTGAAGTAGCAGGAACGCAACTTGGCTGGGCGGTGCTTAGTTGGTTCGCCGCGATACAATCTGATTAAAACTCAGACTTAATAACCACTCCTCTATCTGACATGTCGCTAATTAAGCTTAGCGACATGTCCGACAGAGGAGCGGTTTATTAAGTCTGAGTTTTAATCAGATTGGCCGCGATATAGCTGAAATACCTTTGAAAGCGACGTTAAATTCTACTCACTCACAACCGTGCGGCAAACCCATAAATCTGCTAGTACGACTAACCCGAACTAACTACAACCTGACGAACTAAACAAAAGCTTCAGTGGGTAAATCCCACAAAATGCTCCAATCGAATGAAAATTAACCTGTAGGATCCAATAAATTTAACCAATGAACAACAAGGGAAGACATCGTCGGCCAGTAAAGGAATACCTTTAATGAAATCCTGCATGTGTAAAGCTCCCAAACAACCGTACATATACAGGAAATGTATGGATGATAAATTATTGATGATAGTGAATCAAATAAACCTGGGAGATAAACCAGTATGGAGTATTCACGTCCCGCGAGACTCTCACTATCACGATTGTATGACACTCGGTACGGTCTCGTACTATAATGTAGAATATAGTATCTCGACTCGCACTTATAGGAATCCATATTGGCATCTACGTTGAAAGCGCCGAATGAAGCCGAAACTCCGAGCAGCGCATGCCAGATGTATAATTTCCGTTGCCATGGAGATCAGCTGGAGATGAACAACCAGCAGGAACACATCAAATCAGACGAAATCATTCAGGGGCAGAATCAAGGAAATATTTAATTCGTTTAGATTTATATTTTTTCTCCTGATAAGAGAAGTACAACGAGAACTATGTTTGCGGACACACATTCTATAGTATGTGCTGTGCCACACGCCCGGCGGATCACGGTCTACAGCATTCGTGACTGCTCGGCCTGTTCCCTTGAAGTCATAGCTAGTACCTCGCGCATTAATGGTGAAAGGATTTTGCACCGCTCCGGTGTAAACCGTGATCCGCCGCACGTGAGTTACATCACATGCTATAGGGTGTGTTTCCGCTTACATAGTCCTCGTTGTATTTCTCCATATCCAAATGAAATGAGACGCGCCCTCCAACGAATGATATTACCTTGATTCTACCACCGAACGATCTCTTCTAATTTGAGGTGTTTCTCCTGATTTTTCATCTCAAACTGATCTCCGTGGTAACGGAAGTAATACAGCTGACATGCGCTGTTCGGAGTTTAGGCGTGATACTGTGCTTTCAACATGGATGCCAATATGGATTCTTAGCAGTATGGGTCGAGGGAATAATGTCCTACATTATCCCAGACTCTGTCGAGTGGGTTTACAGCTGAGAGCTTTAAACTCCTTACACCATTAATACGCGAGGTCAGATGACTTCGATGGAATCGACCGAGCGGTCACGAATAGAAAGTATAACTAACTATCTGTTGTGGTTGAATATTGTGAATACTCAATACTCTATCCTCGATGTAACTAATGAAGATGACGCAATGACTCCGTATAATACGAATTAGGATGCAAGAACGGAGTTTGCGCTAGGACTTCTCCCAGACGACGTTACCATGCGTTATGACATATTTTATCAACTGTTCGTGACAGCCGAGCTGGTATATGATATTTTCCCACCTGAAATATAAAGAAAATTACTATTATTAGAAAGGCTATCAAAGAAAATGGTAGAAAATGTATGAAAAATATCAATTGCGGTCATTTTTCGACAAATGTGATATGTGACCGATCGTGTATGGGTTGATAACGTATATCGTTCATATGATATATACGTACCGTATACACCCGTGTGTCATGAATCTGTAAAACTGAATACTTGTACTTGTTGATGCAGAGGCAAACTTGTACAAAATACAGATGGCCTTCCTTCAACATGATATGACCATGTCCACTATACTTAAAGTACTGTACTGTAGTTATCATTACATTTAGGTAAGAAATTACATATATCATACTTCTCGGCTTGGACGATAACCATGTTGGCCACTTTGCCGACCTCCAGGGAACCGTGCGTGTTCGCCTTGCCAAGAGCCGCCGCCGCGTTGATAGTAGCTGCTGCCAAGACTTCTGGCATACTCATCCTCAGTATAATACAGGCTAAATGCATAACGAGTGGCTGTGCAGAAATACAAAATAAGTTAAAAAAACCCCAGATCTTTGTCAGTTAGCAAATTGGGACACATATTAGCTGGCTGTCCATCAACAGGGTGACATAAAAAAATGATAGCGTTAAAATGTTATGATAAATTCGTTTATTTCCATATGTAAAAGCCGTGTCAGACAATCTATACTTTTCAGACGTATGGCAGTTAAATAACAAATTAAAGCTTCAGTGCACGTGACGATTTCTGTACGATATGATATTATTTCTGTTATATTTCAAAACGGAACCAACTGTTTCAGATGTTGCTAATAGATATACAAAGGCATTGTGTTGGAGCACCTATGGACAGCATTCTTTCAGGAAACAATCTACACGCTATAAAAGCAGCTCCACTGTAACGACGGCTTACCATTGAAAGACAGTAGGCGTTCGGATTGAAGTCGGACCCCAGGGCCACGGCCACGCCCCCGTTGATCATGTCCCTCACAGGTGGGGGTTTGAGCCGAAGAATATAAGCTGTGGTCGGCAGGACGACTGCCACGGACCCGGAGCGTTCCATTGCAGAAATTCCGTCTGCTGAGATTTCTTCAAGATGGCTGATGGCTAAGGAACCTAGTGATGCTCCCATCTACGAGGACAAAACACATATTAGACCTATGGATCGAAGAACGGTGACCACTTTTATGGATCCAAGAACGGTGACCACTTTTATGAATCCAAGAACGGTGACCACTTTTATGGATCCAAGAACGGTGACTATTTTTATGGATCCAAGAACGGTGATCACTTTTATGAATCCAAGAACGGTGACCACTTTTATGGATTCAAGAACGGTGACCACTTTTATGGATCCAAGAACGGTGACCACTTTTACGGAACCACCAACGAGGAATGATGGCCATGGTAAGGGAGGTATGTCTCCTAAGCAAAAGAAACTGATGGAAATCGAGCCCATCCGTTTTGTCTTGAGGGAATCCATGACACTATTGTGTGAGCATTGACTATTTCCAATGCCTGCCACAAGAATGTAACAGAGGTGGCCGGTTGACTAAGTAATGACATGATACCAGCGTCAGATCCGACATTCAGTAGCCAGCCGTCATCCATGAAAACTTCCGCATCCACCTTCGAGATACGAAACGTCAGCCTCGGTCTGTGACATTTTGAAGGTGTTTGGAAACAGGGTATTTTACACAATGAATACTAACAACTAGAGCCTTAGGCACTGAAACGGGGCTATTTAAATGTAAAATAGGTTGTTGGAATAATTCCACGGACTCTTCGATGTTCCATCTCATGGCGAAGAGCCATACTTGTAGTCTCACACAATCCTCTCAGCAAGGATCTCTAGTGCATTAGTGTAATTGTACACATATATATTTAAATACGAAGCTGCGCATCTGAAAACCCCTCAGCTCTGGGTACATTCATAATGTATTCAATTTGAACCAAGATGTCAGGAACACCAAGCAGTCCAGTCACAAATACACAGATTATCAAAAATTTTGCAATTATAGAAATGACTCCTAAAGTTTCCGTCCAATCAGAGAAACCGGTATTCATTACATAAATTTCTTGATGCATCAATGATGTATACCAAATTTTACATCGAGCATTTGAACGATATCCGAGATAGAGATCATTAATAATTTCGCATAAATTAAAGATGGCCACCCATCCTTCCCGCCATTCAGAGGAACTGATGTGGTTATTCATTGAAAGTCTCTTGATACATTGATGCTGTATACCAAGTTACATATAGAAGACAGAAATGGTATCAGAGATATACATCATTAAAGATTTTGCAAAAATTAAAGATGGCCACCAAGGTTTCCGCCCAATCAGAGAAACCAGAGCTGTCATTTGTCATAAGTCTCTTGATGCATCGATGATGTATACCAAATTTTACATCCAACACTTGAACGGTATCAGAGAACGAGATCATTTATCATTTTGCATAAATTAAAGATGGCCGCCCATCCTTCCCCCCACTCAGAGGAACTGATGGGGTTATTCATCGCAAGTCTCTTGATACATCGATGCGGTATACCAAGTTTGGTATAGAACACTAAATGGTATCAGAGATATATATCAGTAAAGTTTTTGCATAAATTAAAGATGGCCGCCAAGGTTTTCGGTCAATCAGGTCCCGATTCAAAGTATCTGGATGTATCGATGATGTATACCAACTTTCATATAAAACAATTGAATGGTAACAGATATGTATCATTATCGATTTTGCATAAATTAAAGATGGCCTCCAGGATTTCCAGCTAATCAGAAAAGCCGGTTTGGTAATTCATTGAAAGTTGCTTGATGTATCGATGATGTATACCAACTTTTGTATTGAACAGTTGAATGGTTTCCTAGATATGGATCATTATCCATTTTGCATAAAATTAAAGATGGCCGTCAAGGTTTCCACCCAATCAGGTCCCAATTCAATAGGCTTCTGGTCCTTGACTAGGTAAATAAGCATACCAAATTTGGAATTCTTCAGTGGAACCGTTTTCCATCTATCTCGCTCACATACGGACGTACGAACAGACGGACGTACAAGACGCCAATACCCCATGGCCAAAATTGGCCGAGGGGTAAAAATGAGTATTGAGATACATTGTAAAATCCTCATGGTTAGATGGACTGGAGCTATGCTGGGATGCATCCTCTCATGGCATCATATTATACATGCCACCACACTCCTAGTATATTACAGTTCTATTTGGTTATCTCCCCTGTCACCTTACAATTTCAAACACAGCATTCTGTGATATGCAGAGCTCTTTCTGTAGATCAGGGGGAAATGCTTGCAACATTCTATGAATATTTCAGAAGTAGAATGAAAAGAAAATATTTCTGAATACAGGGAAATTATTACATATATGATTTGACCACCACTGGATTTTAGAAACTTACCATAAAAAAATAATGCAGAGGGTCTTGAGGGGTAAGCTTAAATGACGAAAATTCCAAACTGTAACTCGACACACATATTTCATGAAAATGTAAATGAATACAGGCAAAGTGAAATATCCCATTGTTTTCTACAATGAAGTACACTTATACTGGTATTATTTAATACTAAATTACTGCCCAAACACGCTTTCTAATGAGAATGAGTTAGTCCCACAAAATCACTCAACATGTGCCTCTCAAAATCTGTGGTTTAGCAGACGACAAATTTTGAGCACGAAAGTAGTGCCACTGGAAAATGAACGAAAACACGCATAAAATTAGATAAATGGAAATGTAACTTAAACATATCAGATCTGCAACTATACACGAACATTAAAAACACAGAAACATGGACAATCTAAAGAAGGAAGTTTCAGACCTCTTTCTTGTCGTGTAAGAACTCTATCTTTTGCTGTGTTAGCAAGACACAGAGCTGTTGCTCAATTTTTCCTGACTACAATACTGGACCATTAGTCCCTACGGGCCTACATCGCCCCGTGAAAAATCCCTATGGCTGACCCCCTGTTTTGGAAAGCAGCTTTACCGAGACAGGGTACACTGAAGACGAATGTTATAGAAATACAAGAACCAGATTTTTCTACAAAGTGGACGGAATATGGCTTATTTTGGGCCATATCACGGGATTTGAAAAAAAAGGTGAAATAAATTCCGCGAAAATATCATCGTGATGTGGCATGAGATCGCCCTTTATGAAACTATATACTATAACAGGGTTATTCTAGAAGATTTTGCAACTACTTCAATGCTAGAGAGGGTATACTATGGACTGTGGCTCAAGCCGGTGCTAGGGACCGGTGGTCATGCCACTCAAGATCTCCACATGAACAGTTCCAATAAAAGAGTGGCTGGGATACAAATCTTCACAGGGATCAGTTTTGGTTCTTGTGATGTTTTTAGAAATATACAGTCTGTGCATTTGCCTGTGGGGTCATGCGACTTCTTGTCAGTACTCTGGCATCTTTTTTAATCACCCTTGTTATGTTGTGTTTAACTGCACTCGTAACTTTTTTTTTGCATCCAATAATTATATTGTATAAGCGACATTTCATCTGATAAGCAGATATTATAACCTGAAACCATGCAAACACTTGGCATACTCGACTTTCGGTAAACCTCTTTGGGATTTCGGACTTTTTTGTCTCGATTTAGACTGTAAACAAAGTGAACGACTGAAATCTCAACATTAACCTGAAAGTTCCTATGTTGTGTGTGTTTCACCATTTAGTGGATATCGCCTACTGCGGAGCAGGTTAGTGTAAATGGCGCCCGAAAGTTGCAACATTGCGCCAATAATGCATCGAGAGCTCTATTGCTTACCTCAGCGGACTTCAGCGGGTGGAGTTCATCCCCGTGGAAGTTGATAGCTAGACCAATGGATTTACCAGCTAGTAGTATTCTGCGGGACTGGTCGATATCGAAGACACCCTGTTCACAGAAGACGTCGATGTTGTCCACGTGTAGTAGTTTCTTCTCCATCAATTTCTTTAACCGCGGAATTTGGTTCTGTAAAATATCTTCTGTGGCTTCTTCGGCGCTTTTGCCCCTGTTAGGTTAAATGCCGAGAATATAGATACAAATGCTATATGCTGTTAAGAATATAGTATATAGCGCAAGTACTTTGATATAATACAGTTAAGAACAATGTATTGGTGATGAGGCCTTATCACAACC
Source organism: Hanleya hanleyi (assembly GCA_036873755.1). Taxonomy (NCBI): domain Eukaryota; kingdom Metazoa; phylum Mollusca; class Polyplacophora; order Lepidopleurida; family Hanleyidae; genus Hanleya; species Hanleya hanleyi. The sequence continues at coordinate 212,012 of JAVTVY010002181.1, forward strand.
ATTTATTGGTGATGACAATAGGTGATGGATCGTGATGATGTCAGTTCATTAAGTAGTGATAAGGAGTTCATCCAATCTAATTAAATTTAAATCATTTCTGCTTCCCATTTGGATATATCGCTATAGGACCAAACGAGCTTGCACTGACATGAGCGTCGATCAATCCCGGTATCTCTTCCAGAGTGGCTTGAAGGGGACATCAATTGAGGTAGGGGCTTTTTGGTTGGCTCAGCTGAATCAAACTCCAAGCTGGAGGATATTCTTTGTTGATGCCGCGGTCTCGCCAGTGGGGCGTCGTAATACGGGATAGATACATGGACTGTCTTTGATATCAACCTTGAGGTAAATGAAGACGGTGATCCTATCCCCCCTCCCCGACTACAAGTGGATTAGTCCAACCGTGATGTCATAATGCTATTAAATATTCTTGACATGGGCGCATTAAACCCCAAATTCAGTTGAAGAAAGTAAGATCCTACAGTGACATATATCAATGGGGGAGAATTGATGGGATATAAATTTATTAGGATTGGGAGTTCATCACCAACAAATGGTGAAGAGCAGTATGTGCAGAATTGGTGAAGTATGTAAAGAGTTAGGAAAATCTGACGTTAAAGCAACCATATGACTACACAGGAAAGCCTCGGCACCTCACATCACCAAAAACGGACGCTGACTAGAATTCAATTCATCTCCATGCCATGGTGATGATGGAATATGGTGATGGCTTTAATTAATCACTTTTTGATTGTGTGGCTATCGAATAATACATGTGCAGTTTTCATGAAAAGTACTAAATATGAGCAGAACAGCAGCTCTATGCTACATCCAACAAACCTAGGGACAGCATGTGCTCCGAGATATGTACTGGAGACATCCATTGGTAACTCTCGTCTCGCTCGGTCAATCACGCGGAGCTGTTTGAACTCCGTGTCCGCTTCCAAACCGTATCCACTTTTACATTCCACCAGGGTCGTTCCTGCCCTGAGCATCTGTCCTAATCTCTCCCTAAGGTCCTTGTATAGATCCTCTTCAGTGGCGTTACGAGTGTGCTCAACCGTATAGTGGATACCGCCCCCTGCTTTGTGGATATCCATGTAGGTGGCGCCCGCGAGCTGCAATATTGTAACTATCGCCAATAATCCTTTTTTTCTCTTATCAGTTATAAAAAGGAGTATTTAAAGGAGGGTTAGTGATTTCAGATCATATTTTTTAACTGCGTGGAATGAAAATACAGTTAAATCAACACAGATTACTGGAATGTGAATCAAAATGATATACCGATACAAGAAACAACACTCATAACTAATTGTTCATGTCCGAGAGCCCATTACTGATAACAAATACAACCACCTTCAAAACTTATTATTTATTAACACAATAGTCTATCATATATGGCCTACTGTCCCAATGCTACCAACCTTCATGGCGAACTCGTGTACTCTGTCTCCCGCCCAAACCGGGTGTGTGTGAGCATCAACGAAACCTGGTAACATAAAGATTGTGATGACGACATTTCACGATAATTTCTATTGAAAACATTTAATTTAATATGAATTAGGCACATGATGATCACGGGAGTCATTAAATGTATGTGTATAGTTCACGCCCCTGATAGAAGACTATCAGGCGAAGTAACAGGTGATAGTGTGGGATAATTGTCCGGGTAGTCAAAAATTCTTCGCAAACTGAACCATCTCGCTTCCGTTTGGCATTAGAAATATGCCCCCAATGTTCTCCATAATGGCTTATGGCACCGTACACAGGAGAAGATTGGACGAAGTGTTTTCTCCGTTATGTAAACACACACAGTGTCCACTCCGATCGAAGAAAAGATGGTACTATCACAGAGACAACTGTGGGAACTAATATCTGAGCAACATGAACACGTAGGCATATGCCGACAAATAATGAACCAAGCATACAGTGTACATTTCCAGTGACAATTGAGTTCCATTAAAAGCATACTGATAATTTGTTGTCAAAGCACTTAAGTATTTCATGCTGGAAGTTTACCTGGAATAACGCAGTGTCCCGTGGCGTCAATTGTCCGTGCAAATTCACAATCTTTGTAAGATTTCTGGATCGTGCTATCATAGTCGGTGGCTTCGATGAACCCGTTACTGTATAAATCAAGAAACAATTATATACCTCCTTAATATTTCGTCTTACATAATTGAAAGCAAACAAAATTGATAGTTGAGACTTCGAGCCCTACCTGAAACAGTCCACTTTCATTGACTGCAAGGATGGTATTATACTGCCAGTCTTCCAGCAGCACGATTTTTTTCGGCAAAATTTAATCTAATTAAAATTAAAACCTACCGCCTCCCCCATTTTGATATCTCGATGTTTCCAAATGGGAGAGCAAGTAGGATTTTAATTTGGTACATTTCGATGACGGCCCAGTTTATGCAGAGAAAAAGTCGGACAAAGTCTTTGAAGACCGGAAAGACATTCACGTATACAAACATCCGATTTCAAAACAACTAGGACATATTGCCTGTCGCTTAATTTATTCAAATATAGGCATGATCAGACAGGCCATGAGGTCAGGAACGCTTTTGGGAAAGCCTATTTATAGAATATCTATCATTTGTTCAGACTGATAAAATATTAGGCATGACTCGATTTTGTCAGACGAACCAGGGATGATGGATTAGCAAAACCACCTCCAGAGAGAGGGCCAGTTTATATATTTTAGGGCCCCAAATTACAACATATTCTAACCCGGCTGATACATCTTCACAAGTTCACGTAAATCCCAAATCCTGTCAGAGTTCACCTGGACATTTTTGGTGATTCGAATGATTTCTGGAGTCGATGCCTCTATTATACAATCTCGTACATTTCATCCCCCGCGTTTGTTTTGAATTAGCATGTCGGTATCCCAAGCCTGCTGTTTTTGCTTTGACCTCTGATGTCGATTTCAGCTTGACATCAAAGCAGTTTGGCCCGTGATAAAATTCAAACCTGTCACATCTCATTCCTCGCAACAGATTGGCCTAATCAACTAGCTTAGCGTGTACACTGATTGGGTTGATTTAGAGGAAACTCCTTGATCTGCTTATATCCAGAACTCGTATGGGTAACTAACCAAGCCAGTGTATCGATCCAAACAAATCGATCGAACCACTGGCTCGCGAGGATGGGCTGATAAAATGGCGCAGGAATGTCCCGGTCATATATGTAATCACCCCTGTAATCATTTATAAGTACCTAGTACTTCAATATAGCTGGCATCTTCAGTCCTGGGTAGTTCAGTTTATCTGTCAATCCTTCATCAAAACGCCAAACGAGAAATCCGCCTTCAGATTATTTGATCGTATGGGTTCGTTCGGAGTTTTGTGGAGGGCCTTACAAATGGTTCTGTATTTTACACCGGCGGATAAAGAAGAAGTTAGTCGATCTAGGCCTAGTACACACGACCCAGTTTTCCTTGACAAGTGAGACCAAATGCGTGGAGGAGTGGTACGGGAATTCGCGATATCCTGCTCTGGTACGGTCATCGTCAAGGAAAAATTTGTCGTGTTTACCAGGCGTTTTTAGAGAACGGAAGGTTGCGGTACACGCATGTGAGAAGCATAGCCGTGTTCGATGCGAAGAAGACAAGAGACGCAATGTTTAACTGGAGTGCTATATGATTTACAGGCAATTTCTTAGTATTAATAACCGCAAAAATAGCGCTTTATCGAGCGTGCAAAACGTAGTAACAGTTCTAAATATATGTAAGTTGTATAGCAGTATATCTCACATAGCATACTCCACTATAGCAATAGCAATTTTTCCTCTCTTTTTTGTCATAATGGATGTTAAAGGCATGTTCTTTACAAATATCGGCATTATCTTCACAGGCTTCTTGGAGTCGAGAGTATATGCCGCCATATCGATAAAATGACGGCACATACTCTCGAATCCAAGCAGCCTGTGATTATCTTCCAGCTCATGCGAAAATGGTGTCTTGTTAAAGAATGACTGGCTGTATAAGATGACGTCACGGTAAAAATTCACTTCATCTTAAAAAACAAAATCTGTTCGGCGAAAAGTTTTCGTGAAAATGGAATACTTGACTCACCCATCGACAACCACGCTCAGACCTTCGCCTTCCTTAGCTTTGAGAATATCCACTTGTTGCATGGCTGTTCCATAAAGTATACCTCTCCCCGCCGATACTTGCACCACCTCTGCAGCAGAATGAACCAGCATCTTTCGAGGCGCCATTTTGTTTTGCCAGAAGTATTGGGTTATACACAAGGTTTGGCCAGACTTCGACTGATAGACAGTTTCACTGTCTGAATGAAGTTAACGGACATCAGTCTAGTTTGACCTAAATGTTACTATTAAGTTCACTACAACCTGTCACGTTAACCTTGACATATATGAATAATACTCTTATCTACTCTATGGATAACAAAAGATACATGTTCATATGACTGTTGACGTGTACGGCTATGTTCGTTGATAACTGAGCTATACATATATCCTGTTACAGAATATTTTTCTCCCAGATATATTATAGGCATAGGCCCAGTTAATACAATTTGCGGAGAGGCTTAGAATCACATGCTTGATTATGCCATTTTCGCGGAACTGGCTGCGGCGAAGGCCGCGAAAGTACGGTATATGAGAGAGGAACAAGGCAGGGTACACCGTCCACATATACAGTCACATCTCAATAAACATTTTCGTATCTCACTTTAATTTGCCGAACCGTCTCTGTCATTGATTGTGTACACCATACTGCCACAGTTTTCGTCGACCCCCCAGGAAAATTCATCTTGACAGTATTGTGTCCAATGTGGGTAACACAACAGAACAAAATGCCAAAAGGATATCTTGCGCCCAATGGGGACCGGAAATGTTGCAAAATATAGTAATATAAATAATACGAAAATCTTCATTGAAATCTGGCCGTAGATTTAACCGAGCTCCATGGTGTGTTCCGCTCTCATATGACGTACCATGGCGGCCTTTAAAATACGAGCAGCCTGAGGCTTCGCCCCAAGTTTCACGAACATGCCATAATCAAGCAGGTGAGTAGTAATGTATGGCACCATAGAACACTTTCTCCTATCTCTTAACATGGTGACCTGAACGTTTGCCTCCTCAACATTTTGACGTAGACCCTGGTGAACCAGGGTCACAATACTTTAGTGCTTGCGGATATTACGCGTAGAATGTCGTGGTTTTTAAACAATGGCAGCAAAGTCGGGAGTGACGTCATGAAAACCGGGAATAGTCGATATCTCCCGAATTGGGTCTATAAGTGAGACGCGATAATGACACGCATCTTCGAGCCACCTCATTCGGGAAGAAATATCCAATACCCACGTTCTTCTGTCTTAAACAGCGCTGTCCTGCATGTGCGGCGTTAAAGACAAGCTTCATGTCCAGCATTCAGTGGCCAATCATTATCCGTGCATGTTTTTCGCCCCCCCTACAAGGCATACCGGTAATTCCGTGCAAGAGAGAACTTGTCTGCAGTTCTGAATGATAGCGGGTTGGCCTTTGTTGGTTTGGTCTTTAGAATAGGTTAACCGGAAGACTATACTGTGAAGTCATGTGGCCCTGTATATGTCGGCACCTCTTCCCACTTCCCTTATATGTGTTGTAATTGTGTCCGTCACGGCCCTTGATCCGACCAGGGACTATTAAATCGCCCTTCATTCGATTTATTCTAATAAAACATCGCTGACAGCGATAAAGGGAGACCGGAAATTTGTAGCTTATAATTAGGAAAGGATAGTTTGAGAAAGAGTACGACGAGGGATGAATCAATAAGAAACGAAGGCAAATCATTCTACAAGTGAAATCTGATTTATTCGTCATAACCGATAACACGCTTATACAGCGTACATAGAATTAAACGACAGATCATTACGTATACATGAAATATATGGCGGTGGTGTACAGTCAGATTATGTGATATTTCGGCGCAATTGTATGTGACAAATCGTAAGCTGCCATACTAAATGTATAAACACAGTGTCCGATCGGTTCATTTGCCCCTCTGTATTCATTCGAAAGCCATATCTAATCTTCATCGATTATGGATCAATATTCTTTTATTCTATAACCTACATTGAGCAATGTGCGTTTCTACAACTAAAGTACAGATTCTTTCTATAACAGTTTCTTCATATAACATAAAAACGGTTGTAAGACATCCAGCATCTTCGTGTTCGCATTTTGACCGTGTTTTTAAGGCCTCCCTGGGCGGTAACCTCATTGTCTCTTCTAGATAGTTCTTGGTTTTCATAATGGATCTCTCTTCATCTCAAAAGGAATCAAGATATATTTTTTTAGAGAGCGCCATTGCTGATTTTATGATCGGAATTGCATGTTAATTTACGCCTTCCGTATAGTCACTTCATCCTGTCGTACTGCCTGGATAGGAGCGGCGTGTGTATCAACAGGAAAGCGCCATTGTATTGTCACGAACTATTTTAGCCAATAGGAGTAAAAGTACGTAAAACAGCGTGACGTAAGCTTGAGGCAGAACATGTGAAGGCATCATGGAGCTGCGAGCGTTAAGGTGAAAATTGCAGTTTTGTTAGTAAAATTTGGCAAGAATTACTTTAAATACTAAATAGCTCATACCATTTTCATTTCTAGTTGCCAGAGCGCGGCTTTGTTCGCTCTCCCAACAGCGAAGACACTCGATCTCTCCCGTAAGCCGTCGATGCGAGCAGCGTGTGCATCTACAAGATACTAAATTTTCCATGCGGGCTTCTGTCTCCATTTAGTTTCCTGTCTCGCTTCTAGAGCTGCTATCATCCCCGCTGCTCTGATCTTCATTATCTGAGCGTTTCGGCTCGAATTGATAGCCCTGAAAACCGAACACAGCTTCCTCGTCGCTTTCACCACTGGAATCGGAACTGCCGCTCGTCGACATGATTTCACTCAATTTACTCTATCTACCCAAATCGATAAGATTACCCGAACAGACAAAAGAGCTCCATGCCTTGACCCTACGTCATATCCGCCTTCTGGATACAGTACAATGGTGGCACTCTGAGGACTGCGAGTTCGCGGTTTTAAAATGATTGGTACTCCTTCAAAAAAAAATCTTGAAATGAGAAAAAATATCTTTTGGGTTCTATTTAGTGAGTTGTTTTAATATGTATCAAAGGCAACCAAACCCGAATTTTTCCTTTAACAACAATGCGGACCCCAAATGACGGTTCTCTGTCGTCCGTGTCTGGATCGCTCAATTTTTTTCTGGGAAGACAAGATGCAGTCCGCGTCAGAGGACGAGCTCTTGTCCTGGAACGAGCTTCCTGGTTGACTTCTCAATATCCGTATCAAAGGGCAAACTCTCTCAGAGTCTACATTAGAGACCTCATTGGGGTCTTCGAACCCATGGATATTCTTTCGGTGTCTGATGATATTGTTTTACCTGCTGAACGTTTGGTTATACTCATAGCAAGTATAAGACATGTTGACAAGTTGAAAGAGAGTGGAGAACTGCGTTTATATTTCAGATGGTGCTGCTTTTATGGACGAGCGCCGACTGGCGTTGAGACGGGCGTTAGCGGGCGTTGAGACGGGCGTTAACAAAAAAGAGAAATGGGTTAGGGGGCTTGGCGGACTTGGAGGAGATAGGGGGATGAGAATAATTAATTGGAAAATATATCTGAAAAATTATAATTGATTTTATCCATGGACATTTTATGCATATTGCTGGACTTTACCAACATTTTTTCAGTAATCCAGCAATTATCTTTCACCAATCACATTCCGGTTACTTTTGTACAATATATAAAAACAATAGTAAAGTGAATATTCTGAGTTCCTGAAAACTGGTCAACCTCGCATTACGCTTATATTCTGCAGTGCGCACGTCCACCTGTCCTCCTTTCCCGATGGGTTTATGTAACCCTCAGAGACTTGTCACTTTGACTGGTCTTTTAGTCTCTGATTGTTTACAAGTTCAAAACTACCGAGTACATGGTATATTGTTCTCTCTTCTTCCAACTGCCAATGGGAGAGACAGGAACTGCAGTATACAATTTCTTTGTAAACAGGTGCTGCAATCATGTTCTTCCCAACGTACCGTTAGAGACATGCTCTGGCTGTATCTGAGACCAAGGCATAATGGCAGTCCACTAGGCATGATCGGACTTGGAGGACATATGGGGATGGGAATAGTTAATTGCATGGAAAATATGTCTGAAAAATTATAATTGATTTTATCCATGGACATTTTATGCAGATTGCTGAATTTTACCAACATGATAAATTCTTCAGTAATCCAGCAATTATCCTTCACCAATCACATTCCGGTTCCTTTTGTACAATATATAACAAAAGTATAAAAACTGATCAACCTCGCATTACGCTTATATTCTGCAGTGCGCATGTTCACATTTGTCCTCCTTTCCCGCCGGTTTTATGTAACCCTCAGAGACTGGTCACTTTGACTGGTCTCTTAGTCTCCGATTGTTTACAAGTTCAAAGTAAGTATATTGGTCTCTCCTGTGTAGAGCCCTATCCGTTTACACAGGTTATGAGATTTTGCCTTCAAAACTACCGAGTACATGGTATATTGTCCTCTCTTCTTTCAACTGCCATTAGGGGGAAGACAGGAACTGAAGTCTGCACTTATTTTTGTGAACAGGTGCTGTAGTCATGTTCTTCCCAACCTAACGTTAGAGACCATCTTCGCGAGCCAGTGTATCGATCGCTCTATTGGGATCGATACACTGGCTTGGTTAGTTACCCATACGAGTTCTGGATATAAATAGATGAAGGGGTTTCTCCTGAATCAACCCAATCAGTGAACGCGCTTAGCTGGTTGATTAGGCCAATCCGCTGCGAAGTATGAGATGTGACAGGTTTCAATTTCATTGTGGGCCAAACTGCTTTGATGTCAAGCGGAAATCGACATCGGAAGTCAAAGCAAAAACCGCAGGCTGGGGATACCGACATGCTAATTCAAAACAAGCGCGGGGATGAAATGTACGAGATTGTATAATAGAGACATCGACTCAAGAACTCATTCGAATCACCAAAAAGGTCCAGGTAAACCCTCTGCGAGTATTTAGGATTTACCTGGACTTGTGAAGATGGTTAGAGACATGCTCTGGCTGTATCTGAGCCCAAGGCATGATGACTGCCTACCAGGCATGTCATATTAAGGCAGATGGAAATTATTATTTCTAAATTGTCAAAGTTCCAAACCTGAAACCATCCGATCTGCCTGACGTCATGCAGAAAATTGTTATGAATTTGATTATCACATATCCTGTGTTTGTTTGAGTTCCTGGGTCGATAAAAGTAGGCCTTGTAATACAATCATGTTGAAACATGTACCCGAGTCCACTTCTTAAAGTACATAGCGAGACAGTTTCGTGGACCACATGCGTCACGATACCAACAGGTCCAACAACATGTCAGACGTATACCATGGAAAAAAGATGACATGTTTATCAACGAGACCCCAAAATAGTGTATGTTTAAGGGTTTGCTTCCCACCAAGATAATTGCTATTTTCTTTCATGATTCCGGGATCGTCTCGAATAACTGATTCGTCCCGTACAACCACCGGTTAACACTCGACCCTCTTGTTCTCACTTGACGTTCCGTTATGTTCAGTCTTTGGAAATAACTTTTGACCCTGACGACGTTTTACCCCCTGCATCCATGTCAAAGGAATATGAGGTCAATTATCCAGAAATCTGAGATCTCTTGTGTAACACTACATGAATTTAACTGTCAGTGCACAGTGTAGCAAAACGTGAAGTCATGTATGTAACCGGACACGAAAAATAGAGCTCTTGTTGCCATGGATTCACATTGCATCGGGAGATGAAAGAGGGACAAAACTTTTCTGATGTGTCGGAGTTTGGGGCATACAAAAGGGCCATCTGTTTCCGAAGTGGTATGAAAACCTGTACTATATCAGATTTCTCGAATCTATTCTCGGCCGGATGAAGGCCGAACAGAATACGGTACCGGAGGAGACACACGAATCGCAAGCCATCTTATGGATGGCGAAGTGTACGCAAATGGGAATATATCAGGTTAGGGCGATCCCGTTCTCTAAAATGGAGGTAAAAAGGTCGTTTTTGCGTAATAACTTTTGATTCCTTCTGAACCAATGCATCAAAATTTAAGGCCCTTTGATTTATCTATTGTTTAATGTCATAAAATTAATTTGCCATATGAATTACAAGCGTCTGGTCCGTCATTCATAATTCAGCCGTCGTCCATTAGAGAATATCCGCGTCCATAATCCAAAGACCTATTCCATATTCCATATAACAGTATTAGCACCAAATTCAAAAAGAAAATCATATATACATAAACATAGGCTTGTTTCCTGCAAGAGAGAAGCGGTCAACAGTTTTCAATGATGCCGGCAAGACATCATGATGTTCCAAAAATATCAAATCCGTATCGCTGATCAGTATTCTTAATCCATAATATTCGTTGTAAAGTCGTCATCTAAAGAATGATGTATCTCAGTCACGCTTTGATTGCGGCTGTTCATATGAGTACCATGAGGATATTGAAGTACATGGGTTCATACGGCCCCCAGTCCCGGGTTAAGCGGAATTAGACACAAGTTACGAAACCTGACGCCATAGATCTTGCACGCTACGCTCGTATTTTGCTATCAGCATGCGATATGTATCGCCATATTTGAGAAACTTTGAGTGGAGGCGCTTGGTGGTGTAACCCTGTTTTATTAGTTTCTGCAACAATGTTTTGTGACGTTGATTAAAATCGTCACGTTTATCTAGCAAATGCTACTAGGCGTGATATGTATACGCCATACGCAGGTCCCACTGGAATATTACTGTCCAGAAAGGGATAGTTTACGATGTCGAAATTGTAATCATCTCTTTTGTCATACAGTCGACGAGAGAGAAGGCCCGCTTCATTTTTATAGAGATATAGGTCTAAATATGATGTGCCTGTAGGGCTATCTGTAGTTTCCTTCAAATCCAGTGAAGGTGGATATATATCCTTCACTGCGTCATTTATATAGCGATTATCCACAGCGAGAAGATCGTCTATATAGCGTTTGGTGAATAAGAAGGAACGGGCTTTGAATGGATCGGTTTTTGAAAGCGCCTGCATATAGTCATATTCATAAGAGAACAGATACAGGTCAGGCAACAGGGATGCACAATTAGTACCCATTGGAATACCTATATGCTGCTGATATATTGTGTTGCCAAATTTCACATAGATATTTTTAATGAGAAATTCAAGCAACTCTATAAACAAAGAAACATTCCATGAATGATATCTCTTGTACGTAGTAGAGCTAAAGAATGATTTATGGCTTCCGACATTAATATATCTACGATCAGTTTTTCTTGAACACAGATACTATTAATGAACTTAGACGGTCAACAAGGTCCTGATGAGGGATTGTGGTAAGAGAGTCGAGAAATCCCATGTGGATACATGTATATACGGTATGGGACCTTTAGCATCAAGTTCTTCCGTAAGACATTTTGAGTTTTTCAATATCCACATACATTCAACGCCAGAGTTCTTAGAAATAATGGCGCAATACCTTTCCCAAAATGCTTTTACCTCCTGAAGGGCCCTCGTCAATACGGTTGAAAGAAGCTTGGTGGTGCAGCTTCTAGAACCAGCTATGAATCTAGCTTTGTATGGTGATTTATGCATTTTGGGAGTCCAGTATAGTTTTGGTATGAGGTTATGATTGGTTGAAAGACAAATACCTCTTTCCCTGAGAAACTTTTTGTGATTGTTAAATAAATCTTCCAGAGTAAATGCAGTTTGGGAGTAAGTAGACGTATTTGATGAAGATATGTCTACACTCAATTCTTTAACCAGCACCTGGTAATAGTAATATTTACATATGAATATTATATTATTCGGAGCTTTGTCTGCTGGGACTATGACGAATTTACTCTGGAGATTTGCTAGAACTTCTTGCGAATTGAGGTTTCTCAGCACTTGTTTTGCATGGGGAAGAGTACCTCTGTCAATATGGCGGATTGTTTCAACGACCTTGCTCTTGGTGAGGTCCAGCCAATCAGCGAGTACTGTAGGTTCAACTTTTTCTCGCTTAGTCCAATCAATAACGTACTGTTCCAATGCAGACAGGACTATCTTCTGGTCGGCCTTCAGATTTATTCTTCTTGGCTCTCTATATTTAGGCCCTTTCATCAGGAGTAATTTCAGATCCTTATCACTCACCACGTCAAGGTCACCAGCCACAATATGTTTGCATGGTGTATAGATAAAGTTCGACGATTCACAACCACAACTATAGCCTCCTGGACAGCATTGGAGTAATTGAATATTTTGGTGGCTATAGATTTAGTGTACTTATATGAAATGCAAGGAGGTCCTGTGAACTTAAAATAGTTTGGCACAGCGTTGCGTACCTCTGGATCATTCAGGATTCGAGGTAAATTAATGATGTCCAGTCCTTTATCTAAGTAGTTGGGTTTCAAGAAAAGCCGATCTTGAGATGTTTCGATTATGTTCACTGGACGATACAGCCGAAACTACGCTATATCTTGACATACTTTAATGATTTTTGATGGTATTATATTTCCTGAAGACGCAGATTGTTGTATATCTCTGGCTATTTGATCTAAAGCTCTCAGAGGTAACGCATACAGAACTGTACGTAAGCTATGTATACTATTTAGGCGAGCGGTCAGGGCACCTCCAGAGACGACTTAATGCACCCACCCTACACACACATGGATTTTACATCATCAAAACGCCCATTCAAATGCCCTTTTTCTACAACTACCCGACTGCGCATGCGCAGATTGATCGCAGTTCCATTACAAGACACCTCAATCGGACGCTACCCCACGAGCGCTTCAATATGACACCTCACACGACCCATTTAAACCAAGGATGGCCCACCTCGACCCCAAAACGTACACCCAAATGCCTTTTTTCTGCTACTGACCGACTGGGCATGCATCAAATGACACCAGATAGCACGTAACCGGAAGTGCTCTTTGACCTTTGATCCGGACGTGACCTCGCACCGCAAGTGATATTATCCATGACGTCATCAGATGTGACGTCATCAGCCTCACACAAAAGAGCCTCAATGCGACCAGATTGGTCCTTTCCCTACTACTAGTGTATTACCTATATGAGCTTGATGAGACAATCGATAATTCGGTAGTGGCTTACATGCCGGTTTCCTGTCCAGAACTGTCCCATTCAAGTTCAAACCAGTCTCGCTGGAGATATTTATGTAATTTCCTGTACAATGACCTGTAGTATTTATTATTAACGTTACTTTCAATCCCTTCTGGAGGAGGCATTTCAGAATGTCGTGTGATCGTTTATGCCCGTTTCCTCTGTAACAGCGGCATTAATATGTGAAACTGTAGATCTCGATTTAAAAAAAAAAGAGAAAATAAATCCAACAGAACATTCCCTGAGACCCAGTAGGTAATTGGGCGGGAATATAATTCTCAGGAAAAATACTTAGGCGGCATTATCCTGGGTCCAGTTTTCGATGTGGGTTCCAATTGGGCATAGTGGAAAATCAAGCCCAATTGAACATTCTCCTTGATACAGTAGGCTATATAAGCCTGCCATGTTTGGTGGCAAACAGAAAGTTAGCCCAATGGATATGACATTTCCCATGATCCAGCGTTACAAGCTCTTACAATACTCCATGGGATTAATTACCCATGCGAAATTATCCAGGGTCCAGTTTCCGACATGTGTCCTATTTGGGCACACTGAATAATTAAATCCGTACAACGTTCTTCGGGGGTACAGTGAAGAGTGTGAGCAAATTGATCCCAAATAAACTCCTTGTCAGCTCGGAACATTCTGCTAACAACCAACAAACAGGAACAGCCCCTTTATCTATATTAACCCTAATAAGTAAAGGTTGTTAAAATTCCAAAATGGCCAACAGCTGGCACAGATTAGACCGAAACACAATTTAAGGTGAAGTATTGTTCCAAGATAAGCCTACTCAAATTATGGAAATAATCAAATCAAATTATGGAAATAATCTTTTAGTAAAGGACATTATATAGACATAATGTAACTAAGACATAACCTCAATCAAACGGGATCACTAATGCAAAAACTCCAGTCAGTGATAACACACTGCAAACTCGAATTGGTCACATCATGGCACAACGCTTCAATAGTGACATCATCAGATTCAGAAATGTTAGACCATATATCTGGAAGTACACAAAGATACCAGAATCTGCTTTCCCCTCTCTAAAAGTATATACGTGAAGGTCAAAATAATTCCAATCGTAAAATTTCATCACTTTTTCTGACAAAATCAGGTATTAGCAGGGTCCTTCGGCGGCCATCTTGGAAAATAGCCGCCATCTTGGATTTCAGTTAGCTAACATTAATTTCTGGAAAAAGTGTCCTAATTAGACTACCCATGTCAAGTTTCGCGCTTGGATCATCATTTGAACCTTTGCATCCAAGAATCTATGTTATCCATATTATCAAGTGTTCCAATAGTGAGGAAAATGGTAAATCTAACATGACTTATTTGGAGCTCGTTTCCATGGCAACGGCACCACATTTCAACAGTACTGCAGGTAGATCTGAAAAGTGGAGACCATAGGCTTTAAATTGATGTATGATCCAGGTGTGTGTAGGGTGGGTGCATTAAACTCGAAAAATAAGGCCCTTTTCTAGGATCTGCCGCTCGCCTAATTGGGTGTGTTAGTTAAACCCACTCAGTAATTTAAAGTGATATGATCGTGAATCATCGAACTATTAAACTTTCGCCAACCATGGCTGCGATGTCTCCGTTGATGGGGTTTAAATAGTTGGGTAATGTTGGATATATTTGAACGGCTGTTTGTAGCATTGCCGAACCCACTGACATTATCATTTAAACCAAACGGAAACACTGACCCAAGTTCTAGCATCCAGAATAATTCCCGCTCTCGGATTTTTCTCTCAAATACAAAGGGGGAATCCTTAGTAGATGGATAGACGACGTCTATGATCTGAATACTAAAGTTATCCCAGCCATGGTCGGGTCCAGAAAAATGCTTACCTATAAGCAATTGCTTTTTCCTAACGGATATTCTGTGACCGTTCACCCTAAGATGGAGTCTTTGGGTGGTCTTACTCTTTGCTTATACTGTTTGTAGTAGAACAACTAAGATAACATGGAGTTAACGAATAGAGTTACCAGTTAACGCGGAACTAAATGAAAACTGAAGTATTAAAGAGTGGACGCGTGAGACATTCACGATGTCACGCGAAAATTTTGAAATTATTACATGTAGAATTCGGTACTAGACAATCATCAAGCGCAATATTACAAGGTTTGATGTTGTGGCCTTGCTTTGCTGTCAGAAATATATCTGAGTTTCTCAATATCCACAAACATTCAACGCCAGAGTTTTTAGAAATAGTGGCACAATACCTTTCCCAAAATGCTTTTACCTCCTGAAGGGCCCTCGTCAACAGGGTTAGAGAAGCAATTTGGTGCAGCTTCTAGAACCAGCTATGAATCTAGCTTTGTATGGTGGTTTTATGCATTTTGGGAGTCAGTATACTTTTGTTTAATATCGTTATGTTTGGTTGGGGGAGACAAATACCTCTTTCCTTGAGAAACGTTTTGTGATTGTTAAATAAATCTTCCAGAGTAAAGGCAGTTTGAGAGTAAGTAGACGTATTTGATGACGATATGTTTACACTCAATTCTTCAACCAGCACCTGGTAATAGTAATATTTACATATGAATATTATATTGTTTGGAGCTTTGTCTGCTGGGACTATGACGAATTTACTCTGGAGATTTGCTAGAACTTCTTGCGAATTGGGGCTTCTCAGTACTTGTTTTGCTTGGGGAAGGGTACTTCTGTCAATATGGCGGATTGTTTCAACGACCTTGCTCTTGGTGAGGTCTAGCCAATCATCGAGTACTGTACGTTCAACTTTTTCTCGCTTAGACCAATCAATACCGTACTGTTCCAAGGCAGACAGGACTATCTCCAGGTCGGACTTCAGATTTATATTTCTCGGCTCTCTATATTTAGGTCCCTTCATCAGGAGTAATATTAGGTCCTTATCACTCACCATATCAAGGTCACCCGTCACAACATGTTTGCATGGTGTATAGATAAAGTTCGACGATTCATAATCACAACTATAGCCCCCCGACGTGTATATGTTCCAGTCAAACTCCTTGACAGCATTAGAGTAATTGAATATTTTGATGGCTATAGATTTATTATACTTATATGAAATGCAAGGAGGTTCTGTGAACTTAAAATAGTTTGGTACAGTATTGCGTACCTCTGGATCATTCAGGATTCGAGGTAAATTAATAATGTCCAGTCCTTTATCTGAGTAGTTGAGTTTCAAGAAAAGCCGATCTTGGGATGTTTCGATTATGTTCACTGGACGATACAACCGAAAATACCCTATATCTTGACATACTTTTGGAATTTTGGGTGGTATTATATTTCCTGAGGACGCCGATTGTTGTATATCTCTGGCTATATGATTTAAAGCTCTCAGAGGTAACGCATACAGAACTGTACGTAAGCTACATGTATGTGTACTATTGGGTGTGTTCGCTAAACCCACTAAGTAATTTAAAGTGATATGATCGTGAATCATCGCAGTATTAAACTTTCTTCAACCATGGCTGCGATGTTTCCGTTGATGGGGTTTAAATAGCTGGGTAATATTGGATATATTTGAACGTCGGTTTGTAACATTGCCGAACCCACTGACATTATAATTTAAACCATACGGAAACACTGACCCAAGTTCAAGCATCCAGAATAGTTCCCGCTCTCGGATTTTTATCTCAAATCCAAAGAGGGAATCCTTGGTAGATGGATAGACGACGTCTATGATCTGAATACTAAAGTTGTCCCAGCCATAGTCGGGTCCAGAAAAATGCTTACCTATAAGCAATTGCTTTTTCCTAACGAATTTTCTGTGACCATACAACCGCAACCTCGCAAAAAAAATCGTAACCTCGCCAGGTTGACATTTCCAAAACAATGTAAAACCCATCTTGATACATTTACTGCTGCAATTATTTTCTAACTAACAGGGACTGAACGTTAGACTAATCCGTTCCAGTAAAGTTAACCCGGCTACGTTGGTTCTCTACATTACCAATCATTAACAGCACCTATGTAATCGTTTGTGCTGTTCCAAATGTTTGGGTGGATGGGCGCTTGAGGTGATTTTGGAAAACCCTAGAAGTGGTATCTACAAGAGATTATGAATTTGCCGAGCAGGGATTTTCCGTTAGCTTGGATGACGGTTGAATACTTAAATTCGGATGACGCGTATGATTTAAACTAGTTTATCAGTGCCTGGATTCTTCTGTTGATCAGTTGAACCCAGCTGGGGTCTCGCAAATCTTTTGAGGGTGAATGTTGAATACTGAGTATCTGATTTGACGCCTATGCCGTGGTAAACATATATTATACGATTTTTGTTTTCATCTGAATAACGATCGCTCTCGCTCTGATTTTGTCTGTCATCGATATTTATTAACCCAAAACAAGAGTGTGAAAGTGCATACATTCACATGGAACCGACTTTTCCATCTCATCGAAGAATAAAAGTATAGTATGTTAAAATACACTAATTATTTCCTCAATTATTTCCTAGGTTAAACAGATATAGTTCGACACTGAAAAGCGGGCCTCCCTATATCATAGTTTAAAATTACACACAGATGATTTTCACTACTATACCGATCGCTTGTCACCATCCAGGTGAAAACAACACACTGCAATCAATCAATTGTTTTGTGCTCGTATGGTTTGTGATGGTCACGTCGTCATCATTGTTTGAATGGGTACTGCAAAAAAACACTGGGTCGCCACTGACAAATTGTTTTTTTTTCCCAGAAATATATGCAGAAATAAATCCTTTGTGTGTGAAACTTATTGAAAGTTCATGATATTACACAATATTAATACCACCACCAATTTCATGTGGGATGATCATATACATGAAAACCTTTGTTTAACCGACTGTTATTAACAAACGTTCCACGCAGCAAGTTTGCATAAAATAGGGATTTGCGTGACTGTGGTTTTAGAGAAACCTCTTGTAATTACGGAGTTGCAGCACGGCTCTCTCAAGGATGCCACATTATCGATATTCCTAATTTGTATGTTCAAATCCACAGATTTGCAGCTATATAGCGACGACCAAACAAAATTCTAAGTATTCAAGTTGATAACTTAGTAATCCAACACAATAAAACATAGGTGTTTGGATTATGGACGCGGATATTCTCTAACGGACGACGGCTGAATTATGAATGACGGACCAGACGCTTGTAATACACATATTAATACTTAAGATTTCTCTGAGAATAATATCTTACAATCTTGAAATCCATACAGTTGATGAGAATATATATTTACTGTGAGATCTTCGTAGCAGGGAATACACCTTGAGACTTGCTCTTTTTTTAGTAAATGTTCGTGAGTTACTCGTGTATGGCCGATAGGACCTGCATATGGCGTATTCATATCTCGCCCAGTAAAGTTTGCTAGATCATGTGTTAAATGTGGTGATTTTAATCAACGTCACAAAACATTATTGGAGAAACTTATAAAACAGGACTATACAACCAAACACCTCCACTCAAAGTTTCTCAAATTTGACGATACATGTTGCATGCTTCTAGCAAAATACGAGCGCACATGTAGTGTGCAAGATTTATGGCGTTATACGTTTAGTAACTTGAGTTTGATTCCGCGCAACCCGGGACTAGGGGCAGTATGAACCCATGCGCTTCAAGAGCCCGGATGTAGAGAGATTGGGAGTCGGACGTGTGTTCACTTCGCTCCGAAAAATTTGTCTAATTCTGCGGATTTCAGCTGATCTTAGCTCTGATTTTTGTGTAATATATTTTGTGAATACTTTTGGCGAATACCTGTGGTGAAAATTTAGAATTATTTCTCAGTTTTTTGCTGTTCAGAGCGTTTTTCTGACTTAGTCAGTTTGGCCTGGTTTGGGAAGCCAGAGATCTGCCATTACTACCGTCTCGGTCTTTGTGGCCGAGAGGGTCGGTGGTTTTTTTTTGGTCTCCCTCTTCTCTGTTTGTTCGCTGTTTGTAGATATTTCGTATTCTACTGGTGTAATATATTCCTTGTTGTTTGGTTTGAAGTTGGTTCGTTTTTCGTTCAGTTTAGCTTGGGTCGATTTCACATGTTCGTGTATATTGAGCTGGGCTAAATACATGTACATATTAAAGGTGTAGGCTGTAGGCTGATCTTCAGAATACAGGTTTCGCGAGTCTTTGTTCTCTGTTCTTTTGTTCCTTGTCGTTACCCAGCAACCGGTCAGGCTAGAACTGGGCTATTGTTTAGCCTGCACCTGCGGTTCATTGGAAGAGAGAGTGTATTGTCGTACTGTTGATATATATAGTATTCACCTTTGGAGTGAGGCTCCCTCGGGGGTAGTAAATGTTTACTCTGTGGGAAGACTCACTGTTGGGGTTTGTACTATTTGTAGTTTGTAGTTGTATTGAGATTCCCTAGTGGGACTTTGATTTTTTTTCCCACTATGGCCTTTAGAAAGTTTGATAGGTCACTGAGCCTAAAACTTCAAGGTCGAGAGAAAGCTAATGCGATTGATATATATCGCGCATTAAAAGACACTGTTGGATCAGGACGGTCAGTCCTTAAAGGTCTAGTACAGGTATTACATACCCTGTGGAACGTCACACTAGCAAATGAAATTGCCAAAATTCGCCTAGTGCTGGAAGGTATTCGCGTTGGAGATCAACGTGGCCATTTTGAGGAAATAGATCCAGGGAAATTGCCAGTAAAGATGAAAGGACCATGCGATTTCCCAGATTCTGCGATCAGAAGTGCTTTTGAGTTTTATGGAGATGTTCTCTCTGTACAAAAGGAGTTTGAGACAGGAGTTCGAAGAATTCGGATGTCGAAATTCAAACCTACTCTTCCTTCTATTTTAGTTGGAGGTATGAGACTTCCTGTATGGTATAACGGTCAAGTAAAGACATGTTATACTTGTGGATCAGAAGATCACATGAACTCGAGATGTCGTTTGAAAAATAAATGCCTGATCTGTCATCAGGAAGGACACTTTAAAAAAACCTGTCCAAAAGCCAAACAGGTTTCTGGAGATACCGTAGCTAACGGCGGAAAGGGTGATTCCTCTGGTCCTCGCCCTGTTTCGCCCGCAGAAGTCCGAGGAGGACTTTGCGCCGAGGCTCTCCAGCGGAAAAAACAACAAGCTATGGACTTATGGAAGACTGTAGGCCCTGATGGCAAACCTATCAAACGTCATCAGGAGATAGTTGCCGCCGGGAACAACGAGAAAACCTCAAACCACTACGAGCCTCTCGGTGACGAGATGGAGGAAGGTTGTGGTTCGGAAGATGAAGATGTCAGTGATAGCGAGGTTTGCGATGATGTAGAAGCCGAGCCAGGTGATCAGAAGTCAGGTGATCAGAAGTCTGATTCTGATCAGACTGAAAGTGTTGACAACACATTGACTCCAGGCAACTTACCGGATACTGGCGGTGTGTCGGCTCCGGATACACCTGTGCAGTCTGTGGATTCCTTCATTAATCCTATTCACTCTGGTGTAGACGTAAACTTGAGGAAACCGAATGAGGAAGTCATGAATGAATTCACAGAAGAAGAAAGTAATCAACAATCTTGTAGTAATGAAACTACCTCGAATCAGGAAAAGGAGAAAGAGAATTCCCTAGATAGCGAAACAGGCAAAGAGCCTAAAATAGTCCATACTACCTCCACTCCTACCAACGAGTTATCCATGCTTTCTGATGAGGAGTATCATGAGTGTAATGATCGTCCGTTAAAAGGCGAGACTTCCTTGATTACAACACATATAAGGGAAGTGGGAAGAGGTGCCGACATACTGACTGCGTCACATGACTTCACAGAATAGTCTTCTGGTTAACCTATTCTAAAGCACATACCAAGAATCTAACGATTCGTGATATGTGTTGTATCTCAGGTCGAAGGACTTTGGACAAGAGAGAGAGAAAGAAGTTTATAAGAAGAAAAGTTAAAAAGAGGAGAGAGAACAAATGGAAAATAAAAAGAAAGTTAAAAAAGAATTACCCAAAATAAAACGTTAACATACGCTAAGTTAACCTTATATATCTTGGCTTGGGCAGTTTTGTATATTATTTCTTTATACAGACTAAAAAATGGCTCAGTCACCAACTATCATTCAGTAGAATTGCAGAGGAGTTTGGCCAAATTTGAATGAACTCCAATTATTAACTCAAGATTATGAACCATCAGCTTTCTGAAGAAAGCAGATAAAGATAAGTTTAAATTTCGCCAATACACACCTTATCATTCCTACGCTTTAGACGAAAATAGAAAAGCTACAGGCGGCTCTTCAATATTGGTTAAATGGGTGTTTTACACAGTCCTGTTGATTTAGTGACAGATTTACAAGCTGTAGCAGTTCGTATTACCTTGAATTCTGTTTTCACATTATGCACAGTGTACATACCTTCTTCTGGTAGTCTCCGGCTTAGTGAACTTCAAGATCTTTACGATCAGCTCCCGAAACCGTGTTTAATGATGGGTGATTTTAACGGTCGTAATATCCTCTGGGATAATGAAGACAATTGTGAAGGTAAAATTTTTGAAAATTTTATATCAAATAATTCTTTGTGTATTTTTAATGATGGTTCTTTTACACATTTGTCCTCAGCTCATGGAACCTATTCAGCATTAGATATCTCACTTTGCGACCTGCCTATTCTTGAAGAATTTTCCTGGTCTGTTCATGATGACCTTTGTGGAAGTGATCATTTTCCCACTATCCTAAAAGCTGTTCATTCAGCTGATGACCCTCATTCTACAAGGTTTAATTTCAAGAAAGCAAACTGGCCCGAGTTTGAAAAGCGTTGTTCACAAAAACTACAAGCAGTCTCCTTCTCTGATGCTCCAGATCCTATACAGTTATTCTCAGATATGCTGATAGAAATTGCCAACCAAACCATTCTCACATCTTCAGGAGTTGCACATATTAAGAAACCTTGGTTTAATGATGACTGCAAAGTAGCAAGCAAAAGTAGGAAGAAGGCTGAACGATATTTCCGCCGACATCCTAATCCTGAAAATTACAAGAGCTAAAGCTCGTAGAACCATGAAACCGAATAAACGTGATTCTTGGAGAAATTATGTTTCTAAGATAAATACTCATACTCCTATAACAAAAGTTTGGAATATGATCCAAAGAATAAAAGGTAAAAGCTCCAAGTCCAGCGTTCATCATCTCAACGACGGAAATCAGGTGATTACTGACAGAGTAGAAATTGCAAATAAATTAGGAGAAACAATTGCCAAAAACTCTTCATCGGAAAATTATGTACCTAAATTTCAAAGTTTCCAAAAAAGAGAAGAGAAAAACGAAATTAAATTCCCCTCCGGTAACCATGAAGGCTATAACGCTTTGTTTCCAATTGAAGAACTTCATGCTTCTCTCACGAAAGCTAATGATTCTGCTGCAGGCCCTGATAATATTCATTATTAGCTTTTGAAACATCTACAGGAATCATCTCTAGAAATCCTGTTACGCATATTCAATAGACTTTGGTATAGAGAAGACTTTCCTCCGTCATGGCATAATGCCATAGTTATACCAGTACCAAAGCCTGGTCGTGACCATACGGACCCTGGTAATTATCGTCCGATTTCTCTGACTAGCTGTGTCTGCAAAACAATGGAACGCATGATAAATGATCGCCTTGATGGTGCCTGAAAACTGAAAAGAAACTTACTGATATTCAGGCTGGTTTCCGTAAAAATAGAAGTACCATTGATCATTTAGTCAGATTGGATTCGTATGTTAAGAATGCCTTCGCCAAGAACGAACATGTGGTTTCTATCTTTTTTGATTTAGAAAAAGCCTACGATACTACATGGAAACACGGGATTCTTAAAGATCTTCAAAATATGGGATTAAAAGGCCGTTTACCCGTTTTTATTTCCAACTTTTTGAATGATGGACAATTCGAAATTCGTTTGGGTACAACTATGTCTGATCATTTTGATCAAGACCAGGGTGTCCCAAAGGGCAGTATTTTGTCTACTACTCTGTTTAGTATCAAGATCAACAGCTTGGCTGCAGTTCTGAATAAATTAATTGATGGCTCACTTTTTGTAGACGATTTCAATATATCATGTAGTGGGAAAAGTATACACAATATTGAGAGAACATTACAACTTTGTCTAAACAGAATTCAGAAATGGTGTCTAGAAAATGGCTTCAAATTCTGCAGAGCTAAGGCAAATTGTATACACTTTTGCAGAAAATATTTCCAGCACAAAGATCCAGAACTTGAATTAGACGGAACTGAAATCAAAGTGGTAAAAGAGGTCAAATTTCTAGGCATATTGTTTGATCAACGTCTAACATTCAAATCACATATAAATTGCTTAAAAGCCAAATGCACGAAACCTCTAGATTTGTTGAAAGTAGTGGCTAGCTATAAGTGGGGGGGGGGGGAGACCAGCAAACTCTTCTCCATTTATATCGATCACTTGTTCGTTCCAAACTTGATTATGGTTCTATTGTTTACACTGGTGCAAGCAAATCACACTTGGCAAAGCTAGATCCTATTCTCCATCAAGGATTAAGACTTTGCCTCGGTGCGTTCAGAACATCACCTAAAGAAAGCTTGTATGTCGAAGCGGATGAATTTCCTTTAGAACTTCGGAGAATTAAATTATCGCTGCAATATATCACAAAATTGCGTTCGAACCACTCAAATCCTGCATATAACTGTGTTTTCAACCCTCAGTACGCAGATTTCTATTCAAAGAAACCCTCGATTATTCCACCTCTTGGAATCCGTATGAAACCACACCTTGTAGCAGCTGGTATTAAAGTTAGTCAAATTTTACTTAACGAGCTCTTGCCAACTCCACCATGGCAGTTAGCCACGCCAGAAGTAGATATTTCACTGACTAAATATAAAAAGGCAGACACGAGCCAGCTCGTGTATACACAAGAATTTGGTCTTCTGAGAGAGAAATACAGATCAGATCAGGCTATTTATACAGATGGTTCTAAAGATGGTGAGAGAGTAGCATGTGCTACTATCTTTAGTTCCAAAACTAAAACGTATCGTCTTGCCAGGTAAAAGTTCCACTTTTACAGCAGAAGCAAAAGCTCTATTATCAGCTTTAGAAGGTATTGGATCCACTAGAAAGAAAAAAATATGTCATATTCTCAGATTCACTATCATGCCTTAAAGCAATTAAAAGTGGACATTCAACTCATCCCACCATCTACAATTATATGACACCAGATTTGATCAACAGATAGATATTGTGTTTTGTTGGGTGCCTAGTCACGTTGACATCAAAGGCAACACTGAAGCTGATAGATTGGCTATGACAGCTCTAGATGAAGAAGTTGATCCTGTTGGAATCCCATACAGCGATTTCAGACCATCTATCTGGGCTTATGTTAGAAAGCTGTTTCAATCTTTATGGGATACTATGGATAATAACAAACTTCACGAGTTCAACAAAACGGTTGGTTATACTCATCTGAACAGTCATCAGCGTTTCGATCAGGCCATGATTAGACGATGTAGGATCGATCACGCACGATTAACTCATGAATATTTACTACAACAGGAGCCGATTCCAAGGTGTATACCTTGCCATGAAGATCTCACGGTGAAACATATTCTCATAGACTGCATAGATTTTAAGATTGTAAGAGATACTTTTTTATCGAGCAGCTACGCTGGAAGATCTTTTTAGCAGAGTGAAAGAGGATTGTATTTTAAATTATTTGAGAGAGATTGGTTTGTTGTACAAATTTTAATGTTTGTACCTGTTTTAACGCATTAGTTTACCGAGTTTTTGAATTGATTACTTAGAATTTTGTTTGGTCGTCGCTATATAGCTGAAATATTGCTGAATGCGACGTTAAACCTTAATTCTCTCTCTCTCTCTCCATGCGCTTCAAGATCTTGATTGATATTGTGTTTTGTTGGTTGCCTAGTCACCCCGGCATCAAAGGTCATACTGAGGCTGATAAATTGACTAAGGCAGCCCTAGATAATAAGATTGATCCTGTTTGAATCCCATATAGCGATTTCAGACCCTCCATCTGTACTTATGTGAGAAAGCTGTTTCAATCTTTATGGGGTGCTGTAAATAATAACACACTTCATGAATTCAAACAAACTGTAGACTATACTCATCTGAACAGCCAGAAACGTTTCGATCAAGCCATGATCAGGCGGTGTAGAATCGGCCATACACGATTAACTCACGAACATTTACTAAAAAAGGGTCAGTCTTAAGGTGTATTCCATGCTATGAAGATGTCACAGTGAAACATATTCTTATCGACTGTATAGATTTTAAGATTGTAAGAGATTCGAGCAGCTACTTTAGAAGATCTTTTAAGTCGGGTGATAGACTGTATGTTAGGTTATTTGAGAGAAATCGGTTTGTTGCATAAATCTTAATGTTTTAATGTGTTGGATTACTAAGTTATTAACTTGAATACTTAGAATTTTGTTTGATCGTCGCTATATAGCTGAAATATTGCTGAACGCGACGTTAAACCTTAATTCTCTCTCTCATGGTGTTCGTATCAATCGATACAATCAAAGCGTGACAGGTACTTTACAACGAATATCACATTGATTAAGAATACTGATAAGCGATACAGGTTTTTTTTGGTACTTTTTGGAACAGCATGATGTATTGCCTGCATCCTTGAAAACCGTTGACCGCTTCTCTCTTGCAGGAAACTGGCCTATGTTTATGTATATTGTGATTGTTGTTTGTTTTTGTTGAATTTGGTGCTAATGCCGTTATATGGAATATGGAATAGGTCTTTGGATTCTGGACGCGGAAATTCTTTAACGGCTGAATATTGAATGACGGACTAGACGCTTGTATGGAGAAGACGGACCAAAGTACAAATTGATGAAACCAATATATATTGAAAGATCTGATCTCGATAGCTTAAGTGTGTTCAAGGTTATTCAGTACGACTTACGAATGTGTTCTATTGATTACACAAACCCATCTTCAGCTCCTCGATGTTGAGGATTAAGCGTACAAAATGACCGTGGTTTTGGCAATGGTCGCTACGTAAACTGGCGGTATATAGAGCACTTGACAACATTTAGTTGGTTTCGTTTGTTCTTTGTATTACTAGTCTCAATACAATTCGTCAGTTGAGAAGTGATTTGTAAATATAACATATTGTAGGTTTATATCAACATACTGATTTGGTTATTAATCACTCTACTGGAGGTCGAAAATTTCACGACTGTAAACGTACATGATGGATTTGTTGTCACACATACCCTAGATAATTTGGATTCCATATTTATTCAGAACAAATCAATCACCGTGCTACTGGCGAAATGTGTTCTATCGGAAGGGCGGCACGGGTTCGAGCCCCGCTGGTGCATGTGTGAAAGTTTGCTAGTTACTTGCCCACAGGCGGCGATTCTCTCCGGGTACTCCGGCTTCGTCCACCAACCAAACTGACTGTCACCATATGAGTGAAATATCCTTGAGTGTGACATTAAACCACCCCCCCCCCCTCTATCGGAAGGACCAGATTAAAGATTTCCCAACGTACGTTCAATATAAATTTAAAATTTGCTACTGATTAACGATTGAAGTTAACATTGGTTTTATAATAGACAATCTTCGATCCAAATGTGACTGTCTGATCACTTCAGTCACAGAGATATCGACAGTAAAAGTTTTCTCATCAGTCAGATGGAAATGACAATTGCAACTGTTAGATATCTTTTTATCATTTAGAAAGTGATCGTATAACAGCTTACATACAGTACCCCTCTGATGATCGTAATGACACAGCTCCCACAGCTGAATAGATATATTTTTATCATTTAGAAAGTGATCGTGGAACAGTATTTTCGTTATTTTGGGATTACACTATCTTAGAATAGCACAAATTCTAGTGCTGAAAAATTGGTCGAGTCCCATGCGGGATTCGAACCAGCGACCCCAGAGTCAGGCACCTAATCGCCAGCACCGTATGTCGGCGATCTAAACCACTCGACCAACGGGCCTCCCATAAAATAGGAGATAGCAAACCGGTAGTCTTGAAAGCGAACATACAGTACAATTGTTAGATGTACTCATTTGTAGTAATGAAAAGAAAGACAAAAATACAGTTGTATTAGACACCATAATTCTTTGCTATTCGCTCCTGTTTAAACAACTCGAAGTGATTGACGCGATTGAGTTACTATTCATGACACTGTACCATGTGTACGTCGACATCGCGCATATTCAGTGTTTCGGTCTTGTGTTTGTCTGATTTTACCGCTGATCGTTCTGTCGGAGAGCACAGGAGTTATGCGCACATGAGTTATTACAAAAGACCTGATTATTGTTAGCACCACCCCAGCAATAATTATTCCTTTCGACTATGTTATTAAATGAAATAGCGCAGCAAATGTTCCACCGTGTAAATTTACTTCGGTAGATCATGTTGGGAAAATACCACATTTGTTCGCCAGAAGACGCCAGTCGCAAAGGCTTGAATATGCACCTAATTATAGAAGCGACAATGATGGCGAATGGACTCTTTATCCAGAATGCTTCAATTCATCTGTGTATACCTAGCTTATAATATTTAAAATGAGGCTGTATTACTGATCCTTTAAATGACAAACGTGACCCGAGTATATGATGCCCCCCAAATAATTGCTAAATTATACGAATGTACACAATCCGAACATTTTAATTGTCAATTGGAATTGTCCGATTTAGGCCATGGCACGTACAAAATATCAATGCGCTACTTGATATCTATTGCAAGCGAATCATTTATAGGTGTCCTACTTCACCATCCCATCAATACAAACCACCGAACCCTGTGAAAGGATTCTCATGTACATTTTCAGGGGTTGATGGCAAATTGTACATTGTATATTGAGAACGATTTCGGCGAGAACTACAAGAGTTGCTGTTTTTATGATAATGTATTACTTATGCCATATTGTTTACCAATATAAAAGGTCCTATCCAAGGAGGAAATCAAAATGATGATTCAGGATCCTCAGTATATGACCGATTTGATCGGACAATCTAAATATATTGATCATCGGATTGACCTAGTCTGCCGAATAGTGCCATTCAAACATACGTATCCTATTTCTGAATCTGTATGTGCATCAGTTAGGAAGGGAACTGGGACAATAAAGATTCCACAACACATAACCTATAATTGACCGAATAACAATATCGGTATATAGTAATCAAGATGATCATGAGATCGAACCAGTATTGTGATCCCTACCATTCCGATTTCGTGTCCGTTTCCATCTTTATTTTTGCATGGATCAGTTCAAGAACATTAACCAACTGTTCAGACCATTAGGATGTCGCCAAATCCAATCTATGACATCTCAAATGACCACAACGGCCCAAGCTTCGAGCTTATCATGACAACAAGCAATGTGTTTGATCGTTAAATTGTGATCGAATTGGACGTACTCATTTCTGCCAGACTAACTGTTAATATCTCTGACTGTCTACCAATGCATATCGCGAGGCTAGGATGAATTTCCTAGTTGGCCGGAAATGTCGTTGGTACAAGTGGACCATATGTATGACAACCAGATACGTTATTTCATGGCATTTACATGTAGTCAAATATGAACAAATAACGTTTCCAGCTGATCAGATTAAGATTTACAAAGCGTCTTTGAGACGCGAATAAGAAATTGACCATGCATGGGAAATGTGGCTTCGATTGTTATTTGAATGGCCAGACTGTCGTATGAATAACGACTTCCGATCACTGCCGGGGATACTGCTTCAACGAAGACTGGCAGGTGATCATCGGATAGAAGGCGCAAAGTTCATAATTTCATTTTCACCATTCAGTTTGTAGAGGTGTCTGTAGCTCATTGATATATTATTAATTCTTTGTCCACGATCCATCTATCATTGAGCAATCCACAACTACCAACCCGTAAATTATTATAGATGTACGTATAATAAGTTTAGTGACCACTCGCGAGAAGAACAGTCTGAAATATCAGGAACAACTACCGCTTCGGTTTACAGACAATATATAGCGTTGCTTGAACCATGATCAGCTTCCATGCCAAATCATATACTCACCATCCTGACCTACAACTCTTGTGTCACCAACAGACTACAATTATATATATGTTTAATTCGCCTTGAACATTTATTAGACTTGAAAACAAAATATCGAGATCAGCTTTTCAGATTTATATTTCCTCGGGCTGAATCTGCTGGTTAATGAACGTTCCCATGTTGGGACTAGATCCTGTACGGCCCTCCCGAAAGCTCATGCTACAGTTGCTCGCACTAAACATTTCCCCCGTTACGACCGTATCAATGCATCAATGACTGCATTACATATGAATCAATGGTTGTTACATAGATCGCACAGAGAATTACACGAATATTCAAGGTTGACATTCCCAGCCCCTACGATGAAACATTTCCAATCATTTTTTATGCGTATTAACTTCGGTATCGGCGACACCAATAACGCGCTCATTCTCGTGACATCGTATTGTATACTTTCTACTGTCGGATATACCCTCTGATTTCACTGCGGTTAAAATTGCGGCGTATATGGCTCGCGGCCAATCACCATCGTCCGTTTGCAAACGAAGCGAAGTGGATTCAGCATGCCAGTATTCTTTTAGCTCAAAATAACAATTTAGCTCAAAAATTGTTAATTCTTTAACAAGATATACTGGAGGCATTTCTCAACTCAATCATATGCATATACATGCTCCCTGTGTCTAACAAAATGGATACAGACCGAATGCTCATGCGCGCTGCGTCCATTTTCCCAGTGCACTCAAGGTGCTACACCGACAGTTTAGTAAGTTAAACAGTCTGACAATGGGAGAATATAAAGCGCTGTACTATCAATAAAGTACTTAATCACAGATTCATTTTTTCTGTGTCGCTGATTGTCTCATATGATCAATGTTGTTCCATGACGTAGCAATATCAGTAGATAAAAGTTCAGCCGATAACTCATCCATCCATCGTCATCACAAGTAATGACCAATGTTGCGTTGCGAATCAAAAAACCATCACGTTCTTTAGACTACGCAAAATAACGTTCATTTGCGATCAAATCTTGACTGATATACACTTAACTCTTGGAACAGCTAATTATTGATGAATAACAGCAACTTTTGCGACAGAGACTTGGAAGATGTGCTTCGACGTTCATGCTGTCCTGTCATCTTAGAGCAAATGAAATAGTTAGTTTCGATCAAAGCAGATATAATCCAGCTCTTTGAAATAAACACCAAATCAATGATTTGCATTCAGTCATATAGAAAGTACTTTACAGACTGTACTGTTTTGTTTAAAAAATAGGTAGAAGTTGACCCATGTATATAAAGAAGAAAGTTCGAGAGCTTTAGATCCTTACATGTATACCCGAGATACTGATACAATCCCAATTGTGTTGTATGGAAGATTCATGACAAATCCACATTTAAGGTCTCTGAGCCATACTCAAGTGCGAAAGAGTATTTGTTAATGCATATTGTCACAGTAAATACAATCTGAAATGTCTAATATGGATGGGAACCGGGTATGGAGACCGTAATGCATCTATTCATATACCCCAGCACACTAAAGTTTATCAAAAATGAGAAAACACACACGTTACAATGAAAGCGTGTCGAGGATACCAATCGTCACAACGATCACTTTTGGCTGTTTTGATGTTTTAGAAATTTGCAATCAGTATTTGTCTGTGGGATCATGATCAGTACTCCGGCATCGTTTTCCATCACGTTTTTAATGTTGCGTTTAATTGCCATATCCAGCGGCACTGATAGCCGTTTTCGAAACTCTGAGAGACATGTCTGAATACATGCGTCTAGTCCGTCATTCATAATTCAGCCGTCGTCCATTAAAGAATATCCGCGTCCATAATCCAAAGACCTATTCCATATCCATATAACAGTATTAGCACCAAATTCAAAAATCGACCATAGAGGTCCATGTCCCCCGCTAGCAGCACCAGTTATGGTGGATTACATCCACCATAACTGGCGCTGCTGCTGCGGGGGCCATGGACCTCTATGGTCGATTTTTTGGGGTCGATGATATCTCATATCATTGATAAGAGTATGATTTGAAAATGGAGATATCGCTGATGAGCTTAACATAATCTAATACAGCAGATGGCACCCATATTGGATTATGCACATCCATAAAACATAATACATGACTGTCCTCTCACTAAGGTCAAGGGACTCCCCAAGTTTGAAGTAGATCAGTTGAATCGTACTCCAGCTATTGTCCGGACAAGATCAAACTGCTTAAAATCCAATGAAATCCAGTATGGCCGATGGTGGCCATATTGGATTAAGCACGTCCTTGAATCCTAATCCTCCTCGAGATCAACAATGTCAAGGCACTCGCCAGGTATGAAGTAGATCAGTTTTATCGTTCTCGAGTTATTGTCCAGACAAGATTCAACTGCTTACAATCCAATATGGCTGACGGCGGCCATATTGGATTATGCACATCGCTGAAAAAAAATCCAAACCGTCCTCTCACCGATGTCAAGGCACTCCCCAAGTTGGAAGTAGATCAGTTGAATCGTACTCCAGTTATTGTGCGGACAAGATCAAACTGCTTAAAATGCAATGAAATCCAGTATGGCTGCCATATTGGATCAAGCATGTCCTTGAAAAACAATCCTAATCCTCCTCTCAACAATGTCAAGTCACTCCCCACATATGAAGTAGATCGGTTGAATCGTTCTCGAGTTGTTGTCCGGACAAGATCCAACTGCTTATAATCCAATATGGCTTAGATTATGCACATTGCTGAAAAACAATCACAACCATCCTCCCACCAATGTCCAGGCACACACAAAGTTTGAAGTTGATCGGTTAAATCGTTCAGGAGTTATTGTCCGGACAAGAAAATCTAAGATCCAATTGCTTATAATCCAATATGGCTGATGGCGGCCATATTAGATTACGCACATTGCTGAAAAACAATCCCAACCGTCCTCTCACCAATGTCAAGGCATACCCCAAGTTTGAAGTTGATCGGTTAAATCATTCATGAGTTATTGTCTGGACAAGAAAATCTAAGATCGAACTGCTTATAATCCAAAATGGCTGACGGCGGCCATATTTGATTACGCACATTGCTGAAAAACAATCCCAACCGTCCTCTCACCAATGTCAAGGCACACTCCAAGTTTGAAGTTGATCGGTTAAATCGTTCACGACTTATTGTCCGGACAAGAAAATCTAAGATCGAACTGCTTATAATCCAAAATGGCTGACGGCGGCCATATTTGATTACGCACATTGCTGAAAAACAATCCCAACCGTCCTCTCACCAATGTCAAGGCACACACCAAGTTTGAAGTTGATCGGTTAAATCATTCACGAGTTATTGTCCGGACAAGAAAATCTAAGATTGTACTGCTTATAATCCAAAATGGCTGACGGCGGCCATATTGGATTACGCACATTGCTGAAAAACAATCCCAACCGTCCTCTCGCCAATGTCAAGGCACACCCCAAGTTTGAAGTTGATCGGTTGAATCGTTCACGAGTTATTGTCCGGACAAGAAAATCTTACGGAATTACGGAATTACAGAATTACGGAATCACGGAATTACGGAATTACGGACACCGGTGTTTCTAAGTCCCCCCCCTACTAAGTAGCGGGGGACAAAAAGACAATCATAGAGAGAGAAGCGGTCAACAGTTTTCAATGATGCCGACAAGACATCATGATGTTCCAAAAATATAAAATCCGTATCGCTGATCAGTATTCTTAATCCATAATAATCGTTGTAAAGTCGTTATCTAGAGAATGATGTGTCTCAGTCACGCTTTGTTTGTGACTGTTCATATGAGCACCATGAGGATCTTGAAGTACATGGGTTAATCCGGCCCCTAGCCCCGGGTTAAGCGTATAGCGGGAAGGCTATCGTCAACACCGTTCTCAATGCGCAGGTCTAAATTACAAGCGTCTAGTCCGTCATTCATAATCCAGCCGTCGTCCATTAGAGAATATCCGCGTCCATAATCCAAAGACCTATTCCATTTCCATATAACAGTATTAGCACCAAATTCAAAAAGACAAAAGTATACATAAACATACATGTAGGCTTGTTTCCAGCAAGAGAGAAGCGGTCAACAATTTTCAATGATGCCGGCAAGACATCATGATGTTCCAAAATATCAAATCCGTATCGCTGATCAGTATTCTTAATCCATAATATTCGTTATAGAGGCGTCATCTAAAAATGATGTACCTCAGCCACGCTTTGATTGTGACTGTTCATATGAGTACCATGAGGATCTTGAAGTACATGGGCTCATACGGCCCCTAGCCCCAGGTTAAGCGGAATTAGACACATGTTACGAAACGTAGCGCCATAGATCTTGCACGCTACGTTCGTATTTTGCTATCAGCATGCGACATGTATCGCCAAATTTGAGAAACTTTGAGTGTAGGCGCTTGGTGGAATAGCCCTGTTTTTTTAGTTTCTGCACCAATGTTTTGTGACGTTGATTAAAATCGTCACATTTAACACAGGATCTAGCAAATGCTACTAAGCGAGATATGTATACGCCATATGCAGGTCCCACTGGAATATTACTATCCAGAAAGGGATAGTTTACGATGTCGAAATTGTAATCATCTCTTTTGTCATAAAGTCGACGAGAGAGAATGCCCGATTCATTTTTATAGAGGTAGAGATCTAAATAAGATGTGCCTGTAGGGCTATCTGTAGTTTCCTTCAAATCTAGTGAAGGTGGATATATATCCTTCACTGCGTCATTTATATAGCGATTATCCACAGCGAGAAGATCTTTTATATAGCGTTTGGTGAATGAGAAGGAACGGGCTTTGAGTGGATCGGTTTTTGAAAGCGCCAGCATATAGTCATATTCATAAGAGAACAGATACAGGTCAGCCAACAGGGGTGCGCAATTAGTACCCATTGGAATACCTATATGCTGCTGATATATTGTGTTGCCAAATTTCACATAGATATTTTTAATGAGAAATTCAAGCAACTCTATAAACAAAGAAACATCCCATGAATGATATCTCTTGTATGTAGTCGAGCTAAAGAATGCTTTATGGCTTCCGACATTAATATATCTACGATCAGTTTTCTTGAACACAGATACTATTAATGAACTTATACGGTCAATAAGGTCCTGATGAGGGATTGTAGTATAGAGAGTCGAGAAATCCCATGTGGATACATGTCTGTACGGTATGTGACCTTTAGCATCAAGTTCTTCCGTAAGACATTTTGAGTTTTTCAATATCCACATACATTCAACGCCAGAGTTCTTAGAAATAGTGGCGCAATACCTTTCCCAAAATGCTTTTACCTCCTGAAGGGCCCTCGTCAATAGGGTTGAAAGAAGCTTGGTGGTGCAGCTTCTAGAACCAGCTATGAATCTAGCTTTGTATGGTGATTTATGCATTTTGGGAGTCCAGTATATTTTTGGTATGTCGCTATGATTGGTTGGAAGACAAATACCTCCTTCCCTGAGAAACTTTTTGTGATTGTTAAATAAATCTTCCAGAGTAAATGCAGTTTGGGAGTAAGTAGATGTATTTGATGAAAATATGTCTACACTCAATTCTTTAACCAGCACCTGGTAATAGTAATATTTACATATGAATATTATATTATTCGGAGCTTTGTCTGCTGGGACTATGACGAATTTACTCTGGAGATTTGCTAGAACTTCTTGCGAATTGAGGTTTCTCAGTACTTGTTTTGCCCGGGGAAGAGTACTTCTGTCAATATGGCGGACTGTTTCAACGACCTTGCTCTTGGTGAGGTCCAGCCAATCAGCGAGCACTGTAGGTTCAACTTTTTCTCGCGAAGACCAATCAATAACGTACTGTTCTAATGCAGTCAGGACTATCTTCTGGTCCGCCTTCAGATTTATTCTTCTTGGCTCTCTATATTTAGGTCCTTTCATCAGGAGTAATTTCAGATCCTTATCACTCACCACATCAAGGTCACCAGTCGCAATATGTTTGCATGGTGCATAGATAAAGTTCGACAATTCACAATCACAACTATAGCCTCCTGACGTGTATAAGTTCCAGTCAAACTCCTTGACAGCATTGGAGTAATTGAATATTTTGGTGGCTATAGATTTAGTATACTTATATGAAATGCAAGGAGGTTCTGTGAACTTGAAATAGTTTGGTACAGCGTTGCGTACCTCTGGATCATTCAGGATTCGAGGTAAATTAATGATGTCCAGTCCTTTATCTAAGTAGTTGAGTCAAGAAAAGCCGATCTTGAAATGTTTCGATTATGTTCACTGGACGATACAACCGAAAATACGCTATATCTTGACATACTTTACTGATTTTGGATGGTATTATATTTCCTGAAGACGCAGATTGCTGCATATCTCTGGCTATTTGATTTAAAGCTCTCAGAGGTAACGCATACAGAACTGTACGTAAGCTATGTATACTATTGGGTGCGTTAGTTAAACCCACTAAGTAATTTAAAGTGATATGATCGTGAATCATCGAACTATTAAACTTTCGCCAACCATGGCTGCGTTGTCTCCGTTGATGGGGTTTAAATAGTTGGGTAATGTTGGATCTATTGAACGGCGGTTTGTAGCATTGCCGAACCCACTGACATTATCATTTAAACCAAACGGAAACACTGACCCAAGTTCTAGCATCCAGAATAATTCCCGCTCTCGGATTTTTCTCTCAAATCCAAAAGGGGAATCCTTAGTAGATGGATAGACGACGTCTATGATCTGAATACTAAAGTTATCCCAGCCGTGGTCGGGTCCAGAAAAATGCCTACCTATAAGCAATTGCTTTTTCCTAACGGATTTTCTGTGACCGTTCACCCTAAGATGGAGTCTTTGGGTGGTCTTGCCAACATACTGTTGACCACACTTCTTACAGGAAACTAAGTAAATACAGTTAAATATATAAACTGAGATGGCAAATATATAGCTGAGATGGGATTGGTTTAGCTCGGATAAGTTAAAGAATGATTATCACCATACATTTCTTCACTATCTGATCGAATACGACTTTTCGCGGGTCCATGTAGACCTGTTGTGTCTACTCGACCAGTAAAAATACATATGCATATGATTGAGTTGAGAAATGCCTCCAGTATATCTTGTTAAAGAACAAGCTGAGTAGCTAGCAGGTCCTCCGCCAAGTAGCCTGTTTGAGAGCATACAGCATATACGCTTCCAATATCTCCTTAAATATAACTTGGAAAGTTGATATGTGTATGTGGAAAGAGACGTTCATCTGGAATTGTTGAGACATTGATTTGAGGAGGTTTGGGAAGCAGTAATGGGTAGTGTAACACTGGAATGTAAGTCTGTAGTTGTATATGGATTTGTGGATGGTGAGGTTTATAAATCGATGAGTGGAATAGATCAAGATATCGCGTTCACAACACAGATGGGTACAATATGGGTGAGTGAAATCCAAGATGGTCAATGGCAGCCATCTTGGATTACATACTACCTCAATGAAAATCAATACCAATCGCCGTCTAACTGATGTCAAGCACCGTCTCGAGTTTGAAGTTGATTGGTCAAATTGTTGTCGAGATATCACGTTCACAAGATCCGAGACGGATGGAATCCAATATCGTCAATGGCAGCCATCTTGGATTTGTACCTCAGTGAAAATCAATACCAATGGCCGTCTAATTGATGTGAAGCACATTCTCAAGTTTGAAGTCGATTGGTCGAACTGTTCTCGAGATATCGCGTTCACAAGATGTGGGATGGACAGAATCCAATATGGTCAGCCATCTTGGAGTATGTACCCCAGTGAAAACCAATACCAATGGCCGTCTAACTGATGTGAACAACCTTCCCTAGTTTGAAGTAGATTGGTTGATTTGTTTTTGAGATATCGTGTTAACAAGATGTGGAACGGAGTGAATCAAATATGGTCCATGGCAGCCATCTTGGATTACGTATCTCAGTGAAAATCAAAACCAATGGCCGTTTAACTGATGCGAAGCACATTCTCAAGTTTGAAGTGGATTGGTCAAACTGTTGTCGAGATATCGCGTTCACAAGATGTGGGATGGACAGAATCCAATATGGTCAATGGCAGCCATCTTGGATTACGTACCTCAGTGAAAATAAATACCAATGGCCGTCTAACTGATGTGAAGAACCTTCCCAAGTTTGAAGTCGATTAGTTGAATTGTTCGAGATATCGTGTTCACAAGATCTGGGACGGATGGAATCCAATATGGTCAATGGCAGCCATCTTGGATTACGTACCTCAGTGAAAATCAATACCAATGGCCGTCTGACTGATGTGAAGAACATTCCCAAGCTTGAAGTTGATTGGTGGAAATGTTCTTAAGATATCGCGTTCACAAGATGTGGGACGAACAGAATCCAATATGGTCGATGGCGGCCATCTTGGATTACGTACTTCAGTGAAAATCAATACCAATGGCCGTCTAACTGATGTGAAGCACCTTCTCAAGTTTGAAGTCAATCGGTCAAATTGTTCTTGAGATATCGCGTTCACAAGATGTGGGACGGACAGAATCCAATATGGTCGATGGCGGCCATCTTGGATTACGTACCTCAGTGAAAATCAATACCAATGGCCGTCTAACTGATGTGAAGCACCTTCTCAAGTTTGAAGTCGATTGGTCGAATTGTTCTCAAGATATCGCGTTCACAAGATGTGGGACGGACGGACGGACGGAAGGACGGACGGAGGGACGGACGGAAGGACGGACGGCTAGCATTTCTAAGTCCTCCCACCACTTCGTGGCGGAGGACAATTAAGGACAACATTGACCAAAACTAGTATCGTTGCGAGGGTGACTGTTTTTTATTTAACTGCTCGAGGTTCTCAGAAGACGAGCAGAACAAAAGAGTCAAGTTTTCAGCTACTCTAGACAATTAGGTCTACTAAGTTGCTATATTTTGTGTCTCCAACTCTATATTTCAGTGAAGATGAATATTTTCTGATATGTTTATATATGTTCAGGTGTTATGTTTACAGAGATTTTCTGTTGAATACAAAATGGATACCACGAGTAGGATAACACCAAAGCTTTGACATACCTATTACACATGGCTTTTTGTCAGTACGTCGGCATCCTTCTGTACCACTCTTTTAATGTTGCGTTTAATTGGCTTAATTCATTTGACCTTATAATGGATACAATTGCTATTCCCTGCTGAAAAAGTCAACTATTTTACAAATTAATGCAACATGCAGAGAACATCTATCTATCCTATCATCAAGTCAGTTTCATAATAAATAAGGAATTTGTCCCATCTATCATATCTGTCTCGCTTACGAAATTCAGCTACATTAAAATTGTAGGTAAACCTACACACTATCCAAAGTTCATCATGTTGACACTGACACTGAACATCAAATAGTTAGTGGAATTATTGTAACAGTCCATTTTGCCCATAATATAAATATGCCCGTGTCAGTGTTTAAGGATCTAATTTCAATTCAAGTTCAGTTTGACGGGAGGATCAGGTACTGCCTCCGCGATTATTTGTGAATATATCCACGGGAAGATAGCGAACTGCACTTGAAATACCACCGAGGGCTCAAGGAAGACCGTTGTTTCAATCTAAAATCGAAAATCTACATTAAATGAAAACAGAAATTTATTTAAGCTACCAAAGCGATGTCTACCTCAAATGATTTTTCTTTCGTTTCAGGTAACCACTGCTACATTTTATAACGGATTTTTATTTAATGCAACAGTGGTTACCTTGAATGAAAGAAAAAAAACATATGAGATAGAGCAATCTAAATGTAATCAACACAACACACCAAAAGACATGCACATACATTAAAACTTATGCGACAAACCAATTTCTGTCAAATAAGCAAACATGCAGTCTTCTTTTACACAACTAAATAGATCTTCTAAAGTAGCTGCTTGATAAAAAGAATCTCTTACAATCTAAAAATATATACAATCGA
Source organism: Hanleya hanleyi (assembly GCA_036873755.1). Classification (NCBI taxonomy): domain Eukaryota; kingdom Metazoa; phylum Mollusca; class Polyplacophora; order Lepidopleurida; family Hanleyidae; genus Hanleya; species Hanleya hanleyi. Next base: position 251,020 of record JAVTVY010002181.1, read on the forward strand.
TCAGAATATGTTTCACTATGAGATATTCGTGGCATGGAGTACACCTTGGGGCTGGTTCCTCTTTTAGTAAATGTTCCTGAGTTAATTCGGTATGGCCGTGGTTGTCATGGTTGCAGGCCTACTGTTCATTGTAGCGCTACATATTCTCTGTATACTTAGATGCAGGAACCAGCATCCTGTCAAACATATATGAGTGATTGTATTCTGTATGTAATCCTTGCAATCTTCAGTGTGCGATATACGGAAACGTGGTACGGTGTAGCGCCCAAGTACATCCATTCTTCCATGCATCCGATGTGGTATCCTCTAGGATGGAGAGGCGGGTGAACATTTACGAAGACCGCATCACGATCCCTGTCATATAGCTATATATGCTGCGAGCAAAAACATTCTTTATTTATAAGATGGTACTTGCCATCAATTTTATTTTTTTGTATAATTATTTGTGGGAACCAAACTCTGGCGCCTTTGCATAACACATTCGACATAGCTTGATCTATTTGTGTCAAAATTTCGAAGATACAGGGAGGTGTTTTTTTGAGTGAAATTTTCTTGCTCTAATCTGCAACGTCCAGGGATACATAACTGCAAACAAGGTATAAGTAACAGATATTCATTTTCACGCCGTCTCTACAGTATCCAAACTTGCCAAGATCATTACTGTCATAACTGAGAGGCGGAAAATAACGAAAAGAAAGAAAATGCTAATCGATAAATCCCTTTAAAGATGTTGAAAATTATACCTCATTCAATTGGTATTATATGGCGACAGGTTAGTTGACCGCGGGAGAGAGACTTGGTCGAGATGTGGTATGTTCCTGACTGAAAGTGCGCCTGGTGCAGTAATCCCCGATTGTGTGGACTTGCTACTTATGGCATATGACATATAAATGAACCATATTATTTGATAAGATTCACTATTTTGTTCAGCAATGGCAGCGTGGAGTTGTTACAGTTATTTTGATAGTGTTGCCCAGCATTTCTAATATTTTGACATGTCTCAAATGAACGTTATGAAGGATGATTTTCTCCGAAAATAATGATTAAATCGCGATCGCGCGGTGCTATTTTCGCCAATATCTCATTACCTAAACGAGTTAGGAACATTTTTTTCCAGTGGCTTCATCAATATTTATGGGGTCAAGGCCTCCGCAGGTGGCACTATAAAGTTATCTTAGGTTTCAAGATGACCGCCATCTGTAAACTATTTTTGTCAATAATTATATATTCTTAAGAAACGCGCGATTAATTTTATTTCGTTGGCTACAACCACATTTTCATGTGGAAGCATTTTATCCCAAAATGGCTGCCATTTATTCTGGAAGCCAGGGTCGGATGTTGGTGTAACTGTTCATCCCAGCGGCAAGAAAATGTCCATGCTTCAGACAATCTGGAATTTCGAAATAACCAGTGCGTTAATATGCTCAATGCGACTGAAGTATGCGGAGTCTTACTGTCGGGTTCGTAGGCTACATTATCAAAGGGGGGGGGGGGAGAATTAAGGTTTAACGTCGCGTTCAGCAATATTTCAGCTATATAGCGACGATCAAACAAAATTTAAAGTATTCAAGTTAATAACTTAGTAATTCAACACATTAAAACATATACACATTAAAACTTATGCAACACACCAAATAACCTTAGATACAGCCTTATTGCACCCGACTAAAACGATCTTCTAAAGTAGCTGCTCGATAAAAAGCATCTCTCACAATCTTACAATCTATACAGTCGATAAGAATATCAAAGGGGGTGGGGTGGGTAGTTCACCACGGTAACCCGAAGCCACCCGAACCCAGACAAATAAAATCCGATACGGCATGCATGAACGTTCAAATGGTATGTTCATTCCTTAAACAGCAGATTTTCCGACGATCCAGTTTTTAGTTTGCCAAGCAAAATTTTTCCTCGAACTTGACTTCCTCGAAACGGCACCCTTGAACTGGATGAGGAAGCGTCTCCAAATATCGTTCGGTTTTTCGTCGAGAAATCTGTGATCTTTTCTCGATATCGCGAATTCCAAAGGTGAGAGAGAATCGAGAATTGTTTTCTCAAAAACCGAATGATTCACGAAATCGGTTTTCTTTCGCTCTATTGATCGGTTTTCATACGAGAGATTTTTCTCGAAAGAAAAACGATATCGCGAATCAGTCCAGAATCCTTCGAGAATTCGTTCTCAGTGGAGAAAAACGAATAAAAACCGATTGAAAGTAGTACATCTTTGTCTTCGCCTAGCCTGGTACCCTGCTTAGCGTGTTACATTGCTGACATATACCCGTAGACTAGGGAATCAGGTTACTGGTCCTATGCACAACTAAATATCCCATGAATGTGTTCGGCCCCACTGATAGACCCATATAGTCAAGGAGCTATTTCCTGTATAGGCCTTAAAAAAGGGTCTTGCTCAACCCACACCACATACAAGGTCTGATTGCATATTATGTTGGGGCAACCTCTCCTGAGCAGTTTTAGGGTGGGTGTCACTTCAAATTGTGGTATAGCATTTTTTCTACAGGTCATTTTGTATGATGGGGGTCAAATACAGTTTTTTCTTCAATGGGGGAATGTGATAGAGGGTGGGTTGCTTTAATCGATTGTATCTTTTGAACTAGTTCATTCAAATTATTATACGATGCATGGATGTAAAGAGAAGAGATTGGTACATACATATAAATTACTATCAGTGGAGTATTAGTCGAAATGCATATGTAGAATCCCATCATGCAATAAACATGTAGTAGAATTCACCTGGCAAATCGAAAAAGTGTGTTTGTGGCTTTGTATTTCTCTGTTTGCTGAATGTGTGTTGAATGCATAATTTTTGTGCTGTTCTGTCGAAAATGTATTATTTATGAGCTTGAGACAGTTTGCGTGTTAAATATAAATAGCCAGACCGCATTGGCAAAGAACTTATCCTAGAAACCTATGGTTTGCACATGAACCAATTTGAAGAGTAATGAATTTCTGCTGATTGTTATAATTACAAGCGTCTAGTCCGTCATTCATAATCCAGCCGTCGTCCATTAGAGAATATCCGCGTCCATAATCCAAAGATCTATTCCATTTTCCACATAACAGTATTAGCACCAAATTCAAAAAGACAATCATAGTATACATAAACATAGGCTTGTTTCCTGCAAGAGAGAAGCGGTCAACAGTTTTCAATGATGCCGGTAAGACATCATGATGTTCCAAAAATATCAAATCCGTATCGCTGATCAGTATTCTTAATCCATAATATTCGTTATAGAGTCATCTAAAAAACGATGTATCTCAGTCACGCTTTGATTGTGACTGTTCACATTTCTTTTCGTTTCAGGTAGCTGAACACTTTAGGAAGTACCGGGACGTTCATCTTGAAGTATCTTCATCTGCTTCTAATTTGTCTTCTGGGCTACAGACTCATGTCTATGATCTGGTATGATTTCGTAGATTTGACTGACCGGTGAAAGTGCAGACATGGATGACGATACCAGTAGTGCTTGTGTTCTTCCCGTTTTGCCGCCACCAAAACGGAGAAAGAGAACAAACTATGACAAATGTGTACTCTGTCAAGAAGATTCAAAGGTTGCTCTTCGAAAAGGACAGAGCACTTCCATAGAGAGGCTCGTTTCTTCACTGCAGTGTAGGCAAGATGAGTATTATGAGCGACTGCTTCCGATTTATAGAGACTACAGACCATGGATGTATTCTGGCATTCAAATTCGTACAAGTCCTGCATTAGCAAACACAATATCGATATTATTGCGAAGAGAAGAGGACCATCTCCGTCGCCGTCTGAAGCTTCGAGATCGGATACAATGGACGCAGATCAGCAAGGGAGACGGCCCAGATCACAGTCAAGTCATGTAGACTGGTCAAAGTGCATGTTCTGCAAGAATAAATCCCACAAAAAAGTTTCAAAAATGCTGAATGCTAGTACATTTGAAGTGTGCCAATCTATCAAGAATTCTGCTGAAGCTTTAAGCGATGAAGATATGTTGCATATAATAATGCTCGGAGTAAACGGCGACCTTGTGGCAGCTGAAGCAAAATATCACAAACTATGCTTTTCAAACCACACCAGTAAGTCTTCTAGTAACGCACGGTTTTGATCACGAAAAGTCCATCAAATATACAAAGCAGCATTTGAAGCTCAGATTGATGAGGCATTTCGGCGATGAGGTGGTATTTCACCAGCCACGAATTAGTGTGCACTCAGAACTGATGTATACCAGCTCAATATCACGGCAAGGTATTCTGAATGCAGCCTTCCAAAAAACATTTGAGCCACACCAAGACGTAGATTCTTCCGCTGACGAACAGGTTTTCCATCAGACAGAACGCACTAAACTTTTGTTTCACACTGCGATGCTGATCAGAGGGGATATTGCTAAGTGCAATGGCATTCCTGTCAAACCTTTGAACACGGACGATCTGAGTCTCATCACAGCGAAATCGTTCATACCAGACAGTGTATATTGGTTCCTGCGCTGGGTAATTTCGGCTGATGATAGTGATAATGCTGGGAACTTTTCGGCGGAATGCAAGAATCAATCAGACGAGAGGAGAGTCATCATGGTGGTGCAAGATCTACTTCATTGCTCGTCGCATGCACGAGTTAAGATCCCGAAGCATACCAGCCTCGCCATGGCATTTCGGCACATAACTGGTTCAAAGGAACTCATAACATTGCTGAACCGAATGGGCCATTGTTCGTCATACGATGAGATAGAGGCTATTGACACCGGATTGACAAAAGAGATTCTGCTAAAACAGAAGAGATGGGAGTTGTCATTCCATCGAACATCTCTTCTGGTGTCTTCATCCAGATGGCTGGTGTCTTAACTCGTGCATGCGACGAGTAATGAAGTAGATATTGCGCCACCATGATGACTCTCCTCCAGCATTATCACTATCATCAGCCGAAATTACCCAGCGCAGGAACCAATATACACTGTCTGGTATAATCGATTTCGCTGTGATGAGACTCAGATTGTCCGTGTTCAAAGGTTTGAGAGGAATGACATTGCACTCAGCAATATCCCCTCTGATCAACATCACAGTGCGATACAGAAGTTTAGTGCGTTCTGTCTGATGGGAAACCTATTCGTCAGCGGAAGAATCTACGTCTTGGGGCGGCTCAAATGTTTTTTGGAAGGCTGCATTCAGAATATCTTGCCGTGATATTGAGCTGGTATACATCAGTTCTGACTGCACTCTAATTCGGGGCTGGTGGAATACCACCTCATCGCAACGCAGAAAAGCCTCATCAATCTGAGCTTCAAATGCTGCTTTGTGTATTTGATGGCCTTTTCATGGTCAACACCGTGCGTTACTAGAAGATGTTGATATTTTTCGAGAAGACCGCGCATATCGTATGCCTTGCCATGCTCCAAATCCGTTTTAAGGCCATCAATTAAGTCCCGGAAAGCGCTAGTGTATTGATCTTCATTTTCTCTGGCCTTGAAAGTGCGATGTTTGATGTTTGACTTACTGGTGTAGTTTGAAAAGCACAGTTTGTGATACTTTGCTTCAGCTGCCACAAGGTCGCCGTTTACTCCATGCATTATTATATGCAACATATCTTCATCACCTAAAGCTTCAGAAGAATCCATGATATATTGGCACACTTCAAATGTACTAGCATTCAGCATTTTTGTCACTTTTTTTGTGAGATTTATTCCTGCAGAACATGCACTTGACTGTGATCTGGGCCGTCTCCCTAGCTGATCTGCGTCCGTTGTATCCGATCCCGAAGCTTCAGACGGCGACGGAGATGGTCCTCTTCTCTTCGCAATAATATCGATATTGTGTTTGCTAGTGCAGGACTTGTAGCAATTTGAATGCCAGAATACATCCATGGTCTGTAGTTTCTGTAAATCTGGAAAAAAAGTCGCTCATAGCGCTCATCTTGCCTACACTGCAGTGCAGAAACGAGCTTCTCTATGGAAGTGCTCTGTCCCTTTCGAAGAACATCCTTTGAATCTTCTTGACAGAGTACACATTTGTCATAGTTTGTTCTCTTTCTCCGTTTTGGTCGCGGCAAAACGGGAAGAACACAAGCACTACTGGTATCGACATCCATGTCTGCACTTTTACCGGTCAATCAAATCTACGAAATACCAGATTTAATTTCTCATGGACATGAGTCTGTAGCCCAGAAGACAAATTAGAAACAGATGAAGATACTTCAAGATGAACGTCCCGGTACTTCCTGAACTGTTCAGCTACCTGAAACGAAAAGAAATGTTATTATAACAATCAGCAGAAATTCATTACTCTTCAAATTGGTACATGTGCAAACCATAGGTTGCTAGGATAAGTTCTTTGCCAATGCGATCTGGCTATTTATATTTAACAGGAAAACTGTCTCAATATCATAAATAATATATTTTCGACAGAGAACGGCACAAAAATTATGCATTCAACACATTCAGCAAACAGAGAGATACAAAGCCACAAACACACTTTTTCGATTTGCCAGGTGAATTCTACTACATGTTTATTGCATGATGGGATTCTACATGCATTTCGACTAATACTCCACTGATAGTAATTTATATGTATGCACCAATCTCTTCTCTTTATATCCATGCATCGTATAATAATTTGAATGAACGAGTTCAAAAGATACAATCGTTTAAAGCAACCCACCCTCTATCACATTCCCCCAATGATGAAAAGACTTTATTTGACCCCCGCCATACAAAATGATCTTTAGAAAAAATACTATACCACAATTTCAAGTGACACCCACCCTAGAAATGCTCCAGAGAGGTAGATGTAACAGAATATGCAAACAGACCTTGTATGTGATGTGGGTTGAGAAAGACCTTTTTCTCCTGGGTCTTGCTCCTTGACTAATAATACATACATTCACAGAAGTGTATTCCCAATTTATATGTTCGTTATTATAGATAGAACATGTGTGAAAGCAAAATATAATGCCAACGATATTCCCTGCTCGATTTTAAATAGTCAAGACCGGAGATGGATCGTTTGGGTGGTCAGATGTTCAACCGGACTGATAATCGCTGGAATACGTAACATTTGTTAAGTATAATAAAATAAAGCTGATGCAAATGTGATAATTCAATGCAGTATCTTTTAAAATCGCGGTAACATGGTATGTTAGCATTACATTGTTAAAGCGGCAGATACAGCTAAATTTTACCTGGCATATACTTTATGTAGCACCCTCACACATAGCGGAGTAACAGCTGTTAATCTGTGAATGACGTAATTGTATTCATTTGCCTCTCGATGGTTTCGCGATATTTTCTCGAAGCTTTCTCGATGAAAATTTCTCGACGTTCTCTCGATCAACATAAAACCAGTAATTCTCGATAGATTAAAAAACACGAATGAAAAACGATATCGAGAAATCGATCGAGAATTTTGAAAACGATTTCGTTTTTTTTCATATTTTTCTCTCGAAATTCTCTTGAAGAATTTCCGCTATGATCGAGATTTCTTCGAGAAAACCAACGAAAATTCTCGATTGAAGGAAAAACGATTAATGGATACGCTTCCTAAATAGCATTTATCTCCTTTTCTCAATGCCAAGCTTTCATAAAAAAATGTAGTCGTGTTATATACTCATATACAAAATTGAATCCTGATGATGTATTATCCCTCTTTTAATCCCATGGGCGACACACCAAATTAAAACTATTTGTTGCAAGAGTGGCTTTAATTTGGTTTGCAGGGTTAGCTAATCTGCGCCATGGACCAAGCGTTGGCAATTAACTTGAGGCTTCGGGTGTTACTCTTCGGCGCTGAACGACCCACCCTGCCTCTTTTTTGGTTCTGCAAACGCCAGTCGCATTAAGCGTATCATCAGTCACGTACCGATTTGTCCAAAATTCCAATTGCCGTGAGTCTTCTGTCACTTCCGCCTAAAAAGGTAACATAGTTAAATTTCAGCATCGTCCTATCCAGCTTTTCCATTCGTCACACCATGCCATGTTAAAAAAATGTCACCGCCGCTTTCTAAACTTATTTTCATACTTTTTCGCTAAATAATAATAATAAAAAAAATTATCAAACGTCGTAGTGATCGGTCGGAATTTCTATATCCACCTGGCTGATATCCCCAATTGTCAGAGAAAGTCCCGGTATAGATGAAAATTTTATTGCCGGTGGGATAAACAAATTTCTTAAATAGAGCCTGTTTTTCAAATTCTACTCATTAGAAAATTATTTTGATCAAAATAGCCTTACAGGTCATTTTGAACTTGATTAAGGTACACCCACATTTCCAGGGATGAAGCTTCAGATGCTGGCACAATAGACATACTTTAATGGCGGCTGTTTGGATTTGAAGATATACGCCATATGCAATTTATTCTGGTCAATATCTCAATTATCTGAATGAGAAACCTACAGGGGTACGCTTATCTTTAACTGTTAGCCAAAGTCTGTTGTGGCAAGATCGCATGCATTGTCCCTCAACATCCAGGTGCAGCCATTAGAAAAAAATTCTGGGCTGTTTGAGATAAGAATATTTGGTCAAAAATAGGTTTCGGAAGGTGGCTATCTTAGAATGCACGAGGGCGGTCATCACAACCCGTTGGTTATACCACCATATGGCCCTGGAAAATGGTGAGTTTGTGGAATGAAGGTCATAACGTGTTAATAAGGCAATACTGATCAAATACTCTTAACATAGTAACTATTTTGAAATTCAAGCTTGCCACACTAGATATTAATGATAAAAATGGCAACATCAACTTAATCAGTTGAGCATTTTTGTCAGAGTCAGAATCCAAACGTAGAAAATCGCGTAGTGGTTTTGATGGGATTAAAACCTCATGATCAATTCACAATGATGGAATTCAAGAGACCATGGTGGCACTATGTTATGCCTAGGCCCTGAAACTGTCGGCCCAGCTACTGGATTAAAGTTAATGCCTCGTGATCAGTACAGGTAACTCAATATGGACAAAACATGGAGAACTTTTTGTAATAATATATTTGGAAAACCTGGTGGGTTGTCATTTTACTACAATATAACTATGAGGTTAGGGAAATTGATTTAACATCCCTGCATCCCTGAGATTATATTGCACAATAGGATTTTCAATAGCAAGTTTAAGAGCCTCTTTGACGAAACATGGCGGAGTGCTGATATGGTATTTTCCAAACATTTAATAAATGACACTTTTCTCTCCCAACAACAGTTGCGTTTGAGTTCAACATTACTGTTGATAATAAAAATTAAAAAAAAAAGTCTTCTATGAAAATAATCAAGAAAATAGTGAACACTGGGATTTCCTGGATTTCAACTTCTTCATTATTAAACACGACGTTTCGCTAAGTCTGCCCTTAACATTCTCAAATGTATAAATGTACAATCAGACATGAGTTATATATATATATATATGTACAGGGCATGACGAAGCCAATCTAATATAACAACAATATATGGCCTACACCCCATTTTTTCCAGACTATATATTGTTGTTATATTAGATTGGCTTCATCATACCCTGTACATATATATATGCCTCATGTTTGATTGTACATTTATACACTTGAGAATGCTAAGGGCAGAATTAGCGAAACATCGTGTTTAATAAAGAAGAAGTTGAAATCCAGGAAATTCCAGTGTTCATACTTGTACTACTTCTATACGTCAAACCGAATGACACTGATTCGCATATCACGAATCGTTAGATTCTTGGTATGTGCTTTAGAATGGGTTAACCGGAAGACTATACTGTGAAGTCGTGCGACTCTGTCAGTATGTCGGCACCTCTTTCCACATCCCTTATATGTGTTGTAAACTTCACAATGTCATTCGAAAGTGATAAGAAAATAGTGGGCTCAAATTTCTTTAACAAGGTTTCCGACCCACCCAACCGATGTTTTGAACAATCGCCTATAAGTAAATTGTCGGGCACTAGCTACCTGTCCCACAAAGTCACGTTTTTATGATGTATTGATCAAGGACACCGCTGTTACCGCACCTCCAATAAATACCTTGGGTTTACTATATAAACGTCCAATTGGAAAACAAGTTGAGGCAACTTCAATTTAAATCATTTCATATGATTTATCCTTACGCTCAATTTTTATTCCAATTAAAACTACACCAAACTGTGATAACTGTACCAATGAAATGGATACTTTCATGCATAATCTAATTGACTGTCCTCGAGAAAGCGTTTCTGGCGAAGGTTTGCCAATTAGCTAGGTGCAAAATTCATTTTCTTCTCTGGGAACAGACATTGCTTTGTTAAGATACTAATTGTTGCATGGTGTGCTCAGTCGACATCTGACATCATTATTACAGCATCGTTCTGAAATATTTGTATCTAATACCACTTAAGCCGGTGCTAGAGGCCGTGTGAGCATTTCATTCAATATGTCCAAATGAACATATACAATGAAAGCGTGGCTGGGATACAAATTGTCACAGGGATCACTTTTCGTTCTTATGACGTTTTAGAAATATACTGTCAGTATATTTGTGCTGTGGGGTCATTTGACTTTTTGTCAACGTGGGCATCGCTTTCCACCACTCTTTTAATGTTGCGTTTAATCATGTCGGCTAAATGATGTGTTTTTTTCCCAAGCAAATACTTCAACTATGCTGCAAAATATAACAAACATCCCATATATTAAACACTTTGAGAAGTTTCTCAAATGGCAGATTTAAATATTATGAAAACATCAACCTAAACTGTCTTTCATAGATGGCAGTAATAAACCTACCGGAAAAAGAAATCCTAGAGGAGTTTTGGGCCTAACCGCAAATTCTATAGAGAAATGAAGCCACATTTAATTGAAAACATTTCGCTGTCATAACAAGCTAATGAAAGCTTCGACAAAATGATTTTAAAAACTTTACAAACATCGAAATTCATCGTATGCGCAGAAAAGTGAAGTTACTCGCGGCCGTTCAGTTCAAAACAGGAACTTACCTCGGCATGTGCACTGTACTCGATGGAAATATGGTTTGTTCTTGTTCACTGTTTAGTTAAACAAGTATGGATGGGTACTATTTATTATATAAATCGTTTAGGATTTGTCTAAAACGTGGTCTAAATCGCCGAAGACTATTCCACTATCTTCGAAGAGGCGAAATGCAGATGGCCCGACCTTTGTTAAGCGAGCTGTGATTGACCGAGTAGCTTCACCAAAACCCCGCCTGTGCCAAGCGGTTAGCCAATCGCTAACCTCGTTTGCGGGAGCGCGGCTTTATGAGACAACAGCGACGAAATATCGGCATGTGATGGATTTATATTCGTCAATAGTTTCCATCCATACAGTTATTTTTTTCAATAAAAATTTGATGTTATAGGATGTAATACTATCATAATGATATACTAATTCTGCGACAAGCCTGCGTGTTCCGATAAATTCGGCATCAATCGGTAAATGCGAGGTAAGTGCAAGGCCTGGATAAATACCGATATTTTTCTTATTCTTGGAGTTCGTCTGCATGGAAAGTGGCTACATTGACAGACTATTCGTGTTTGCCGAGCCATTTCAGTTTGTTATTTATCATAAAAAAGGCATTATCTGAAATGTGACTACACTCTCTATAGAGGAATGTAGCCACATTTTAAACTAGAGGTTCCGCTTTGACCCTTGGGTTGCCGCTCCGGCATGAAGCCTATGCTGGTTGTTTTTTTTAAGCAAAAACATACGTCTCCCCCAACCTCCCACCTTGCGTTGAGTGGGCACATTATTTAAGGGAAAGTGTTATAAAATTAATGTAGAAATAAGTGTCAAGTAGTTCTCCTGATATCTTGCCGACAAGGTCTGTATATACAATTAGATGAATGGATGGACGGACAATGGACAAGGATAAATGCGCGCACAAACCAAAATCTAATCAAATGAGGGGGCTATTCCAATGAACCTTCCAAGTTTGGTGAAATTCTGTTCAGTAGTTCTCAAGATATCTTGCAGACAAGGCCTGTATATACATGTACATGAAGATGGACGGACGGACGGACGATGAACACAGATGAACGCACACACACATCAAAACCTAATCAAATGAGAGGCTATCCCAATGAAGCTTCCATCCAAGTTTGGTGAAATTCCGTCCAGTAGTTTCAAGATATTTTGCAGACAAGGCCTGTATATACATGTACAAGTAGATGGACGGACACCGAACACGGATGAATGCACGCACACATACCAAAACCTAATCAAATGAGGGGGCTATCCCACTGAAGCTTCCGTCCAAGTTTGGTGAAATTCCGTCCAATAGTTCTCAAGATATCTTGCAGACAAGGCCTGTATATACATGTACAAGTAGATGGATGGACGGACGCCGGACACGGATGAATGCACACACACACACACCAAAACCTAATCAAATGACGGGGCTATCCCACTGAAGCTTCCATCCAAGTTTGGTGAAATTCCGTCCAGTAGTTCTCAAGATATCTTGCAGACAAGGCCTGTATATACATGTACAAGTAGATGGACGGATGGACGGACACCGGGCACGGATGAATGCACACACACACACCAAAACCTAATCAAATGACGGGGCTATCCCAATGAAGTTTCCATCCAAGTTTGGCGAAATTCCATCCAGTTGTTCTCAAGATATCTTGCAGACAAGGCCTGTATATACATGTACCAGTAGATGGACGGATGGACGGACACGGATGAATGCACGCCCACACACCAAAACCTAATCAAATGAGGGGGCTATCCCACTGAAGCTTCTATCCAAGTTTGAGGGAATTCCGTCCAGTAGTTCTCAAGATATCTTGCAGACAAGGCCTGTATATACATGTACCAGTAGATGGACGGACAGACGGACACCGGACACGGATGAATGCACACACACACACCAAAACCTAATCAAATGGGGGGCTATCCCAATGAAGCTTCCATCCAAGTTTGGTGAAATTCCATCCAGTTGTTCTCAAGATATCTTGCAGACAAGGCCTGTATATACATGTACCAGTAGATGGACGGACGGACGGACACTGGACACGGATGAATGCACGCCCATACACCAAAACCTAATCAAATGAGGGGGCTATCCCAATGAAGCTTCTATCCAAGTTTGAGGGAATTCCGTCCAGTAGTTCTCAAGATATCTTGCAGACAAGGCCTGTATATACATGTACCAGTAGATGGACGGACGGACGGACACCGGACACGGATGAATGCACACACACACACCAAAACCTAATCAAATGGGGGGCTATCCCAATGAAGCTTCCATCCAAGTTTGGTGAAATTCCATCCAGTAGTTCTCAAGATATCTTGCAGACAAGGTAAGGGGACGGACAGACATCCATCCATCCAGACAGACATCCATCCAACCAGACAGACAGCACAAACACTAGATGTCTCCCCCCAACATAGTTGGGGGAGACATAAAAATGTAACCACATTTTGTAGCCACAAAAACCCCAGCATTTGCGGTTAGGCCAAATTTTGTATCAGTTCCCCACCGTGTAACTCGACTAAGCCGTCGATATAATGTTTGTCTGGTGTCCTTTTAAAGCATGTAAATGTTTCTCTCTTTTTTATAATCGATATTTTTTATCTGGTATTTACTTTACTTATTTATTGTTCAGAGTCTGTCATATGTCCTGAATATCCAACAGTTTCATGTTTTTCTCAAATATATCAAGGCTGATATATCAAGGCTAATTAGAAGTGTGAACGGAGAAGTCAGCTAGTGTATGAAGATTCGGGATAGCGGAATTGCTCCACCATTGGGAATCGTGGGACAGACACTTGGAATAATATAGTGATATTCATCACCAAGAGTATCCGGTAAACATACGTCTTAGCCATCATTTCATCGTGTTGGAATTACCAGACCTATAAAAGAGCAATCTGAGTACATTTACATTCCCGGTCACGTCTAAGTGTGTATAACGGTAATCCGTGTCGTTGAAGGTGAACCTGTCTACATCATTTACATATTGGCCTCTATGCTACCACGAACGGAATAAAAGCATCAAATCTGACACCCAGTAAGAGAAGCTTAGCGTCCACAGTTGAAATACCGTTTTCGCATTACACATTACACTATTAACAACCAAAACTACATGTATAGGTACTGATTAACGTAATCCGGATTCATACAAGATAGAAGTGGTCATCGATTGCTATATGGCTTAAAGAGTACGAACTGTTTTTACCGAAGAGACATCAGCGTGCTACTAAGTCCCTTCTCAAAATGAACCGATGTTAGTAGCAATACGTAGACCGTAGCTTGTCACCACTTATATCAATGATTTCAAGAACGATTCGACCTGTTAAATGTTCTGTACATGGATGATATATTGTATGGGCCGATTGTCTTCCAAACGTATAATGCCACGCTACAAGAAAACCAGATTATCCTCTGGAAACCAGTTTGTTAGGATACCTAACTTTAACAGGGCACATGGTTATAATTTCCCCTGAGTAGTTTGCTAGAAATGACAATATCTTCCTGATGAATCCACTCTAGCTTGAGACTTAGCCTTTATCGACTAACCGTTTAGCTTTAGGGACTCCTGGGCTTTCAGTGGTAATTAAGTGATTGGGATGTTGACATATTCCTGCGATATGACTAGTTTCTTTACCCATCACTTGGCAGATTCCAATGAGCCTGCTAATACCATGCACGAATGGATGTAATCAAGTGACTTTAAGTGTCCAATATACAGCTGAAAACGAGAATTGCCAGAAGGTTGTCGCCAAATCATCTCTATATGCTTATCGAAGAATAGTTCGTGTAATCAAAATAATACGTCTGTAGACCTTTCCGAAGAACCTTTAACGTATAATAACAAGATCAACTCGTTATTTTCAATTTCTTTTCGGCGAGATATCGATTTGATCAGTTATATAAACTGATTCGGTGTTTATAGATCTTAAGCCGCGTATAATTTATCACTGAGCAGTTGTGCAACACGAATAAATGAAAATGGCTTCACTCATGAGATCAAGAATAGGAATTTGAACCTGTACCTGACGAGGGTTGTTGTGACATTGCGCATCAGGAAGAAAAGTTTGGTTTTGAACACACGTATGATAGGCATCACGCACGTAATTGTCGGGTAAAGTTCAGGGTTTAAAAACGTCTCTCCGAAACAATTGTAGTGCTTTTGAAATACAGTGCTGACAGAAAACCGATCTTAAATCGCAAAAACATGCTATTTTATCCAGCTCACCAGATTGGAACGGAATGTATGGTGGTGTTGTAAACTTGAGAATGGTCAACCACCACATCCAGCCTTATGTCATTTTTTTCACTACTGTTGTCCCGCCACCATGACATGTTCTTTCATAATTGCTCCCCAAAGGCGTATGAAAGGATTGTTATATTAGATATGTTTAATCTGAATATGATTACACTGAAACTCAATATAGATATCAATATACATATTGGCCCAACATTCATTGGTCAGTCTATGTCAGCATAGATTTATGAGCCTAGAATCAGACAGCCGAACCAGTTAATGCAAATATGAAGGCTTGTCAACAAATCAATAACTTCTTGGGAAGCTCTTATCACCAAAGCTAGTCCTCAAGAAAAGTAGTTCATAAGAATAAGAACGAAATGAGGCCAATGACAGATCCAGGCTGTATTCTTTTTATTTTGGTCAGAGAACGTCGGTCTCTAAAACACCATCACTAAAATTGCAGTATAGGTTATATAGGTTGATTTGGTGATACATATCGCACGCCGATAGAAAAAATACGAGCGAGGCGTGCAAGATCTCATGGTGTTCATATGAACGTTCATATGAACAGTCACAATATAAGCGTGACTGAGATACATCATTCTCTAGATGACATTCTCTTAAATCTCTCTATCATGGTGTTCATATGAACAGATACAACCAACGAATATCATATTGATTAAGAATACTGATCAACGATATGGATTTGATATTTTGGAATATCAAAATGACTTGCCGGCATCATAGAAAACTGTTGACCGCTTCTCTCTTGCAGGAAACCAGTTTATGTTTATACTATGATTGTCTTTTTGAATTTGGTATTATGCTGAGATACGGAATATGAAATAGGTCTTTGGATTATCAATGCGGATATTCTGAATAAAGAATGACGGATCAGACGCTTTAGCGTTGCTTTTCGTAACTTGTGTCTCATTCCGCTTAACCCGGGGCTTATGACTGTATGGACCCCATGTATTTCGTTATCAGCATATCAAAGCGTGACTGAGATACATCATTCTCTAGCTTACGACATTTTTAACGAAAATCATATGGATTAAGAATAGCGATCAGCGATACGGATTTGATATTGGAAGATCATAATGTCATGTCGGCATCATTGAAAACTGTTGACCGATTTATCTCTTGCAGGAAACTAGCCTATTCTATTCGTATACTATGACTTTTTTATTTGGTGCTATTGCTGTTATAAAAATTAGGACTTTATATTGGGACGCGGATATTCTGAATGACGGACTAGACACCTGTAATTCAGATAATGAACGTCAACATTCTTTAATGGACTTCTGAATATTTGAATGAGGGACTAGACGCGTATAAATATAGATACTCTCTGATCAGACAAAATCCTATATCATTTTAACGGACCTTATCTCATCCACACTTTGATTGTACCTCCTGCTGTTGGCATACAAAGACATCGGACATGCACAATTACATGAACGAAGTTGTTCGCAGGATCCATACTTAACTCAAAGTTAATTTTTGTTTGAGCGTTTACATCAGTGAGAGAGGACGTGCAGGGTGCTGAAATTATCAATAGTCAAATAGCTCCAAATTCAACGTCCCCCCCCCCCCGCTTCTCCAGGAATATTATAAACGTGTCTTTGCTATTAATCCATTACAATGATGTAGATTGTGATCAAACTTCAAGAACTGCAATGGCCAAAAATAATACTATTGAGGACTAAGGCCACTGTGGATAGAAGAATATCAAGAACCAAGCGAAGATCACATTTACGTGAGTAAATACTTTAGCATGAAGCGATGTGTCGGGTACAAAGATTTTTTTTTTTTTTTTTAAACAATATATTTATTCACAGAAGGTGAATTGGGGTTGGCGAACAGGCTTAGCCTATCTCAACGCCTCTCCCAATATATATATATTACATAGAATAATAGTTTGACGGACAGAAATAACTCTAACATATTTACAAAACTGAGAATGGCGCATCACTGTTAATATAGCAACATTCAGACGAAAAGTATTAACCAATATGATAACATCATCATAGCTGACTCATTTAAATACAGTGTGTGATCGATCAATAATTTAATAATATTAATGACAATTGATAGTCAAGAAGGATTATCCATGATAAGCGAAGACTTGGTGAGTTATGAAAATCGTCCAGATTTTAGTGAAAAGGGCACAACAAAGTTATCAGCGTTTCGTAAGGGGTATTCAGTTGCATCGGATATTCGTGGAGGAACAAGAACGGACAGATAATGTGGTATAGCTCCATGTAACATTTTGTAGAATAGGCGGAGTTTGTGACGTTGTCTGCGTTCAGATAAGGGGACAAATTCGGTTTCCCGATGCAGGAGACCGTGACTCGTTCCACGAGGACAGCCAGTAATAGTTCTTAGGGCATCGAGTTGTAAGTTTTCAAGTAAGACACATTGTTGCTGGTTACAATTAGCCCAAACAACATCTGCATAGTCAAACAGAGGTAGAATATATGCGGAGTATAGTTTATGTAGGGCTTTACGAGATAGCCTGTATTTGAGACTGCGTAAACAATTGATCATAGGACTAATTTTCTTTGAGACGGATTGGATATGTGCATTCCAGTGACCAGATGATTGAAACGTTAATCCCAAGTGTTTATGTTCTTTTACCAATGAGATCTGAGTGTCGCCGAGGAAGAGTGGTGATCCGCTATCCGGATTAGCTATATGAGAGAATATCAGAGATTTTGTTTTTTCTGCGCTGAATTGAACAAGCCTCGTATTTGCCCAGTCTGAGACTCTCTGGAGATCAGCATTTAAAAGAACACTTGCAGTTTGCTGGTCTTCCACGGCAATATATAGGGAGGTGTCATCAGCAAATAACCGAATGTTACAGTTTATATCCGAAACTATATCGTTAATATATATTAAGAACAAAAGTGGTCCTAGTACAGACCCTTGCGGGACTCCAGCTGTAACAGTTTTAGTGTCCGAGAGTTTTCCATTTATTACTACTAGCTGTTTTCTGCTATGCAGATAGTCACAGAGCCAGGCCAGAAGTCTTCCACGAATGCCAATCGCATGGAGTTTATGAATTAAGCCCTTGTGCCAAACTCTATCAAAAGCTTTTGTTATATCACAGAATACAGCTTTGACTTCCTTACCTTCATCCATTGCCTTGCAAATAAAGTTATAAATATCGACTAGCTGATAAACAGTACTGTCACCAGGTAAAAAACCTGATTGAAGATTTGTTAGCAGATTGTTGTCGATTAAGAAATTGAATATATATTTGAATATGCATTTTTCAAAGATTTTGCTAATAGAACTAGTTAATGAGATAGGTCGGTAGTTTGATAGCAAGTTTTTAACTCCTTTTTTGTGAATGGGGATGACACATGCCGTTTTCCACAGGTCTGGCATTTTTGCATGATCTAGGCATTTGTTAAAGAGAGAACAAAGAGGTTCGGCAATTTCCCTGGCAATGCATTTTAAAATTCTATTATTAATTGCGTCAGGTCCCGGCGCTTTTCCGATGTTTAGATTCAGAAGCGTATGCTGAACATCATCTTTGGTTATGACAAGGGAATCGACAGTACTGACGTTTAGAGGCAGGTCCGGTAGTACAGTATTGCTATCATCGATAATAGAATTCTCCACAAAGAAATTATTGAAAGCATTGGCTATTTCACATGGATCACTGAAGACTTGGTCATTGTATATTATACTTGGAAATTGAACATTGTTGTTTTGTTCTTTGGTATACGATTTGATTAGCTTCCACCATTCTTTCGTTTGAAAGTCGGTTTCAGCGATTTTATTATCTAATTTAGTTTGGTATTCCTTCTTTGTCTGTCTAATTTTTGATATAGTTTCGTTTCGAATATTTCTGAAATTTTCCCAGTGGTGAGGTAAATTTGACTGCTTCGCTTTGCGATGAGTTCTATCGCGTCTTCTCATTAGACCACGAAGTTCACTATTCATCCAGGGTTTATCGCGGGGTCTTATTATAACATTTTTGTTGGGAATATATTT
Organism: Hanleya hanleyi; assembly: GCA_036873755.1. Lineage (NCBI taxonomy): Eukaryota > Metazoa > Mollusca > Polyplacophora > Lepidopleurida > Hanleyidae > Hanleya > Hanleya hanleyi. The sequence continues at coordinate 270,174 of JAVTVY010002181.1, forward strand.
CTTACATGTTTCTGTGATATGGTTGGTTACGCGGACAGTAGCGGTATCCGGATCAGGCTCAAGTAAAGTAGTCCAGTCAGATTGTCTTATTGAATTGCGGAAACCAATTTCGTCCATCTGATCATACTTCCATATTTGGCGGCCGTAACAGGAAAGCGCCGGGACCTTGAAGTCCAACGTCAGAAACGTGGCATGGTGATCGCTAGCAAAAGGGGGTATTACACCAGAACGATGTACATTATTTGTGCAGGATACCATAATTAAGTCTATTAACGACTGTGAGTATGGAGTCACCCTGGTTGGCTCAGTAATTATTTGCTTAAGATCGTATTGAACTTCAAGTTCATCAACTTTTGAGTGTTTTTGGTGTAAACAATCCGCATTGAAGTCCCCAACAATGATGCATTTGTTTTGCATGCGATCTCTTGCCTTCCCTATTGAGTTGTTGATCAGGTCCCAATAACCCACTCTTGCTGACGGTGTTCTATAGATGGTTCCTAAAGTAAATTTGTTATTTTTTAGCCTAACTTCACACCACATTGATTCTAGACCAACCGTCTGTAAGTTAACCATTTCCTTGTATATTATTGTTTCTTTAATGTAAATAACTATACCACCACCCTCCTGGGCGACACGATCTTTTCTCAATGGAGGAAAGTGATATCCCGTTAGCCTAATAGCTTCGTCAGATACACTATCGTCTAGATTAGATTCGGTTATAGCAATTATGTCATAAAGGCTAAGTTCGGCGTCTATTAAATGTACCTTATGTCGTAGGCCTCGTATATTCAAGTGTACAATTGACAGGTCGCTGCGATTGTTAATAGTTTCGTCAGGTCCCGGATTTGTTTCAATGTCACCGCAGGAAATCAACATGAAGGACATGTCAAATTGTTTAAATGCAGGCACAGGTGTATATTTCGCGAACGTCACGCGTTCACCAGGGCCGATGAAGGTCTCGTTCGTGATCGAGCCACGGTCTTCCGACAGAGTGGTCAAGGTCAGTATAAATGAAAGGCACAATATAAGACAGCATGAAATTTTATAGTTGAGCTGAAGCGGAGCTTCTTGTCGTTCTTTCTTATAGTCATAACACATGCTCAAATTTACATTTGTGTATAAATACTGCAGGCCAGCGCGGGTACAAAGATTGAGATCAAAAGGTCACCATTAAGGTCACTGACCACCATTCGTAATACTTGAACCGCGAGACCAACTTAATTCACCGCGTTGAACAAAGTTCGTCATCGGAGATTTGGGAAAAGGTACTAAGATTGACGTCATACTGGATTTGTACGCACTTTTAGTGGTACAATTCAGGTAACAAATTGTGTAGTTCCCATGCGTTTTCATCCAATTTTGGTCGTCATTGTAATGTCTTAGTGTCTCAAGCAAAGAAATCCGTCGGCAAATAAACTGTGTGTAATACCAATGCGTACCAGGCTCTGCAATCCTGTAGCAGATGGCGTTTTATGTAATAACAGTATTGTAACTGTAGTCGGATACGGATTTGTACGTATTCACTACATTACACTATGGGTCACTGTAACGCGTAAGACTCATTAATTATTTGGTTTATCCCAAGACTGTCCTGACAAATATCAACTGTGAGTGTACGAGCTAGACAACCATACAGAAACCGTTAATATAATAACATGAATAATGGTAAGATTTAGCTCGGTTGCTTCATAAAATTAGGGACATAGTGTGGTTTTGTGCATCCTCTATCCCTACAGCTGCGTAGCGCAAACTACATGTTGATAAAGCAGTAAATCAACTTTCAACTTTTTTTTATTTTGGAGACAGAGGCGGTGGGTTCCTTCTGATGTATTAAACATTTGCGGATCGCGGATATATATATTTCAGCGCACTTCTAGCAAATCGTTATTGCCTCGATTAAGGCACAGCAATCTCATGTTACAAAGTCGCAGAGTTACAGTGTGAAATATGTCTGACATGCTAAGGTTCCAGTCTGGTGATGAGCGACGGAGGACGAATGCTTGAATACCTACAAAAGACGCTCTCCGAAAATTAACATAAATTCGACACGGCAGGTTTTTGAAGGATTTATCTTTCTTTTTTGAACGAATCCAGCCAATAGCCCATGTATCTGTCATGCAAAATAAAATAATGTTCCCCTGTTAATGACTTCCTTATATTTGAAACATCGCGGATGAAGCTCACAGTTTGGTCAGGCTCAACAAAATAAAAAGAATGCAGCCTGGATCTGTCATTGGCCTCATTTCGTTCAACATGCTTATGAACTACTTTTCTTGAGGACTAGCTTTGGTGATAAGATCTTCCCAAGAAGTTATTGATCTGTTGACAAGCCTTCATATTTGCATTAACTGGTTCGGCTGTCTGGTTCTAGGCTCATGAATCTATGCTTCTGACATGCGATTGGAAAATCCGGATCCACACACTTTTCCAAGTCGAGGTTCTCTACCTATCCATACTGAAGTACCGACATTTGTCAACTAGAACATTTTCCTCTCTGGACATTACCCTTCTGGACTTTTCGCTTATCTCTAAATTTTTACTGCAACAAGATTGTTTTTCCTTTTCTTCATCACGAGATAATACACAAGCAGCTGGAATACTGTATTTAAGACACACGCTTTATCCACTTACGGGTTCTAAATTTAAATTTAACGAGTTACAATGCGGCCTCATGCGTATGTAATCCATTGCTACACGTGCCTGTTGAAAAGGAAACAATGTAACAATGAAAAAGAAAAATTAGTACAATTGGGTGTAAAGTTAGGAATTACCGTACAAAAAATACTAATAAAAAGTAAAGAAAGCATAATACGCAGAGTATATAACGGAGAGAGTGGGATACAGAACTCGTTATGTGTGTGGCTTGCTCTTTAAATCCACTTTCATATATTTGGTGCAATACCGTTTCTGTTGGTCTTCTGTGCTCATTTTAAAGCACGAACAAAGTTGGAATTGAGCCAGCATTTGCTGTGCACACGAAGCTATATTTTTAAATACATTTAAATATCTGTATGCAGGTGTTTCAATATGTTGTCTATGTACTCCATGACGATTTCGTCACGTATCACCGGATTCCCCTGTATAATAATTTTTTGCCTTCCAAAACTTTAGCTTCTAAAAGTTAGCGCTGATTCACTCACTTGTTTATATTATAATTCATGTTATTTGCGTCATGGCTTGAAAATGCGAAGATGTGCTTCATGATTTAAATCAAAAGCGCTACCACTTCTTCTTTTCCAGGAGTTATAAATTTACGGGTAAAAACGTACAAGGACTATATCAATCCCAGACAGATTTCATCCAGAGTAATGATAAGGATCGCAATATTAACACTTTCCATACCGATTAGAAGCCAATGAAAAATCATGAAATATTTGTCAAAAGACAGCAATCCACTAATATAAGCCTTAGCCGTATTAGGCCTGGGACCCACATGACCCAACAACTACCAAACATTCAACCCCATCTCTGGAAGGACAAAAATTGAGAGCTGACACTCCGAGACTTTGTAGCTTATCATATTGTGGTCATTTTGACCCTATTTGCATAACCCTTGGAACAGAAGATCATGGGTAAATTCAAAATGGCGGTCATTTGGGGTACCAGTAAAGTGATGTATTCGTCAGTTTTCTTCAAAATTGTTGCTTTTATGCAAGGAAAATTGACCAAAAAATTCATATCAGATTATAACTTACTAATTTATCATGCAGCTTTTGCGACGAAATCACATAAAAATATAATTAGAAAAATCTGAACGAAAACTCGACAAGACATGCCTTTTCTCAAATGACGTAATTCTGACGTCACAAAAGTGGACATTTTGGATTTTTTACATTTTCTGGTAGAGCACACGGGGTAAGACAGGTCCAAAGAAAAGCTCAGACCAGAGAGAGAGCGAGAGAGAATTAAGGTTTAACGTCGCGTTCAGCAATATTTTAGTTACATAGCGACGATCATACAAAAGTTTTCAAGTTAATAACTTAGTAATCCAACACATTAAAACATACACACATTAAAACTTGTACAACAAACCGATTTCTCTCAAATAACCCAAGACACAGTCCTCTTTCCTCCGACTAAAAAAGATCTTCTAAAGTAGCTGCTCGATAAATAGGCTTAGAATCTCTTACAATCTTAAAATCTATACAGTCGATTAGAATATGTTTCACTGAGATCTTCGTGGCATGGAATACACCTTGGGACTGGCTCTTTTTTTTTTTAGTAAATGTTCTTGAGTTAATCGTGTATGGCCGATTCTACATCGGCTGATCATGGCTTGAACGAAACGTTTCTGACTGTTCAGATGAGTATAGCCTACATTTTTTTAGCCCACCATCACCAGATGAAATCGCTTTTCGTTCGTGGTCCTTCGTCCGTCCGTCCGTCGTCCGTCCGTAAACAATTCTGGCTATCGCGATTTCTCAGGAACTACTACACGGGTCTTTCTGAAATTTGGTACACAGGTTCCCCTTGGGGTCTAGTTGTGCAGATACCTTTTCTGGTCCGATTCGAAAATCCAATATGGCCACAGGGCAGCCATCTTGGATTTCCCCATGAAACCTTGTTATCGCGATTTCTCAGGAACTACTGCACGGATCTTTCTGAAATTTGGTACACAGGTTCTCCGTGGGGTCTGGTTGTGCAAGATACCTTTTTTGGTCCGATTCGAAAATCCAATATGGCCACAAGGTAGCCATCTTGGATTTCCCCATGAAACCTTGTTATCGCGATTTCTCAGGAAATACTGCATGGATCTTTCTCAAATTTGGTACACATGTTCCCCTTGGGGTGTAGTTGTGCAAGATACATTTTCTGGTCCGATTCGAAAATCCAATATGGCCACAAGGCGACCATCTTAGATTTCCTCATGAAATCTTGTTATCGCGATTTCTCAGGAACTAATGCATGGATCTTTCCCAAATTCGGTACACAGGGTCCCCTTGGGATCTAGTTGTGCAAGATACCTTTTGTGGTCCGATTCGGAAATCCAATATGGCCACCAGGCAGCCATCATGAATTTCCTTATAAAACTTTGTTATCGTGATTTCTCAGGAAGTACTGCATGGATCTTTCTCAGATTTGATACATAGGTTCCCCTTGGGGTCTAGTTGTGCAAAATACCTTTTTCCGTTCGATTCGAAAATCTAATATGGCCACCAGGCGCCCATCTTGGATTTCCCATGAAACTTTACCGTGATTTCTCAAGAAGTACTGCATGGATCTTCCTCAAATTTGGTACACAGGTTCCCCTTGTGGTCCAGTTGTGCAAGATACTTTTTTTGGTCCGATTCGCAAATCCGATATGGTCGCCAGGTGACCATCTTGAATTTTCCCTTGAAACATTGTTATCGTCACTTCTCAGGAACTACTTCATGGATTCTTTCTGAAATTTGGTACACAGGTCCCACATGGGGCCTAGTTGTGCAAGATGCCTTTTTGGTCCGATTCGAAAATCCAAGTTGCGCTTAAAATTAATACGGTATTCCCGAGTTGTGACTTTGCATCAAACGAGTCGGCGGATCAAACAGTGGGACATATTCTATATAGTGACTATAGCGAATATCCATACCTTCACCTTCCATATCAAGGAGCTCAAATAAGTCGGAATTAAAATGTGTTTCTTCAAATTTTAAATCAATTTTCTGAGTCCAGTGAACTGTTTCGTCTGCCGACGGGTCGGCTACATGAGGGACGTCACTCTTGTGACACAACGTTACAATTCGACATCTTTAGACAACTGCGTGTTTTGATCCAAGGGAGATAATCAGGATTCAGACACTTTCGAAGTTTCAACATTACTGCGCGGATCCCTTCAGTATTAAGTATTGTACCATGTTACTATTTTCGAGCATGTTATCTTAAAAGAGATATCTCAAACTAGCCCAGTAAACAGAACAGAATTAGCATTCGTTCCTAATTATAAAATCTTAAGTATGTTTCATAGCTCATGCCAAAGGGTCAAAGACATTTGTCTTCGCTTCCAGTACCCAATGATGACACGTCCAAAAAAATACTACAAAATGAAGACGGATCATCCTCCGGACATTCACTTTCAGATTAACTTTGCTTTTTTCTCTTGTACTATTACAACTGACATAAGTACAGTTTCTAGAAATCTTGAAACTCCTTAAACTTAGAAAGATGATATCTTGGTGTTTTCCAGTGTCTCTTTCCGATCTTTTTCGCTCAGATTCGAAATTCTGTAAACAAAATTACAAATCAATCGTTTGTTCTTAGTATCAATGGACAAAAAGATCCTCTTATCATTAGCTTACAATTATCGGACAATGGTGGGCGCCAAGATCCTTCAGGATCTCTCGTTTAACTCATGAAGTTTGTTATTATTCACATCATCCCATAAAGAATGAAACAGCTTTCAAACATAAATACAGACAGAGGGTCCGAAATCGCTATATGGGATTCCAACAGGATCAACCTAGCTATCTAGGTCTGCTTTAGCCATTTTTCCAGACTCAGTATTACCTTTGATGCCAACGTGACTAAGCAACCAAGAAAACATAACATCAATCTGTTGATCAAATCTACAGTCATATAATTGTAGAATATTCAAGATGGTAGAATGAGTTGAAGTTCCACTTTTAATCGCTTGAAAGCATGACAGTGAATCTGAGAATATGACATATTTATTTCCTTTTAGTGGACCTAATACCTTCCAAAGCCGACAATATAGCTTTTGATGAAATATGACGTTGGCGCACACGACTACGCAACTGGGCCAGCGACGTCTGGTGGAAGTTTTCTCTGTCGCTAGCCAAGGGGACGTAATTCTGAAGGCGTCGTAAGTATCGATGGTAAACAATTTAAAGCGGGTTAAGATTAAAAACGTTCTGCGAAAACTGACGAAATTCGATATGTTGAAAAAATAAAGTTCTCTGTTGTTTTCTCTTTTTGTAATTGTACTTATGCTTCTCTGATAAACTTTCAAAAATCATTTGCATTTGTAAACATAAATTGCCTAGGCTCTATGTGTATAAATGGCACTTAAAATTTCATAAAATGTCGAAACGTCAAAACGTATCCTTATTAGTGTCGCTTCGAGCGGTAACATGTGTGACTAGCATTTGCCCGGTAAAAGAACTGTGGGAGAACAAACTGTGTGCGTAATTCTTCACCGAATGCTCTTGGAAAATCGACCACTTTTTTGTACATAAATATCTAATTTTCTTAAAAGAAAAACAAAATCAGGGGAGATTACAAAAAAATCTAGTCGCCACCCCAATTTGTTGGTACAGGCCATATGTGCCAATCTGCTTATTTTTGACGTGCAGACGAGCGACTGAGAATTCAGATTTTATTATGCTTATCCTCAATATAAAAGATAACGATTCCTATATACTCGGGTCGTTAGTCTTCATATTCTCTGCAAAAAATAAGAAAACTCTATATAACCAATACACGATATTGTGCCACAAATTAGAACATATAGGCTTCTGGAACAGGGGAAATGATGTTTCGATATGAGAGGATGGTTGGTTCTGATACGCGTAACTAGAAAACCGCGAAGTACACCTATGTATTTCTATCATTAAAACATATATGCGAGTGTCCTGTACGATATATGCGTATCGTGCATATAGTGTTTTAAATCTGCGAATGAATATATGTATACGTACGGCAGCTGCAAGACTGTACAAACGTAGAAACGTCACCTAACGTCACGTATCCCCTACCACTAATACGGAATAGGCAAGTGTAGAGAGCGAACGGCCCGAATATATCAAACTTCTTTTCATTTTTCTGTCCGTCCCATCACTACACATGTTATAGCAAAGTTTCGGAATCTAATTGCTATTTTTAATTATATCTGGTATGTTGACGCTGATTAACCTCGCTTTCACGAAATTGCTATTCAAACATTGCTACGGTTTCCAACGAATGGCCATTATAGAAATATCAATTCAATAAATTATCTGAAAAGCTTGGTCGACGCTTGGTTGAGAAAGGCTTGACTGAAAAACCGTTATCAGGAGCTTCCAATGCTTAGTGCTGAAAAGGAAATTCTAGTCCCAATTGTATTTGTGGCTTTAGGTATTCAAGTCCAGTAGCCAGTCGACTAACTTGAAATATAACATCTTCTCGAGATTTCTGGCTGCATCTTGTATTATTTGGACTACATGTCTTTTATTGTATGTATCTGCACGAGTTTTTTTGTTAGCCGACATAAGTGATTTCAGCGGATACCGATTTGAACGAATGATTTTGATGATTTGAACAGAACAAATTTATGCTGCTTGCCTGAACTTCAAAAATGTATTCCAATTTAAATCAGATTCACGTTTCTCGATATGACTGTGTCCGCGTTATGTGGAGGCAGACGCCGTCTGGAAACGTCATGAAAATGTCTTGGGCTGGGTCATACTCAGTGCAAAGCTTCTCTTACTTTATCGCCTTTTAAGCTCTGGCTTCTTGTTTCAACCCATATAAAATTGATTGGAAGAACAGGTAGAAGGGAGAGGTACAGGAAGAACATCAATCGCAAAAAAATGGTAGCTTCAGAAAACAAAAAATATCATCGAACGTATAAGAATTGCATTATAACACTAAACAAGAGTCAGATCTGGCATGTAGTAACCAGTCTTCGCCCAAAAAGAATAGCCGTGTCCATAATAGCCGTGTCCATAATAGTCCATAATAGCCGTGTCCATAATAGCCATGTCCATAATAGCCGTGTCCATAATAAAAACACTTCTCTAACAACCCTAAAATACCAACAGGCATAATATACAAATCAGTACGTGTATATAGAATCCAAAGTCAAGCTAATTGCTAAGAAGTTCCTAATTCGCATATGCACAAAACGTTAAGGTCTGGCGAATCTCGTTGAAGGTTCGAAACAACAAAGAACCATTAATGGCACTGATCAAATTAATTAATTATCAAATCTCCCAGCACAAGTACCAGATAGCTTGCCACAATTGTTGTCCTAATTCTCATCCTTATGTGTTTCATGAAACGCTTACGTATTAGTAAGAACAAATGTTAGACCATTGCGAAACAATGTCTATTAGAGTATTGTCTGAGGCAAGAATTAACTCTTTCCTATACCATGCATTCCATTATTTTGTCAGCGATGCTCCCTCTTACATCGCTCTAAGAAACATTTCCCGTCCACTAGCAACTACATCAACAGACAATTCAAAATTTCAAAGAATTTTGACAGACCGTGACATTTAATATACAGTATAAAGTATAAACTTTAATAATATAGGCAACATGACAGCCTTATATACTAATGGGGTGGTCATATCAGCCAAACTTAACAGCGACTGTGCTCATTAATTGAAGAAACTAATTTCGCTACTCAATTAATGACGTTTATTCAATAAAACATCGATACAGTTAGCCAAGTATCTATTCATTATAACCCAGAAATTAATATGATTATGAGCTGTTTTGTCGTTTATTATTCAACGTCAGGTGAATTTTTGACAAGGGAGACAACTTATATTGCTTCGTTTTGCAGTTGGTTGTGAAGAAATAGTTCACCAGTTCACTCATCAGATGCCATACACGTTGGGTAGTTTAGCACTATTACACTAATATGTGCCGATTACTTCACGGTCGATAGAAAAAGTGAATGATGGCTAGCCGGAAATCGTACGTGAAAATCGTACGCATCTAATCATCCCTCAATTTTTGGGAGGGGAGGGGGGTGGGGTGGGGGAGGGGGCGTGGCTACTACTTTTGGGGGATAGCTGTGAGACTCTTCTCACAGGAGCGAGTCGCGCGGGATGTGAATGGATTTCAGCCAATCTCATGTCAAATTCGCGAATGATTTCGGATGACACGGCAAAAATACGACCATGTTATAATCTAGACACGTCTGTAGATCGAACCTATCTTTTGAAACATTTCTTAATAACAGATCGCGATTTGCTGAGCTTGTTGACTTTTTTTTTTACTTTATAAGTATACATATACGCTGTAAATTAACGACGAATGCCAACCAAAATTCGGATAGATAATTGCTATTTTTAACAGGCTAGGACCAATGACCCGATAATTGCATCTAGCAAAATGCCGCACCAGATAAGAGCATTGTTTAGCACTCGAGTCCTCCATGTGACGGATTATCTTCTTGAGGAAGCCTATTTCAACTCCTAGAAATTCCCTGGATGGCTGTTAGAAATCCATTTGCGTTCAATGCTGCGTTGAAGTGCACATTTATGACTAAAGTTCGGACGTTGTCTTTCCTCAACCGAACTCTATAATAGTGAGTAAATAACAGTATATACACATAATTTTATTTCCATGGTCATCTGCCGACATTTCATTCAGTATTACACTCTGCGATGAATGCCAGAGGGGACCTAAAGGCACTGGTATCCAGTCCAATGACGGTATGCAAGTGGCTACATGTTATGATGGGACGTTCAGTAGTTAGCCTAGACAAAGCAATCGAAGTATACGCAGACCTGGAGGCTGATTTCTGCTTATAGCTGAGTATGAAAACAGAGTCCCTATTAACCAATTTTAGAACTGTCCCAATAGACATGAATGGTCTGCAGAGTAAATCTCGTCTAACTCGACCGTATTAGTCATGTTGGTGACCCCACGGTACCGTTTATGGTCAGTATTCCATGATGAAAATAATGAAAATCTTGAAGTCCAATCTGAGCGCTGACGCAAATTGTCTCGGGACTTTGGTGACATCCTGTCATGGCAGAAATTAAAGGTCGGTGATGGATGATTTCTTTCTGTCACCTGTGTTCACTAGATGACGGATGGATATTTTATACTCAATGCAAAGCTTCTCTTATTTTGGTCGCCTTTTAAACTCTGGCTTCTTCTTTCAACCCATATAAACTTGATTGGAAGAGCAAGTAGAAGGAAGAGGCACAGGAAGTACACCAATCGTAAACAAATAATAGCTTCAGAAAACAAAAAAAGGGACCATCGAACGTATAAGAATTGCATTATAACACTAAACAAGAGTCAGATCTGGCATGTAGTAACCAGTCGTCGTCCAAAACAAATAACCGTGTCCATAATAAAATGACTTGATTCCTAAGACTCTAATACCCCTAAAATACCAACAGGCATAATATACAAAAGAGTAGGTGTATATGAATCCAAAGCTATAGTTTCGTGAAGAGACGAGGCAGACGATAGGGAATCATTTGTTCAGTTTCTTAGAATTCCCAGCATGGTGTTTACTTTTCTACATAATCTGTATCTGACAAACAAACACTTTCACTTTCAATTCGACAACATCGATCAAAGATGGTGAAAGTACAAAGTACTGTTGTTTTTTGATTAGGTCTACATAGTATGGGGCGAATTTCAGTCTACCCCTTCAATAATTACCGTCGAAACCAATTAAATTCAAACTCCGAGTGGAGCCGGACTGTTATGTCCATCGATGCGGAACCAAGTCGGATGAAAAGATCTCCCAAACATTACATTGGATCTATGTTCCAACCAATCAACTCTGCGGACTACTATCGTCGACTATCCGCTCATCTTTGGAAAGTCCTCGGCTTTTAACCCGGTAATTAAAGGTTTGGCATGTTAACATATACGTACAACATGATGAGTGTCTTTACCAATCACTTTTCAGAACACGGCCAATGATGCTGGTATAAGCTTGGTAATATCAAGTGCTAATGGAAGCAATTTCCTGAACAGAAGAGCTCTATTTACGGCTTATAGCAAGCATTTCCAGAACCGACCCCGCAACTCGATATTCTCATCTGATCTGCTCAAATTGTGTAATCTAGTTCACTTCATCTGTAAATAATATTGAAAGTTAAATGCCAAATATTGATAAATTAACTTGATTTTTGGATCAAGTTTTGTCCCATATTAAAGAGAAAATACCATTGCATATTTTAATGACTAAGTGACTCATGTTCGAGGTTGGGGGGAGGGGGAGTTATGTGACTATGTCAAATATTTTTGCACAATCAGTTGGCATGTTCCTCTGATCTATATTAAAGTGAAAATGGCACATGCATATTTACCAAGTGTCTCATGTAGGCTAGTATGCATATTACACTGCTGACAGGGCGGTGCCAACACCAAGCATACGAATCATCCTTTGTCCCCAGTTTTTAGTGCGGTAATTACGGGGTTTGCCCGTGTGCGTATACTTACATTAGGCCTAGTGTCTTTACGCATCACTTGTCGAAGTGCGAAGGCAATTTCATCGAGCCTGGTAATATAAGGTACAAATGGAAGCAATTAACTGGCGTCAATTTGCTGTATATGCGACCTGTAGATAGCATTGGATGAACCATGACCAGCTTTCAGGTCAAGCCTTTGACGACATTCTCTTCAAAGATAGGCTGACTAATCAATAATTGAAGAGAGAGGAGTACAACAGATTATACCAGCTCGTTCGATTTTAATTTGGTGAAAAACTCAATTGATCTGTTGAATCAGTTTGGCTATATGTTCTTGTCCCGATAATACTTTCCAAGACGACGTTTTGTAAGCTTCTGTTATATGTTGTTGATATATAGTAAATGTATAACACGGTTTTCGGTCAAAAGTATACTTTAACCCTACCTGGCTTGGGGAGGAGGGGGGCACATTCCGCCCTCTGTTGGCTTTTTGCTCCTATCTCGGGAACGACAGAAACTTCAGAGCTCACACTCCGTGACTTTTTAGCTTATCATATTGGTGTTCTTTTGAGTCTATTTGCATAACGGATCATAGATAAATTCAAAATGGCGACCATGTGGGGTACCAGAAAAGTGACATTCTCATCATATTTCTCAAAAATTCATACTTTTCTGCATGGAAAATTGGATAAAATTATTTTATTTCATACCGAATTATTATTTGCACATTAAAACACATTAATAAAAAATTCGAACAATCTGACACAGAAGTCGTCCATAAAAATGCCCTTTTTGAAATGACGTCATTGTGACGTCATCATGTCAACTATCTCGGATTTTTTTTATACGTTTTCTAGTAGAGCTTGACCAGGATAGCAAAATATATTGGGGTGGGGGAACTTTGAGCGGTACACACCAAATCACCCAGGGCAGATAGGGTTAAACTTAAACAAGGATCCAAGGCTCGTAGGAACACATATTTGATAGACTTGGTTCCGATTTTATTCTCGTAAACGACCTGGTGTTGGTATTGGATTTCAACTGTATCTTAACATATCTGTATTCACACTCACACAAATATTGAAACTAGCGATTCAAATAAGTCATTATCAATGTCACTTTCAATGATAATGAGTTAGCAGTGTATGGATATATCCAATCGACTCAGAATAAGATTTCATTACATTAAGTGCACGTGTTCTAAAACAGTTGAACGTCTGTAACTGAAAATTGGCGAACATGAAGAGAATACTGGATATTATCTTACGACATGAATATTTCATCACAGACAACCCATGACAGGAGAGAGAGAGAATTAAGGTTCAGCAATATTTCAGCTATATAGCGACGATCAAGCAAAATTCTTAATATTCAAGTTAATAGCTCAGTAAATTAATGCATTAAAAAAAGTAAATACATTAAAATTTGTACAACAAACCGATCTCTCTCAAATAATCTAACATACAATCTTCTTTTACTCGACTAAAAAGATCTTCCAGAGTAGCTGCTCGATAAAAGTTATCTCTTACAATCTTAAAAACTATACAGTCGATAAGAATATATATGTTTCACCGTGAGATCTTCGTGGCACGGAATACATCTTGGGACTGTATAAATTCACCACTATCAGATAATGGACATGATGGCCTTCGAAATATCATCCAGATAGACATACTCACTTATGCCAGACAATTAATCCATACTTTGACCAAGTCTACGTCTTAGAATCCTCCGTATTCTAGTTTGAGATGTCGAGAGAGGCTTTCCTCTGGAGTCATGGTTGCTGTTTAATCGCCAGACGTCATATTTTTCACCCATTTCATATCTCGCCAACTGTATTATTTGTATGAATAACGCATAGGACCAATTATTCAAATGACCGGAAGCGTCGCCGATGCGTGTCGATCATCCCAGAAAGAAGTACACTGACATTCTACTTCAGACATTATTACAGATCGTGGCTGTAATTAATGTCCCATGATTGTTTTTATATTAATATATCGACAGCTGCTGCCTGTCAACAGATGTGCTTATACCATTGCGAGATGCGAACTTGTAATTAGAATATATTTTAGCCGATCAAGTTGTATAGGCATCATTCAGATTATTGATAATTTATGTAGGGCATGGCCTGGAGCCCAACAGTGTCGACTGGCGAATGTATGGTCTTTGTATCATCTGAATATAAGTTCTTTATTTATAACATGAATTCCGGAATAGATTATTGTTTAACAGTTAAGCCTTGCAACTGTGGCTGATTTTCCGCTTGAGGTAGCATTGATAAATCGTCTATTTTAAGAAAGGTAATACAGAGATGCATTGAAATGTTCTGGAACGCTATTTAAAGTCCATTTCCCTTGAATGCCGCTTTGAAGTGCACCATTTACTACGTTCGACTGGCGTTCGGTGTGTTTTCTTCCCCATCAGTAAACAGCAGTGCAAGGGTGCATATTTCTTCAGCGCGTAACGTCCTCTACCATTAGAGTTAGAAGTGGAACAGTTGCTGTAATTTCTCATTCTATAACACACTCTACGGCATTGATTTATGCTAGAGGAAAGCTAGAGGCCTTCGGGTTCCCTTCAATATCTCCTGTCGGTATTTAAGCGGCTCTATGGTAGAATTATCAGAGGCCAAGCAAGACGAATCTAAACAAAACATTGATCAGACAGACACAGAAACCACTTTCTGTACCCCTTTCAATACACAGCGTTAATGAAAACAAACTCTGGTCTGAATGCGCGAAGTCGCATTATCTATTTCAGAATTGTTCCAATAGATGTGAATGATCCAGGACGATAAGCCGCCCAAGTAGAACGTATTAATCTATCCATACTGACCGCGTCGATGACTTCAAGGTCGGTAACACCCGATTGATAGAATGGAAAACTGTAAACCCAATTTGAGAGTTGACGCGCATGGTTTCAAATCATTCGCAACTTCCTGTCATGGCAAAAATGAACTGTTAGTGATAAATCATTTCTTCTGCTCACCTGTGTTCTTTGGGTATAACGAATTGGTATTCCATACTAATTACGAAGCGTATCTGGGCCTGTCGCTTTCTCCAGTAATGGATTCTTATTTCAGTGCCCTAATTAATTAAGGTTTAACGGCTGAATCCTCAATATGGTCATGAATGAATCACGCAAGCTCAAAAGTGACCTGATCTGTGAACTGAGAAGGCAATAATGTAGCTGATGAAGATGAGCTGACGACTGAATCCTACATTATATCAGGGATATAGCATATCATGGACATCACTATATCAGTGAAACGAACGCGGTCAGCGTGTGGATATAGTGGATAGCTTCATTACCCACTCGGCCTACTCCTAGCTTGTATAATAATTAATTGAATGAAAATGTTAGCTAACCACTCATGGTTAAAAGATAATAATTAATATACAGCATAGGCGGCATACTGATGTACCTTAATCATTTAATCGAAATAAAAGCATCTCCCACATTAGCTTAGGTTAATTCACACACAAATCCACAAATTATCCTTTGTCGACTATCAGTTCATCTTAAGGGATCCTAGGCTTTCAACTCGTTAATTAAGAGAATGCCATGTTGACTTGTTCCTACAATACGATGGGTGTCTTTACCCATCACTTGGCATGGTGCGAGGGCAATGCCATTGAGCCTGGTAATATCATGTACAAATGGAAGTAATTAGATGGCATTAAGTGCTCTGTATACAGCCTATAGCATGTATTGTCAGGATCATGTTCGGCGTCCACGCCAAATCCCATCCATTAATTTCATCCGAGGAGATTTGTATGATCAATGGGCTATATCCTATGTTTTGTATAGTAAACATAAACCCAAACATCGAGATCCGCTTGTTAGATTCAAATAATTATCCTTTCATTTGTTGATTCAGCTCACCCATGTATCAGCCAGTTATTACAAGTATTCCTCAACTCATATAATTCGATGATCTCTAAGGTGGGTGGATCCTTATTCCGAAAGTGTAAGCAATCACACTATATATAGGATATCACAAGCCAGTGCATGTGTACAACGTGTATGGATTCAAATGTATGTCGATTTACTGTATATCGATATATGCTATCAATTTACATTAAGGTAAATTCATAACCAGTCTCGAAGAATCAATTTTTCAAAATTATAACCATGCGATTTGTCCAATGGAAATAACTTAACTGTCCACAGCATTTATTAAATCATGGGACAAAATCTCCTATGCTCGGACTCGATATGTTTTGGCGATATACATTATGTTGATATGGGCATGTACAAATAAAGCGTGACTGGGACAGCTTTCAACTCTTTGAACAAGTCGGAAATTAATTTTGATGAAAACTACTCGTAAGTGATATTGCTATTTCCCTTTGTTTGCCTAAGATCATTTGAGATCGATGACCCCTTTCCGGAAGATATACTATACAGATTTATCTCTTGCAGTGGATAGGGTGGGGACAGCTCCATACGGAAATACTTTGCGTGCGATTGGATATTCGCTACGAACGGCTGCTTGATATCTAATATCGAATATGACGTAATAAGCTCTCCACTAACGAATTGTCCAGGAAAATGTTTTACAGAGACGGCTAATATTTAACTTGAATGGAACCATGGAACTGCTCTGACCATTTAAGCTATATTGGCCCATATGTAATGTTCTCGTGAATTATCTTTATATGAATTGGTCAATATATTCCAACACTCCCATTAAAACCATGCGTGAACAACGAAGTACTGATTTTTATTGCATTCCTCCATATTGTGCGAACTGGAGATATTACTCTCAACATGTCGTTTACACAGGCTGTGAGTAACACGAATATCAACTATATTCTTCATTAAGTACATTGACACATGATGGTACCCTTTTGTGACTCGTTTCAATTTGGTCTTTCATTCTCAAGGCCGAACTCATTTGCTTTGGGATTCTCTAGGCCAAATGAAGGATAGGTAAAATCATCACTCTCGGATCTATAGGAATCTTAATTCCTGGACGCTCCCATCATTCTTACCGATTCACCGATCCTTCTTTAATCGGTATATATGGAGTAATTAGTTTCGAATTTACCCCTGTGTCTTACTGGCTTTTGTCTGTCTTCCGATTGACATAGGCCACACTCCGGAAAATTAAGACTAATACGGATTGTTCTCCACGGACGAGTTTTGCTGAAATTGCTATTTCTGGAGAAACAGAGGCGAAACTCCCCGGGAAACGATCTACCAATAGCCGCGCGAAGATGATATAGACGTAGGTTCTAAAGGGATGTGCCTCAACTTGATAACTCTTCATTCCACAGGGTGAGGATTTCAGCGAGAGATGGCCGTGCCAAGCGATGGCTAGTCGAGCCAGATTGATTGATGTGCCGCCGTTGAGATTGTAGACCTTGTCACAGGTTCCACGTGGACTTGGTTAACAGTTCAGGTATTCCGTTGACTCGCTCGGATATGTTTTATCCAGAATGACGATAGAGTGAAGGGATATACTGAATTTGCACTGTTGCGGAGCTGTTAAAGCTAACTAACAAGAAACGTTCTTGTTTCACGTACAGGTACATGGATTATCTTTCAGCAGTTTAGTTAACAAGAAATCCATGGTCCCTTGAAATACTTTACATAAGGATCGTTCGTCGATTTGATCACTGTCACCAAGATTACTGACTTGAGAGCCAGGGGCAATGTTCGGATGTTTAAAGGTTGTTTCCACGTTGTATGTTTGTGTAGCCTGGTTACTCCCGTAATCGATGGGATAAGGACGTTAAATACATTAACTGTGAATTCTAATCGGTGATCATCCAAGCCTGTACGACTCTTTCTCGCTTAATCGCCATAACCCTTTGGCGATTCCAACGTCTTCAAAGATGGGGAGGAATATCTCGCTTTTCGATGACAATATCACCAGTGGTAATATCAGCAATGTTCCTCCTAATCAAGGTTTGAGCTGGGAGATTCAGATTCCGCTTTATTGCCTTATTTTTCTGTTAGCGGTGATGGGAAATTGCCTGGTGATATTGACTATAATACAGAACAAGCGTATGCGAACGGTGACCAATGTGTTTTTACTCAACCTCTCCATCAGTGACCTTCTGCTGGCAGTATTCTGCATGCCTTTCACGCTTGTACCTCTTATATTGAAAAACTTTATTTTCGGCGCCACGATGTGTGTTATGATACGATACCTGCAAGGTAAGTCAACACTTTAATAGGTTTTCATGGAAATATCTCTAAATTTAATTTCTAATGCAGTTTATAGATGGGCTGAATATTGTTTCAATAAGGTTACACATCAGGAGTAGCAAATGGTTCTCACTGGTTTGATTTGTTGTTTCTCTTCTGCAAATGACAGAGTAATTTCCAATTAATAACCATGGAATTAGAAAGATAATGTATTTACCAACCTAGACGTGAATTGATCAATTAGGAGGCGCTAACTATCGGGTGACATTTCATTAAAAGTTACAGCTGCTGTACAAATTACGAATTCTACAGGACTCGTGTACGAATATGTGGCGTAAAGGCATATTAATACTCCTGACTATTGTTGATTATTTTCGAATTATGTTTAATTATAGCGTTATCGGAGACTCATCTGAACAATGATTCGTCTGATTACAGGTATATCTACCCACAGCCAACCATTGCGTATGCCAATACAAATAGAACAATTGAACAAAACTTCCCGCAGGCATTGAGCCTGTTACGTCAATTGCTTCGCCCATAAATTAAAATGATAAACGCTTGAATAGCATGCATATACAAATTTCTCACATCACAGCGGTCAAAGTAATGTTTGGCAGCTATGTGATACAAACTCCGTATCACATCCTTGCAGATTTGCTAAGTATCTTTCGATTCCTTTTCGACATTTATGTGTCAAATGATTATGATATGATAAATGAATCATCATACTCGTGGTAATTTATCTAATTTCACAGTCGTTTGATAATATCCATACAAAACGCGCTAAAGCTCGTTTCATATAGGTTTTATCAAGCTCGTGTGATAAACATCAGATAAACTCGTAGTGATAGTCTATATGCCTCCTTCATCAATAGGCTTTTTCTTCAAATCGACAGTATCGCCCGAATTCCTCAACACAACGATCCCTTTATAAAAAGTATTCATGGGTTCGACAATTCGTTAACAGCACAGCAGAGGAAGACAAATCAAGCCATTTGAATAAAACATAACCATTCGTGTGTTTGCAAGCGTGCTTCTAGTTGTTCGCGTTCATTTAGCTCGAGGTCAGTCTGGACATATTGCCAAATGAAGTTCTTCGAGTATAATGACCAAAGTATGTTTGCAATTAGATCAAATGACAGAACAGTCCTTTGTGGATTCCGCATTCCGGTTATACGGTTCGTTGCTAGTCTCGCAAAGCCGTAAGGTGAAAGTGATATTGCCTCGGTTTAGAATGGTCTTTCGAGAGCATTTCCGTGTTATTCAGAAGGACAATTTCCACATTCACGGTGCAACGTTATTCATTTCTGAACCTGAATAAATACTATAAAATTTGGCATTTATAAATAATTCTATCCTAATTCATCAACAGTTAACTGAGATACATTTTGTGCGAGCATATGCAATTTGCCCCAGAGAGTAAACCCCACAACTCCCACTCAGTGTCATATGTAAAAGGAATATCGATCGTTGACTCATAAGTTTTTCTTGGAGCGGCGACCACCTGTTGAATTTCGGATATGATCTTAATCCTGATTCTATATGGGATATCCATTTATCAGAAATTGTTAATGAGGCCTTCTCCCCTCAGCAAATGGATCCATACATGCTTACAGTCAAAAATCTGAACATGAGCCGGAGGATCGCAAGCTATAAAGGCGGTCAATATCATGAACATATGCCAATGATACTGTAAGTCTGTAAGTTCCCATTTTCAAAATATTAACAAATGACCACTTTCTGTGAGGGGATAAACGATTCGATTATGCCACTGTGTTCATAGAAACACATTGAGATGTAATATAAAGAAATCCTTCCACATATAATCTACATGGAGAGAGAGAGAGAATTAATGTTTAACGTCCCGATCAGCAATATTTCAGCTATATAGCGACGATCAAACAATATTCTAAGTGATAGTAATCCAACACATTAAAATATACACACATTAAAACTTATGCAACAAACCGATTTCTCCCAAATAACCAAAGAAAAAGTCCTCTCACACCCGACCAAAAAGATGTTCTCAAGTAGCTGCTCGATAAAAAGAATCTCTTACAATCTTAAAATGTCGATAAGAATAAGTTTCACTGTGAGATCTGCGTGGCATGGAATACACCTTGGGACTGGCTCTTTGTTTTTGTAAATGTTCGTGAGTTAATCGTGTATGGTCGATTCTACATCGCCTGATCATGGCTTGATCGAAGCGTTTCTGGCTGTTCAG
The DNA here is from genome assembly GCA_036873755.1 of Hanleya hanleyi. NCBI lineage: Eukaryota > Metazoa > Mollusca > Polyplacophora > Lepidopleurida > Hanleyidae > Hanleya > Hanleya hanleyi. Next base: position 290,649 of record JAVTVY010002181.1, read on the forward strand.
ATGAGTATATCCTACAGTGTTTTTGAAGTCATGAAGTTTATTATTCACAGCCTCCCATTAAGATTGTAACAGTTTTCTCACATAAGTACAGATGTAGGGTCTGAAATCGCTATAATTGAGGCATAAAATGTGTCTTAGTTTAGTTTTTGTTTACAGCAAGACAGGGCGTATACTCAGGGGCGGACTTAACTCTGCCGCAAGGTATGCAAGGTTACTATAGGCCGTAGTTAGTGTGGTGTTAAATGGACTCGTATCGATGTTACTAAAATGATACCTGAGGACACGGCATTTTCTGGTCAGGTACGGGAATGTTGAAGTCTGATAGAAAAAAAAGAAATTTCTTTTATAAGTGTCTGCCTTGTGTATCTCTGTGTTCTCTCGTGTATGTAATATATATTGGATTGCTTAGCCATTTGGTTGCCCGTGTTGCTAAATGCTGAAATGGGCATTTATATATTCCAATCCACTAGAATGATTACTGACTTCACCAGACGAAGCAGATTTCCACTATTTGCGAAAGCTTGTGACCCACTAAACTTGGTTAGTCTTAAAGGTGCCACATTTTCTTGCTATTTTATACTACAAAGACTCATACGGCTACCCCCGATTTATATTGATGTAACAACTTGTCGGTGATGACGATATGACAATAGGAACATCATACTATTTTGTCCCCGATTGAATACTAGCTAGGTTATATGTAAATTTGATACGTATATATACTTGAAGTAACAGTGTCATGTATAAAAGTTATTCCTATGAATAACACGAAAATAGTACCTATATACAATGCAAAATAACATTCCTATAATCCTTTGCACACAGGAAAGAATAGCGCTCCACCAATAAGAAGGAAAGCAAGAAAACTTTCCAACGTCATGAAGAACGCTGTACTGCGAAGATTCTCTAACATTGTCCCCTGTGGCCTTGAGCCTGTGCACAATCCTCACTGAATAAATAAAACATTGCATTATATTAAACAGTATCTGATTTGGGCTTTTTTTGGGACCTATCAGACCTTGGGGGGGGGGGGGCATTTCGGCCCAGAAAATGAAAAAATCCAATACGGCCGCTTTGATGACATCACCGTGACGTCATTTTCCAAGAAAAAAAACCATTTTTGTAGACTTTTCTAATTTTGTATTTATGTAATTTCTTCTTAAAACTGCATGATAAATTAGTAAATATTAATCTGATGTGAAATAAAATAATTTTTGTCCACTTCTCTTTGCGAAACCGTAGAAATTTTGAAGAAAAAAGACGAAAACATCACCTTTCTGGTACCTCATTTAGACGCCATCTTGAATTTACCCAAGATACTCTGCTGGGTGGGGAAGGGGCCTGCAAATATGTTCGAAATGACCCCAATAATATTAACTACAAAGTCACGGAGTGTCCGCTTTCAATATTTTTTCGTTCCGGAGATAGCGCAGAAAGTCCCCCAGACCTGGTAGGGTAAACATTGTGCCGTTGTACATTCTAACATTGCGTAGTGGCGTTTCGGAACTGCACATCCGTTTTCAATGCGACGCCAAGACTATTGTGGAACCGGAAGTCCGCGAAGGGTTGAGATATTTTTGCCCAGCAGAAATACCAATAATACATCAGTTCCTGGAGAGGATCCGGTAGGTTTATTCTCTTGACAAGACGAGAAAATTGTAAAAACAGTTTGACACATATCGGCTTCCAAAATATATTCCATGCAGTATGCGAACACCCGGAAACAGTAACGAACGCCGACTTCACGACAAAGGATGCGGCTGTGAGAGTGTTGAAAATTGGGGTCTTCATAACACATAACTGGAACCTGTCTAGCGAGGGCGAAACGAGATTTGAAACCCCTGCTCACTGAATAGCAAAAGGGAATTGGTTCGATTATCCATTCCCCCACCATGACGGCTACTCGAGTGATGTTATTTTACAAACCGTCATGATACTTTAAGCGGACTGCTACAAGAAGCAGCAAGGAAATCTATTATATATTAATTAATAAATAATAATAACGATGAATGCCAACTGAGATTGTCATGTTGTTTTTTCTGTTGAGCCCACTTCTGGATGCTTCAAAAACAGTACTTGCCAAAAATTGGACTACGGGTCGCGAAGTGTTGAACGGTGGAATAACGTGATGCATACTGTAAACTCTAGGATGGATCAATGACCGCGGCGTCAACATACAAACAAGAAATGGTAGTATCCAAATTTCCATGTTACCAGAGCACCTGCATCCGATCTACCGGAATACACAGAGGTTTCTATGACAATCCCAGAAGTATATTTTTTGTCAGCGTTATTATAGCATATGTTTCTCGTGCTAGTTCATCAGCTGAAGGCAATCGCTGAGGGTGCCTAACATATCACATTCTTCATACCGGAGCTAATGAGACCATAGTCCTGCGTGGGATTGTGCCCATGGCGACTATATACGTGTTCGGCCACGTTTCTACCTACACACAGTAACGTAAGTATAATTCAGAAAATCTATTCTTTTGTCCGAATAGACACAAGTGCACCATTCATTAGCATAGCAAGTGTCAGATTCGAAATTCAATATTCAGCCGTCATCCATAACAAAATTCTGTTTCAATAATCGAAGTAACTAATTCGTATCACAGCACCAATTCCAAATGTGTATGAAAATAAAATAATAAAGACACAGGATGGTTTCCTACGAGAGAGAAGCAGTCAACAGTGAAGACATGATGGTGTTCTAGACATGAAATCCTTATAACTGACCATTTTTACATAATTACAACGTTTTCGCGTCCACGAATCGTAACACAATCAGCTCATGAATTCCTATTCTCGAAAATGAAATATAATCCTACACGAAAGCTAGTTAATAGTGTAATAGCTTTATTGTGCCGACATATGCAGCGAAAAAGTTATTTAAAATCTTTAGAAATTGCGACTTGGTCAGATTATTAATACGGTCATGTTTGAACATACATGTATATGAGGAAGAATCGATTGCGTATCATTATAATGCTTTCGTGACCCATTATAAATTTCCGGGTTTTTTCTTCCAGCTATGGGTTTCCATACTTCATTCCAATCAATATGTTGTCAAAAAAGACGATATGAACAAATATTAATATTGTCTGTCTTGGGCAGGCCAAGCATTTCAACCATTGTACAACCCTGGTCCTAATTTCTGTGTGGAATAAATTGCATGGAGACGATAGCTCGAGCTAAATATATATATCGAGTGGGTACAGTCGCGTGGAACTAGTAATGACTTGCGTGTGGAAACTCCATAATGTTTGTCGGTTCGTCATCTGCGCAGAATGGATATGAACAGGAGCACGCCAGTTAACTAACCGTGTCCAAGAGTACATTGTTTAACTTCAAATGACTCTAATATCAAACGCCCTACGTCAGAGAATACATGTAGCGTATAAAACGGCGACACGACAAAGTGCTCAATAAGGCACACTTTTCCGTAGAGCGCCACTGTTCATAGACCATTCCTAGTTGTCCAGCTGATATAATTACAATTGGAGTTAGACGAGTCGATCTACCGCCAGATTCATTGGGCGTCAAATTGTTTCCCATTGCCGCTGAGCGAAATGGTTTATAGTGTAGCTTTCGTTGATGAGCACAGCAAGAAATCTACTTCCGATTATTCGTCCAAGAACTGCCTCGCTGGGTGGCCTGTTGAAATTAAACTGGATGCTTCTAATACCGGATGAGAAGAAACCTGATTTACTTACAAAAACTAGCAGGAATCCGCGATGGCGCCTTCTACTACATCTTAATTTGAGTGTTAGAATATGCCAGGTTAATACAAGCGTTAAAAATTCTCTTCCATCCTTATTACGATGGGCATATCTTGCGATTTTCAAAAGAAATTCAAAGACAAACATAATTATGTTTTGGCACTCTATATTCGCATACTTCTGTCTTGGTTTCCATTTTGGTCTTTTGGCCATACCATTTTCGGAGTGGTACATTTGTTAGTCTGTTTATTAGTCAACAGCACGTTTACGTAACGGTGGGAAAAATTTATGTTCAGAAGATATATCCAAATTTACAGCTTCCGTAAAATGACTGGAAAACGCAGTTCGGATATATCATTACTCGTATGCGCTTTGGTTCGAGGTGTTATTCTGTCTATAATGCGCGTAACATATACGTGGTAAAATGATTGATTTAGAGCTATTTTTGCAAAGGCGTCCCATCAATTCTCAACTGACAGCTTCAAACTAAACAAGGTATATATTACAGGAACGATTTGTACACCATGACTGGGTAAAGAGAGTCTGAAATGGCGATTCTACATATATATATATATATGGAAAATTCGAACGTTTTGTTCTATTAGAGTAGGAGAATCTGTTTTCATATGCTGAAAAGATCGCCCTGAGAAGTGTGCTGTATGTCTTCCGTGCGTTTGGCAGCTTTGTTCGAAGAAAGAAAGAAGCTGTGATAGAACTAATTGCCGCCTTACAAGGAACAAAGAGATTCGTCTTGGTGCGTCGATCTCCTGCGCAGCTGGATTTCAGCAATAATACTTTTATATTTGTTAACATCAATCTGTCATTGTTAACAACACGAATAAAGAGCGATGGGTTGGTCTTTTTGTAAGATTCTATGAAATATTGGATAATTTGATTTGTGTGACACCTATCATATTACTTAATTCAGAGTAATATTTGGACTATATAGGCTTCTATATCGGATCGGTGATGGATTCTCATGCATATAGTCAGCTTTTTGGGGGACTTCCGTGCTATTAAATGCTACGTAGTCAGCAGCTTTTAGTGGTTGGATAATATAATTCTGGATTAATTTGAATTCCATGAAACACTTTGGTTGGGTTTCGTTCCAATTAGCTAGATGCTGAGTTCACATCACATGCGTATAGTACTAACGGGTACGCCTGTCGTCAGATGTTGGCTTGCGGACAGCTCACCAATATACTTAAGCTTGAAGGGATAGAGCAATGTTTTGATTGGTTGTTTTGTTTTGTACAGTATCATGAAATGGTATTCACAGAGGCAGAGTATACTTTCTTACACCTCAGTGTATTGTAGACAAGGGATCATGCTGATTAGTGTGGAGGGATACATCTCCGAGAACGACGAAAAATACATGTAATAGTCTCACATCTTTGTTTGGCAAAAGAATAGTGGCACCTGCCAGCAGAAGGTTTACTGGGATGACTCTTGATTAAGAAATTCAGTCAATAGGAACGAATCTGGTTCTCTTTAAGTTCTACAGCCTCAATACTTTATCTCAAAACTGACATCCCATCACTTGTATACGTGTGGATGTAGATATTCATTGTTCACTAAGTGTCCATTTTGGAAAACACTGCCCTAAAATAAAATTATAATTGCTCTACATACATTATTTCTCTGACGTGTACGCCAGCGGTATCATTCAGTCATCACTATATACATAATATGCTTGTGAACAAAAATTAATTGACTTTTTTGTTGCTCAGAAATCAAATTCGCAAACAACCTAACGAATGTCGTACGTGATGGCAACCCATATTTTACAGGTTTAATCCTTTATTTTCAGCATTATGATTTTACTTCGGTGACTGCGAATCTGGTGTTTGGCATTCTGTCATTCTCGCGAATCCGTTTATCGGTGACCTGAGAAGAGTGTAGTAGGTTTTTGTCGGGTTCGACACAATTTACCGTAGAAATAAAGGGACTCTGATGGAACTGATCAAGGCGATAGAACAACCTGATTCTTCTTGGAGTATCGATTTCCCATAGAACTGATTTCGCCAAACAATAAGTCGACGACAATCTGTCATTTTCAGATAACGCAAAATTGTGGGTTAGACTTTATTAACACAATTTTTTCCAATTGTTTTGCGTGACACCACATTAGGCTTCTGAATATTTCGGGAAATGGGGGTAGATTGTTATGCATTGCTATGAAGTAGTTATATATTCATACAGATACTGCCCTTTAGGTGTATCGTGCTAAAATCATGCAATCAAGCTTGCTTTTGACAGACGTACAGATATATAGATAACATGTGAAGAGAAGTATTTCCACCAGTACAAATGTCAAATCCGTCAAAAAGGCACGGCTCTACTGATATTCAAATCCAAGCAGGTATAAAGTAAGGAGAATCGATCAACACGTTTGAATGATGCCTGCATTCTCCTACAACTCCTACTGACTGCTTTAGGCAAAGAAAAAAAACGCGGAGCACATGCATATTTTTTCCCCTCAGCCCATAGGGCTGCGGGGTCTTGTCGTTGCCATGTACGTACGTCCGTTTGGTAGTCCGTCCGTCTGTCCGTCAACATGTTCTTGTCCGCTGAATATCTGCAGATCTATGAAGTCGGGCTTGACCAAACTTTGGTAAGAGCTTCCTGAATGTTGACTGATGAAATGATTAGATTTTCAGATGGCTATGATGATTTCATGATTTTTAATTATTTTTTTTATTATTTATTGATGGCTCAGCTTTTGCACTGTTAACTATGCCCATCAACATGTTCTTGTCCGCTGAATATCTGCAGATCTATCAAGTCGGGCCTGACCAAACTTTGGTGAGAGCTTCCTGAATGTTCGGTGATGAAATGATTAGATTTTCAGATGACTGATGATTTCATGATTTTTAATTTTTTTTTTTTTTATTATTTAATATTAATGGCTTATCTTTTGCACTGTTATCTATGCCCATCGGGAACCCTTTGTTGCATGTTTCATTGTGACTTTTGAAGGTTCCCTGATACAAGAAAGTCTGGTCCATTCAAGATTCAATTTATTTCCATTTATTCCCCTTTTATTGTTCAACCTATGCACTACCCTCGGGAGGATTTCCCCACCCTTGGGGCACTAAATTTTATTGGACTTTTTCCTATCCACAGCTTCTCAGCTTCATGCAATATGTATGAGATGCAGTGTACATTGTTTTTTCACACACACATGCAGAATCACCTAAAATTTATTTTTTTATAGTAATAACTACCATGTTGGGGACATTATTTCATTTCAGAAGTACAAGAGGAAATAACCGGTGCGGGGTTCTCGCAGCATCGAACCCCTTTTAGGTTTGAATTTCGCGTCGTCTTAAATGAAGGACAACATTTTTCTTCAATTTTGCTATTAAATCATTCTAATTCACATCATACGATTTATCCTAAAGCTTTTGCACAAAACATATTTTATTTCAGAAGTATAATATGAAATAACTGGCAGGGGAATCCCTGCAGTATCGAACCCCTGTTAGTTTGAATTTCGCGTCGCCTTAAATGAAGGACAACATTTTTCTTCAATTTTGCTGTTAAATCATTGTATTCTACATCATATGATTTATCCTAAAACTTTTGCATGAACCATATTTGTGTCCACACATTTAACTGGTACAACATAATGCTTCAATTTTTGTCACCAAACATGTGACTGTACCTTGGAAATTATTTAAAACGAGTGATTAGGAGAGCCCATTTTAGCCTGACTGTGCAATTTTGAACCAGTTTGCATACCTGGAGCTTATGCCTTCCCCCCCCCCCCCCCCACAAATAATGATAATGGTGGGCTTGTGTCAATCATTGTGATTCTATGCCATTAACTTGTTATCACACTTGTGCAATGCTTAAATTGCCACTGATAAAGCTACACTTTCTTGCATGCTGTAATCCCAGCACACCACTCACTTGAAAACGAAGTCTATTATATACATTACAGAAACCACACAAACTGTATTCCTACCTCACAAAAAAAATCAACAAAAAAAACAACAACAGGCTGAGGGGTCCACGCACCTTTTAGGTGCTTGCCTGCAATTCATGTTAGAACTATTATGCCTTTATATGCACACGAAAAAAAAAAAATGAAACCAGTCTACATTTTAGAAGAATGCTGCAACATTCTGATTAACTGATCTGCCTACTCTGTGCCGATTAATGACGATGTTGATCATGATTGGCTGTAGGCTATGCACACGCAGTCACAGCCACGTGTATCGCCCCCAATGCAATCAGCTTGATCATGATCCGGGCGTATATATGGCAGTAGAAATTGTACAATCTGGTGCCCTGAGAATGAACATAATGATGTTCCTATCATCAAAAGTATCTGTGTGACCATACAGATCACTAAATTTGCATCCTGGAACTCAGAATCCGAAGACCGTATCACATGGCTTTTTTATCACCAATAACAAATTCTTCACTGGTATCTGTGAAGGAGTGACGTGCTGTTGTCGATTCTTGTTCTCAAAACTACTATAACGCTGTTATGAGTTATATTATTCACTCAGTTATGTCTCAAGCCGCAGATGGATACACTACTCCGCGATCTTTCTCTGTTGACCCAAGCTGCAACCACAACAACACGACAGAAGCGGATAGTTGCAAACTTCATTCGACGAACAGAAAGTATACGAAATGTTCACATTGTCTCATAACGATGCGTTTTGTATCACACGTTAGGAGAGCAGGTAGTCGCCAGATACTTGTCAGAAGAAAGAATGTTATGTACTGTTTTCCAGCTTGCTGAACTGGTATCTATTGGAAGAATCCAAGCATTTCCATGTAATTGTCAAGTAACCAGAAATTTTGTTCAATATACTGCAATGAGCCAGGTCATAACCGAACACCCTGGTCAAACATATTTGTGCAGCTTGAAACACTTTCTACAATCTAAAGCGGATAAGGCCAATACAACTCCATAAATGCGAACGAGTTATAGTTTGTGTTGAGGTAATGGCACTTATTTGAAGTATGTATGCTGATACCAGACTGACCTGTGTGGGCAATAAATACGTAATAGAGAATACAGCATTTAGTGCAAAATAACTCGATATCTTTACTTTGGAGTAATTATAAGTACGTTCACTAACCAAGGAGGAGTGCAAAATCCAAAATAATGGAATTGTTTCCTCAATACATCCGATGTTATGACGTCCAACATTGAGTAATCAGTTTTCAGCATTCGCAGCTAGCACTCCATTCAGCGTTCTCAATTACATCCAAATAGTTTCTCCCTTTGTTCATTGATGAAATCAGGGAATCTACAGGAGTAAACCTAAGGTATGAATTGTATATCAACGTTCTCTGATTGATTTGAACACAGGGCAACGACAGTAATAATCATATCAATTTAGTTAAAGAAGGCGTATTCTTCTCAATACGCCCGAAGCACTACAACGGGTTTATGATTTAGGCATCCATTTTCGGTCCTTGTCTGAACAAATTACGTCGCGTTATCTGACGCATAGATGCGTTAGTCTGGACAATTGGTTTCGTTTTTTATTATTAAAAATAATAAGGGGAAGTTTTACATTACACAAGTCTTTGTTGCGTGAGAGAATGAAATTGGAAGCAATCAAATTCCGGAAAATACTAACATGAAGTAATTATTGGTGTAATTATGAGAGAGTGAGGCATTAAATCTGTCCTCTAGGACTCGTCGATGACACCACTGATCTCGTCGACCTTCTGGCAAGTTTAGTCTGGTAATGGCGTAATTATAAATCAGTAGCGTAATCCCATCAGACTGCCAATATGAATCTCCAGATTTACGGCTAACCGACGCCTTATATACATTTTCTTCGAGGGGAAAACGACAGAGATATACTAGTAACGCTGATAGCTTTTCTGATAATTTTGTCCTGAATGACACGTTCCACTTAGGGAACTATATGTTGTGCCAAAACAACGATTTGTTGATAAGTGCAACTATCTGAACGACCTTTTCTATAAAATATGATAATCCATTCGGTCACTATGTCTATAAAATAATCAAATTACCCCAGAGGCCGATATTTTAACTGTATTGTGTCCAACGCTCGGTGGACACCTCTTTATGCGGGACACAATTTTATATCTAGTTCTTCCAGTGGATACACTGAATGATGTGTTACAACACATATAAGAGAAGTGAGAAGAGGTGCCGACATACTGACAGAGCCATAAGTCATGCCTCCAAGCGATTAAAAGTGGAACTTCGACTCATCCCACTATCTTGAGTATTCTACAACTACATGACTGTAGATTTGATCAACAGATTGATATTGTGTTCTGTCGGTTGCCTAGTTACGTTGGCATCAAAGGTAATACTGAGGCTGATAGGATGGCTAAGGCAGCCCTAGATGATAAGGTTGATCCTGTTGGAATCCCATATCGCGATTTCAGACCCTCTATTTGTATTATGTGAGACGGCTGTTTCAATCTTTGTGGGATGCTGTGAATAATAACAAACTTCATGAGTTCAACAAATTCTAGGCTATACTCATCTGAACAGCCAGAAACGTTTCGATCAAACCATGATTAGGCGATGTAGAATCGGCTATACACGATTAACTCACGAACATTTACTGAAAAAAAGAACCAGTCCCAAGGTGTATTCCATGCCATGATGATCTCACGGTAAAACATATTCTTATCGAATGCATAGATTTTAAGATTGTAAGAGATGCATTTTATCGAGCGACTACTTTGGAAGATCTCTTTAGTCGGGCGAGGTATGATTGTTACATAGGTTTTGATGTGTGTATGTTTTAATGCGATGGATTGCTGAGTTAGTGACTTGAGTACTTAGAATTTTGTTTGATCGTCGCTACATAGCAGAAATATTGCTGAACGCGACATTAAACCTTAATTCTCTCTCTCTCAGAGCCACATGACTTCACAGTATAGTCTTCTGGTTAACCTATTCTAAAGCACCCACCAAAAATCTAACGATTCGTGATATGTGTTGTATCTCGGGTACGCTTTCATTGTACGTGTTCATGTGGCAGCTTATATGACATGACCACACGGCCCCAACTAGCGCGGGCATAAGCGTTATTAGATACAAATGTAGAGGGCTATACTGGAAATGCTCTGACAACCCGTATATTGGAAATTGGTGAGCTGTATCGCTGTGACAACTCGTACACCGCGGATTGGTGAGCTGTATCGTCTTCAGATGAAAATGACGGCAATTATCACAAAAAGACTACTCTGTAAGGTCCGATGTCGGAGAAAAATGAAATAAAATTTTCTCCAGTAACCGTGAAGGCTATAACGCTATGTTTACAGTTGAGGAGCTTCTCTCACGAAAGTTAACGATTCTGCTGTAGGCCCTGATAATATTCATTATCAACTTTTAAAACATCTACCCGAATCTTCTCTAGAAATTCTATTACGCATATTCAACAGACTTTGGATAAGAGAAGACTTTCCACCGTCATGGCATAATGCCATCGTTATCCCAGTACCAAAGCCTGGTCGTAACCATACAGACCCTGGTGATTATTGTCCGATTTCACTGACTAGCTGTGTTTTTAAAGCAATGTTACGCATGATAAATTATCGCCTTGTTTGGTACCTAGAACCTGGAAAGAAACTTGCTGATATTCAAGCTGGTTTCCGTAAAAATAGAAGTACCGTTGATCATTCAGTCAGATTACATTCCTATGTCACGAATGCTTTACTCAAGAATGAACATGTAGTTTCCATCTTTTCTGATTTAGAAAAAGCCTATGATACTACATCAAAATACGGGATCCTAAAAGACCTTCATACTATGGGATTAAAGGACCGTTCACCCATTTCAAATCCAACTTTTTGAATGCTAGACAATTCCAAGTTCGGTTGGGTTCAACCATATCTGATCATTTCGGGCAGGATCAGCGTGTCCCACATGGCAGTATTTTGTCTACTACTCTGTTTAGTATCAAGATCAACAGGTTAGCGTCAGTTTTGAAAAAATCAATTGATGGTTCCCTCTCTCTAGACAATTTCAACATTTCGTGCAATGGAAAATATATACACAGTATTGAGAGAACATTTTCTAAATAGAATTCAGAAATGGTGTCTAGAAAATGGCTTCAAATTCTCCACAGCTAAGACAAATTGTGTATACTTTTGCAGAAAGTATTTCCAGCACAAAGATACAGTACTTATATTAGATGGAACTGAGATCAAAGTAGTAAAACAGTTCAAATTCTTAGGAATATTGTTTGGCCACCGGTTAACGTTCTTATCGCATATAAATTGCTTGAACGCTAAGTGCACGAATACTCTTGATTTGTTGAAGGTAGTTACCAACTACGAGTGGGGAGGAAGGAGATCAGCAGACAATTATCCATTTATATCGATCACTTGCTCGTTCCAAACCTGATTATGGCTCTATTATTTACAAAGGTACAAGCAAGTCAAACTTGGCAAAGCTAGATCCTATTCTCCATAAAGGACCAAGACTTTGCCTTGGAGCGTTCGGAACATCCTCTAAAGAAAGCTTACATGTCGGAGCAGATGAACTTCCTTTAGAACTTCAAATGATTAAACTATCACTGCAATATATCACAAAATTGCGATCAAATCACTCGAATCCTGGATATAACCGCGTTTTCAACCCTCAGTTCGTTGATTTCTATTTAAAGAAACCTTCCATTATTCCACCTCTTCGAATTCATATGAAACCACACATTGTAGCAGCTGCTATTAAGCTCAGTCAAATTTTACCTAACAAGCCCTTACCAATTCCACCATGACTGTTAGCTCAATCAGAAATAGATATTTCACTAATGAAATATAAAAAGGCAAACACGAGCCAGCTCTTGTACACACAAAAATTTGTTATGCTGAAAGAAAACTACAGATCACATCAGACTATTTATAACATAAGGTTCTAAGGATTGTGAGAGAGTAGCATGTGCTACTATCTTTAGTTTCAAAACTAAAACATGTTGACTACCAAGTTAAAGTTCGATAATACCTGCAGAAGCAAATGCAATATTGCCGGCTTCGGAAGGTATTGGGTTCATTAAAAGGAAAAAATATGTCATATTTTCAGATTCACTGTCATGTCTTCAAGCAATGGAAAGTGAACTTCAACTTATCCCACCATCTTGAATATTCTACAATTATATAAATTTTATCAACAGATTGATATTGTGTTTTGTTTGTTTCCTAGTAACGTTGGCATCAAAGGTAATACTGAGGCTGATAGAATGGCTAAGGCAGCCCTTGATAATGAGGCTGATCCTGTTGGAAACCCATATAGCGACAGAGAGAGAGAGAGAGAGAGAGAGAAAGAGAATTAAGATTTAACGTCGCGTTCAGCAATATTTCAGCTATATAGCGACGATCAAACAAAATTCTAAGTACTCAAGCCAATAACTTAGTTATCAAACACATTAAAACATACACAAATTAAAACTTAGGCAAAAAAACGATTTTTGCTCAAATAACACGGTCCTCCCTCACCCGACTAAAAAGATCTTTCAAAGTATTCGCTTGATAAAAAGAATCTCTTACAATCTTAAAATCTATCAGGTCGATAAGAACATGTTGCACTGTGAGATCTTCGTGGCATGGAATACAGCGTGGGATGGGCTTTTGTTTTAGTAAATGTTCGTGAGTCAATCGTGTATGGCCGATTCTACATCGCCTGATCATGGCTTTATCGAAACGTTTCTGGCTGTTCAGATGAGTATTACACGCGTCTGGTCCGTCATTCATAATTCAGCCATCGTCCATTAGAGAATATCCGCCGAATATCCTTATATAGCCTACAGTTTTTAGAACTCATGAAATTTATTATTATTCACACCATCCCATAAAGATTGAAACAGCACTCTCACATAAGTCAGATAGAAGATCTGAAATCGCTATAAGGGATTCCAACAGGATCAACCTCATCATCTAAGGCTGCCTTAGCCATTCTATCAACCTCAGTATTACCTTTGATGCTAATTTGACTAGGCAACCAACAAAACACAATATCAATCTGCTGATCAAATCTACAGTCATATAATTGTAGAATATTCAAGATGGTGGAATGAGTCGAAGCTCCACTATTAATCGCTTAGAGGCATGACAAGGAATCTGAGAATATGATATATTATTTCCTTTTAGTGAACCTAATACATTCTAAAGCCAACAATATAGCTTTTGCTTCTGCAGTGAATATCGAACTTTTACCTGGTAGTCGACAGGTTTTAGTTTTTGAACTAAAGATATAGCACATGCTACTCTCTCACCATGTTTAGAACCATCTGTGTAAATAGCCTGATCTGATCTGTATTTTTCTCTCAGCAGACCAAATTCTTATGTATACAAGAGCTGGCTCGTGTTTGCCTTTCTATATTTCGTTAGTGTGATATCTACTTCTGGTTGAGCTAACTGCCATGGTGGAATTGGTAAGAGCTTGTTAGGTAAAATTTGACTTAAGTTTAATACCAGCTGCTACAATGTGTGGTTTCATACGAATTCCAAGAGGTGGAATAATGGAGGTTTCTTTAAATAGAGATCCACGAACTGAGATTTGAGAACACAGTTATATGATTTTGTGATATATTGCAGTGATAGTTTAATTCTTTGAATTTCTAAAGAAAATTAATCTGCTTCGACATGTAAGCTTTCTTTAGGGGATGTCTAGGATTTTTTTAACATTTTCGCGGGTGTTGTAAGTTTCAGCTCTCTAGGTCAAGGGGTAAGAAAGACAAGTGTTAAAAAACACAAGCCAGATAAAGCCTTGTTGGATCGATCCCAGAGAAACGGCGATTATATATTAAACATAAAGCATATCTTTAGGGCGTATTTCCTCAGATATAGATACACAAGTAATACCTGACATTCACCTCTATTTCCAGTCACTTAGCGCAAATGCTCCGATGTTTCACGACAAAAGTCCTCTCACAATTACCCACAGATGGCTTGCATTCGGCACTTTAGTTTTTTAGTATTTGTCACTTAACTGGAACCGGAGTGCTTCCATACACGCTTCATACACGCTCTTTATGTATTATTCACGTCATGTGGCCCGAAATGATGTCTGACGCAAATGAATTCGCACAAACTTGAACAGCTGTCGGCAGTGGCGTAGCGTTATAAAACGTCTTGTACATGCCAGAAACGAAATTGCCAACAGAAGTACAACATTTTAACCTGAATATTTCTCGACTCGATGACAGGAACTCTATTAGACTTCATACCACTACTCCATTTAGACAACCTTTAGCTTTCCTTATTTCGACAGATGTGTAACCAGGTACTCGTTTCTCATAGCCGGCAGACAAGACAAGTAATCCTGGGAATATAGAAATAGTGAGAATTTCCTGAGGGTATACTCGTCTGAAAAATTTGCTATTCGAAATAATGGAATTGTTTCACAGATAGCTATACCCATTTGCTGACGGTCTTCTAATTTGCTACAGTTGAAATGAGTTTCGATGTTGCAGTTGGTTATTTTGAATTAATGTGAAGTGCAGAGGCATTTTTATTTCTTTATTTTTATCGCTCTTGAGATGAGTTTGCGTTTTCTGTCCTTGGAAAAATGTTTTAGAGATATTGAATTAAAGCATGCTTGGTGGAACACATTCTGTGTTCTCCCATCGATAATGGGTTATCGTGTCTTTGGACCGCTTACATCTTGTTTCTTCAACTAAGAGTTATTACAGTTCAACACGGTCTTGATACATCTTTTGGCCATAGGTTTACTATAACTGAGACTTCCAGCTATATGGCTGGAAATAGGCCCAGTATATAATATTAATTTACCTGGTTCAGGTTAGTTGTTTCACTTGTTGAGGGGATTCGAGATCGGGTTGTTCTATCTGTAAATACATTCTGAATTCTCTATGAAACTGGTGACTTGTACCTTGTGAACGTAATTGATTTTCTCTTCAGTAAATTATCTAATTACCTCCTCGTGAGTTTTATCTACGGGTTAGCGGACGAATATAATGTTTATTGAAAGTTGGCCTGCAATCTTTCAATGAAAATTTCAACACGGTCATCTGATACCCAGAGGGTTAACGCGTCTCCCTCTCCCCATACTAAAAGGTTGAAATTGTAAAGTTGACAGACGGGCAATATGTGAATATCGACAGGAAGTACAGCCTATATTATGACTGGTTCTCTCTGGTCGGAATCGAGCTATCTCGAAAATCTAATCACTTCTATCATGTTTATCCTGACTGAAGTTTCCGCTGGCGATACCACAATGTACCAGGAGAGAAAATGAAAAAAAAAATCCAGGAATTGATGAAAAAGCAGCACATTGGGGGGTGGAGATGGGTATATAGGAAACCAATAGTCTCTTCCAGCCAGTGGGTTTAATGCCGACTCTGCAAGTTGATTTTTCCAATATAGGTTACCTTTTCACGTGTTGTTGTGTGTATAACCGGTATAATGTCAATATCAATTTTATGTTATCGCTCACTTTAGATGAACAGACGGATGAAAGTCGATTCCATCGATTCTAGTAGCTCTGATAGCGACCAGTCACCGTTACTTATGTATAGCTGGATGAAAGTCGAGTACTGTTTGATTTGCTAGTCAATACGTATGTCTATGTCCCATGTTCGGCACGATATGGATATGGAGAAGACTAAACTGCTGATATCGGTATTAGGTTCTCCTAATCATGCCGTTGTTTTGCTCCCCAATGAAATGGCAATATGAGAAACAACCAGGTGGTGCTATATCAGGAGTTGATTAATTTTAACCATATAGTAATTTTCTGTTCTTGTTTTGTATTCTGAATAGCTAAAGCTTTTTGCTTTAATTCATAATTGGGTATGTGTACACTATTGGGCAGCATTATTTTTAAGCCAGGCCCCTTTTCACCCCATCTCACTTTAATTTACCCAACCGTTCTCTTTGTGTGTGTGTGTGTTTGTGTCCGCCATACAGACACAGTTTTGGTCGGAAGGCCATGAAACTTCGTCCTGACAGTCATGGGATCAATGAGAGTAAATTAAACAAAGAAATAGTCAAAAATGGCATCTTGCTGGATGTAATGGGGCAGAGGGTGCTGAACTTCGCCTTGTCTGGACATATTTTTCCCTCATTTTCTCCGAGTCCAGGCTCATGCAAAACAACTCGTCGCTATATAGTTGAAATATTGCTGAACGCGACGTTAAACCTTAATTCTCTCTCTCTCTCTCTCTCTCTCTCTCTCTCTCTCCCCTAATTAATTGGACAAAAAGGATAATATCCGTTTCTACATCTATTAATATTGAATAGGAAATTGGATACTAATCAACATCGCACATACGCTTCATTCTCCACTGTTCACATTTGCTATCTTCAGCCTTTTGAATGACGGATTTTACGCAACTATTTCATAATATGAAAAATTTGGAACGCCGTATCAGCATATAAATTTGTATATCAAATATACCTAAATTATGGGTTGCTGTTGTTGTTGAAATAAATAGTCATCCAGGAAAAACACCAGTTTTAGAAAAACTACATGATGGTATTGATGGGCCGCATAATCCAAGAGAGGTTTGGTAACGTCACTAGACGGAAAATGGACAGGAGAATGAACTGGCAATTACACTGATAACGACAAGATCAATATGGTCAAGTGATTCAGGGATAATATGCGCTGTATATTGTATAACCGATTGGTCTCAAATATTCATATGTCTTTTTTATTCATAATATACGGCATTGCCATTAGCTCGTATCGTCAGTCAAAACGTTCTCCCTATGAAATATAATGGTTATCATTGACCCAGCTTGCTAATGAGATTGGAGGGCCCCAGAATACTTTAAATGATCTCCCATAATACAATTAGTCCATGAGCCAGACCCCAAAATTTCATCAATTGGTACCACCTGGGGTGGCAAATTCTCATTATGTTTTTTTGAAAGTTCTATATCCTTAGATGCAAAAAAAAAAAAAAACTTTGAAAGCAATCTGGGACACACATCTTAGTGGTAGTAATCACCTCTTAAAGACGGACACCCGAGTCCAATCTGAGGGACCAGATTTGGGGGTAGGGGAAATATAAAGTCGAATATCTTTGCAAGTAATGGTGATATAGTGACATTCGGCCACTCGAAATGTTGGTAATTTGATCCTTTATATGTTGATATCTGTTATATGCTAATATGTTAATTATGTAGGTCACCAGAGGTCAAAAGGTCACGAAATCTGAACCTGTCTAAACCGTGACCACCTGTAGGAAAACTCGCTGCAGATACCATACCAATGGGACTTTCTTAACCTAAATGGGTTCAAATGGAAGCCAAGAAGTATCCACGTCTATAATAAGTCTACACAAGTGGAGTTTATTAATATTTAGACTGTGACACAGAACTGTTTTTGATGCATTTTCAAAAATGGTCTTTTTATTGCGCTAAAAACAGGCAAAATTGTATGAAGTTGGACAGCTTGAAATTAGTTGCATATTTTGACAAATAACTACTCCAAATGCTGATGGTCATGTCTTAGGTCTATTCAGGGATTAGTTAAGCTACATTTCCAGGTAATTAGGTCACCAGAGGTCAGGGTCAAAGATTGTCAATTATTAATTTTCTACATTTTTACTTGGGACTTTCATATTACAAGGTATTTACATTGCAACCAGTTTCAAGTATAGAGTATCATAGACATCGCTGGTGCACCCTGTACCGTATAGCCCGTAGGGCATAGGGTAAACCAGAGTGCGAGTGCACCAGGTATGGGTGTCCGCAGGGGTCAAATCAATCATCCTCCAAATCCCCTTTATCGCTCGTTAAGGCGCTGAGACGGGCGTTAAGGCGTAAAGATAGGGCGTTAAGGCGTTGAGACGGGCGTTAAGTCGTAACGACGGGCTTTGACGGGCGTCACTGCATTTCGATGTATTGGTGGAAATTCCATGAAAATCAGAGCTTCTGAGCTAGTTCACCAGGGCGTTGAAGCGTTAAGCTAAGCGTTGATGAGCGTTACCGTCCATAAAAGCAAGTTGATTCCCAAAACACGCACAGTCGAAATTCAACCGTCAACATGGCTTATACTTGCTCTAAGTGCGAATGCACGTTCACCAAACGTTAAGATATGATGCGACACGAGAAAAATATACATGGGATTGAAGACCCCGAGGCACCAAAAGCTGATACAGAGACTGATGAGAATCCATCGACTGATACCGAAACAGAGATTGCTGACATTTTATCTAGTGATACGGAGAGCTTGACATCAGATAGTCAGCCTACGTCCGAGAAAAGTGAGGCAGTACCTACCTTCTGGGATCGTATTGTGAGAGCAGCTATCAATATTCCCGCTGCAGCAATCGAGAACGCCGGACAGGATTAACTTACAACAGGCATACACCCAAATGCGCTCCTGCATCAAGCGAACAGCCATGCCGATTTATGAAGAGTATACCTTACTATCGCTTGAAATGAAAGGCGACCCCACGCACAGGTCCATCATAAAGACCAAGCGTCACTTGAAAGAGGATATGGGGCTACCACCCACCAAGGCCCTGGAAAATGCGATCAGAATGCGCAAACAACTCTTTCAGGACATGCTGCCTCAGTGGTATCCTGAACTGCCCGATGATGCTTAGGTCACACCGAGCAAAAATGGAACTTTCTCAAAGGACGGCTTATGATTGGACAAGAACAGCCGAGAATATGACAGATGCAGCGCCAAATGGCGGCCTCCGATCGGACAAGAGTCTTCTTGAATTGAAAACATGCACAACGCGGCTCCCCCAGCGTGGGTATGATGTAACATTGGGGAGAATAAACATTGGGGAGAATAAGTTGTTGTTGTTGTTGTTGTTGTTGTTCTCTCATCTGTTAAGGCGTAATGACGGGCGTTGACGGTCGACACTGCTTTTCCAATGAATTAGTGACAATTCCATGAAAATCAGAGCTTTTGGGCTAATTCACCAGGGCGTTGAAGCGTTGAGCTTGGCGTTGGCGGGTGTTGCTACAAGATGCCACTTCAAACGACGCATTCGAACCCAGAATGATCCATTTCTACCTCAAACACCTTCCTTCAAACCCCCAAAATGTCCACTTTGGCTACTACTCGTAAACTCACTCACTCACTCACCATCGTTAGTGCGCCCATGCGTTAAGACGGGCGTTGGACATGCCTCACTCACTCACTCACTCACTCACTCACTCTGAGTGAAACAAACTTGAGTGTGACATTAAGTCAAATTCCCTCCTCCTCTTCACTCTGGGAGTTCATTTGGACCATTTTGGCCCCATCAGCCCATCGTCGGGCAGTTCAGGATACAACGGGGGCAGCATGTCCTGAAAGAGTTGTTTGCGCATCCTGATCGCATTTTCCAGGGCCTCGGTGGGTGGTAGCCCCATATCCTCTTCCAAGTGCCGCTTGGTTTTCATGATGGACCTGTGCGTGGGGTCGCCTTTCATTTCAAGCGATAGTAAGCTATACTCTTCATATATCGCCATGGCTGTTTTCCTGATGCCGGTTCGCATTTGGCTGTTGTAAGTTAACCTGTCCGGCGTCCTCGATTGCTGCAGCGTGAGTATGGATAGCTGCTCTCACAATACGATCCCAGAAGCTAGATCCTGCCTCACTTGCCTCGGACGTACGCTGCCTATCTGAGGTCAAGCTCTCCGTATCACTAGATAAACTCTCAGCAATCTCTGTTTCGGTATCAGTGGATAGACTCTCAGCAATCTCTGTTTCGTTATCAGTCGATGGACTCTCATCACTCTCTGTATCGGGTTCTTGTGCCTCGGAGTCTTCAATCCCATGTATATTTCTCTCGTGTCGCATCATATCGTATCGTTCGCACTTAGGGCAAGTGTAAGCCATGTTGACGCTTAAACGTCGACTGTGCGTGTTTTGGGAATACGCTTGCATTTATAGACAGTAACGCCCATCAACGCTTAGCTTAACGCTTCAACGCCCTGGTGAACTAGCTCAGAAGTTCTGATTTTCATGGAATTTCCACCAATACATCGAAATGCAGTGACGCCGTCAACGCCCGTCGTTACGCCTTAACGCCCGTCTCAATGCCTTAACGCCCTATCTTTACGCCTTAACGCCCGTCTCAGCGCCTGAACGAGCGATAAAGGGGTTTTTGAGGACGATTGACCTTTGACCCTGCGAACGCCCATACCTGGTTCACTCGCATCCTGTTGCACCCTATGCCCTACGGGCACGATGGCTCTGATACTCTATACTTGAAACTGGTTGCAATGTAAATACATTGTAATATGAAAGTCCCAAGTAAAAATGTAGAAAATTAATAATTCACAATCTTTGACCATGACCTCTGGTGACCTAATTTCCTCGAAATGTAGCTCAACTAATCACTGAATAGACCTAAGACATGACCAGTAGCATTTGGAGTAGTTATTTGTCAAAATATGCAACTAATTTCAGGCTGTCCAACTTCATACAATTTTGCCTGTTTTTAGCGCAATAAAGACCATTTTTGAAAATGCGTCAAAAACAGTTCTGTGCCACACTCCACTTATTTAGATTTATTATAGGCTTGCATTTATAGACAGTAACGCCCATCAACGCTTTGCTTAACGCTTCAACGCCCTGGTGAACTAGCTCAGAAGGTCTGATTTTCATGGAATTGCCACCAATACATCGAAATGCAGTGACGCCGTCAACGCCCGTCGTTACGCCTTAACGCCCGTCTCAGCGCCTTAACGAGCGATAAAGGGGATTTGGAGGACGATTGACCTTCGACCCCTGCGGACACCCATACCTGGTGCACTCGCATCCTGGTGTACCCTATGCCCTACGGGCTATAGGTTACAGGGTGCACCAGCGATGGCTCTGATGCTCTATACTTGAAACTGGTTGCAATTTACATACATTGTAATATGAAAGTCCCAAGTAAAAATGTAGAAAATTAATAAATGACAATCTTTGACCTTGACCTCTGGTGACCTAATTACCTCGAAATGTAGCTCAACTAATCACTGAATTGACCTAAGACATGGCCATTAGCATTTGGTGTAGTTATTTCTCAAAATATGCAACTAATTTCAAGCTGTCCTAATTCATACAATTTTACTTGTTTTTAGCGCAATAAAAAGACCATTTTTGAAAATACGTCAAAAACAGTTCTGTGCCACAGTCTAACTTATAATAAACTCCACTTGTTTCGACTTATTATAGACTTGGGTACTTCTTGGCTTCCATTTGAACCCATTTACGTTGAGAAAATCCTATTGGTATGGTATCTGCAGCGATTTTTCCTACATGTGGTCACGTTTTAGTCAGGGTTCAGATTTCGTGACCTTTTGACCTCTGGTGACCTACATAATTGACAAATTAGCATATAACAGATACCGCCATATAGAGGATCAGATTACCAACATTTCGAGTGGCCAAATGTCACTATATCACCATTACTTGCAAAGTTATTTAACTTTATATTTCCCCTACCCCCAAATCTGGTCCCTCAGATTGGACTCGGGTGTCCATCGTTAAGAGGTGATTACTACCATTAAGCTGTGAGTCCCGGATTGCTTTCAAAGTTTTTTTTTTCATCTATGGATATAGGGCTTCCAAAAAAACATAATGAGAATTTGCCACCCCAGGTGGTACCGATATCTGGTCTGGCTCATGGACTAAATATTGAATTCATCATATACGTGAGCATTGTGTATGTAATTAATTTTAAATTGATATCTGACTTTAGCTTATTAGGATATATGAGGTATAAACGTAGCTTGGCCTAGAAAAAAATGTCCAACTTTGTATGTAGACTTGTCCAACTATCATTTGGAGCAACTACCTCGCCCGTGGTTGGCTACTTCATTTTACAGGACGACTGGGTAGAGCATCATGAATCAACTTAGTATATGTCTGACTCAAGAAAACTAAAAATGTGCACAATATGTCACGTATACGTTTCAGATTAATATATCTTCCTAGTATAATCCATGGCGTGTCCGACTCCTACTCCTCCTCCTCCGCCGCTTTACTCGCTGCACACCGGGTCGCATAGGTGTGGCGCGGGATAGGGTGGGGCGAGAGACCTGGGGTTTTCGCTACCTGAGATTCCATGGGCCAGGCTTGCATCCTACAGTAGAATGGATCGACTGCACATGCGCGATGAGTAGTGCGCGATGAGTAGTATAGAAAGGGCACGCGATCTCCCTATCCCTATAAACTAAGCCATGGGGGTGAATGAGCACTAGTAGTAAAGGAGCAAGGCCGGGAACGTGTTATCGTTTTTGTTTCATAAGTTCGAATATCGCCAAAGAATCGAATCATAGCAATATTGATCTAAAACTTCGAACATCTGTTATTCAGGCATTTGAAAGATATATGAACTGTACAGTTTTGGTAGGCCTACCGCTACACAAGATAGTTCTTTTAGAGAAAACAATACTTCAGATGAGACTTACGACAGGGCTCTCATAATCACCTCAATGAAATAGTTTCAAAGACAAGTTCTGAAAAAAAAATCTTCATGTCCGCATAGTTAATAACTTTTTGTCACAATTTGACATTCTGGAAATAATAAGTGAATATCTTTGGTGGTCCTAAATTGCTATTAAAAATACATTTTTGACGGTTGTTTGGTCAAACCTAATTTCTTGTGTGACAAATATTGACAAGAGTAGTAGGAAGAGGTGAAATTCCTTATAAAAAATAAGAGTGAGAGTTAGGCTGTTTCGGAATCTTCGAGAATGTCCGATCATCTCCGGCAATCTTCGACAATGTCCGGCAATGTCCGCTCTTCTCCGAGAATCTTCGGCAATGTCCGATCATCTCCGGCAATCTTCAGTCATCTCCGGATGTGTTTTTATTTGTACAAACGGCAAATTCTGTCGCAAAAATGCGCGCCCTGAGTTATCTGCCCCTGATACGGTGACATCATATCCGGGGCAAAGGTCACATCCGGGTCAAAAGGTCAGAGGTCACTTCCGGTTACGTGACGACCCAGCAAGAGTTATCTGCCCCTACATAAGACCCCAGTGACTTCCAATGTTAATCTCCGGGGAATGCATGTTTCGGAATGGAATATTGGGGTGATCATTTTTTTTTTCCTTTCTTGTGGATTTCACTATGGGGTGTGGCACCTTGTATATTTAATGGCCACCTTTCCATCGTGGAGAGCTATGTGCAATTCATTTTTTGTATCCCTTTCGCTTGTTGTTACACATTTATATCTTCATTCGATGCACACTATACGAGACTGTGCCAATGAGGTAACTCAAATTATCCCAACAAATTCACCAGAGTTTGGCGGTTGAACGAAGGTTCCGAATACAGCTACTGGGAGTTAATTATGGAATGGAATGTGTCGTACTTTCGAGCGGGACAGAATATGATTGGAAAAGTTCCCCCATACCGACTGCTATGAGTTACATTTTGGAAAAAACTAGCCAACCCATGGACCGCAACTTTCTAAACATTTAAGAAAAGATCCTCCTCATATTAATTACTGATGAAGTAGATGAATACTCATTACGCGTTACATTTTTCTTTGAATTCGGGTAGACCTTCCTTAATTGTTTTGGAGAGACGATTCTAATAATTCTAATAATAACCGTGATAAATGGGATATCAGGATGTTATTTGATCACCAAGCGCTGGTATGGGGTTTTTGTGCTCCAGGCTTCAATTTCGGTTCATGTCTGATTAAATTAGACCGAATTAGACGCATGAAGAGGTTTTTGTCTCTGGTATTATGAGGGATGACAATCGGGGAATTATACATTGTAAAATGTATTTCTGCGTAGGAGAAGGAAACAGGACACAATCTTATTCCGCCTAAGACAGTTACTGGTGTATTATGACAGAATCGGTTTTCTCAGATTCGCCGGTTCTAACATTAATCATGCGGGTAAATCAGTGGCGTAATCCCATTCAGTCTGCCCACAGCTGGAGTACATGCCAAGTCAATTGGCAGAATGGTTACATGACCGGGGCAGCGAAATATCGCTCTCAGTCAGTTTCGCGAATTTCCCGTTGGGCACGATCAGCTAATGCATTGGTACGTAACATAATTAACCAAGTACTAAGCGAAATTACGATTGCGAGTTTCCAGGCTATTTCTCCCCAGCTTTATCGAATATGCTACACGTTTAGCAGACTTGGTTCTTAAGAATATTAAAAGTTCAGCAGAATTGAATCATGAAATCAAATTCTACGAACATGCTGATTTGGTCGTATGCTGAGCAAAATACTATCGTAATGTGCGACATATACTATCATACATATGTCCTCGCGGTAAGACAACTTGATATTGAGGTCGCTGTGGCTCTTTGATAGACTGATTGAGATACATTTTGTGGTCTGGTAGTGACTAGTGAATTCGCTGTGTTGAGATAATACAGCCTATTGCCCTTGACGAATGTTGACATTCTTAAAATCTATCTCATTTCGAATGAACCAGCGTGAGTTTAGTTTGTCATGTATAAAATGAGTTGAAAGCTGACATTTATCTCGATTTGTGGTGTACCGCATTTCGGAACCCCTAGTTTTCTTGACCTTTGAATCAGGGGGCCGAAACTTCCCACAATATATGCATTGAGCGAAAATGTTCAAAGAAATCTAGCTGTTAACTCGGATGACTTCACTGTGACGTCATATTCTAAAAGGGCTTTTTGATCGATTTTTCAGTATTATTTTCCCAAGTTACTATTTTCACTGGAATATCCACATAATAAATTAGGAAAGAATTATATGATGTGAAGTAAAATTACTAAAATAGTTATAAAGTGAAAATTTCGGAAAAACGACAAAATAAAAATGCTCATCCACTGGTCGCCATTTGGAAATTTGGAATTTACCCATGACGACTTTGCATTTGAGCATTTTCAAACCTACAAGTATAGAATTTCAAATCCTAGCATTATGTACGACGTCATGTAAAACACGTGAAGGCAATTTTCAGAAAAAAACCTCATTGATGCAATATTCTTTAAATTGAAGCAAAAAATAGAGGTAATCTGACAGCGAAGACACGACTGAGGATTCTAAATGACTAGGAATGAAACTCCCTGACACAGATAACTTCTATATTTAATTGATTTCCTTCTCGGCAGATTATCGAATTACGTCCTTGGAGGTTCTGACTCGGAGATATAGGTCGGCTAAAATGTCTGTTCATAGTCCACTCACTGCCTTTCAATAGAATCACCGATACGGTTGTCTGGTACCCAGAGTGCCAGCACGTCTCTCGCTTTTCTTGCCTTTTTACTTCGAATTAATCAAGTTGGAGGTTCTGCAATATGTGAGTATATAGAATCAATTCAGGCGATAATATGAGTGGTTCTTGAGCCATCTCGAAATTCTAATCATTTTGTCAGGGTTTACCTTGGCTGAACTTTCCGTCGGCCATACCTGAAGGGCGAACGAGATCAAAAGACAGGATTTACAAAACACGTTACAGTTAATTAAATGCTGGGGAGTAATGGGTAAACACAGGTAGATATTAAGCCAATCTTCCCTTCCCGTTTCTCGGTTCAAGACAGACTGATAGACTAACGAGGATTGTTCCAATAAAGATTACTTTTTGTTTGTCTGATCGAGCCTTTAGATGTAGAAAAAACTGTATATGGGCAGAAAATCGAGACAGACGAGGTAAACTCGATTCGAGGGATTTCAGGATATACGTGGGTGTAGCAACACGTACAAGTCATCGATGCCTAGCAAATTCGGCAATGGAATATAGTCGAAAAATAAAACAGTCTATGGTAAGATTTTAACTTAGAGCTTCTACTTCATCATTTGTTGTGTGCGTTTGTTAGGAAAGGTCCATTGTTGGACCAACTGATGATATAATCAAGGATGAATTACGATGCCGTACATTTCTGTTTTATGTACGGAACTTCGGTAAGTTTAACGATATGTGGGCACTGGTATCTTAGAGAATTGTGACAGCACGCTACTTAAACTGAAGCCTATGAAACCATTCAGCCCTGCTAAGACTGAACTACTTATTAGCCTTACGTAGTCTCTTCATTTTAATTTCTCCACAGCACAGCAGTAGAGAATCAGCCAAAATAATTTGTTTGTGGTTTGGCAAGAAATTAAATGAATCAATTTTTGAAAAAAAGGCTTTTTGAAAATAAGTTTAGAACTGTCTTTCTGGTTTTAGTAACAGTATCGAGCTGTTATTGAAAACAGTTGATGAACACATTTCAAAGTGTTTTGTTGTAAGTAATAATATGGGTCCGGTTGCCTGTTATCGAAAAAGTAACGCTACTCCAATTCGTACTTCACTGGATTGGTATAGAGGAAATATAAACTCCATACTGTCGTTTTCTTATGGAGAAAATTTAAAAATCTATGCTCTCGTTTTCTGTCGTATCTGATAATTCTTGTCGTCGTCCGTAAAGAATTACCACATGAATAATCGCAATAACTTTTTGCACCTGTTGTTAGTAACTAATAAGTACAAAAACATGATACAGTAAAACACTGTGAATACTGACACCGGAATAAACCGACATTGGTATACCGGCATTATCCATTGTCCCAATGCTTAAATTTAAAGTATTTTGAACTTTGATAAGCCGACACTATGATCTGGTTCCAATCACACAACTGGAACCGGTATTTCGTTATCGTATTCGAACACATCGTACTAGAAAGTGTTCGTTCGTCTGTCCTTATTCGGATGATTCCAAGAGCTCACAAATTCCCTAATCTATAGAAATCTTTTGTGCGCAAGATGTACTAGGACTAAATATTAGTATTCGATGATGGTCGTCTGTGTATTGAATTTGCTTCTATTCACAGACATACATATGCCATTACTAATAAGGAGAAGGAATCCTTTGGTCTCGACACAAAATCGATTCGGCTATTACTTCAACCGTTAACACAACAGCCAATTTGACCGAGGACTCGATGAATGCCCGAGCTACTTATACGATCGTCCGTGAAAGACATCCATCCAGTTAGTCCATGATATCGTAAAGGGGCAGACGTCTTTGTGAGCGAGCGAGGAGAGGCACATTTTCCGAGAAGACGGATGTGCTGTTCATAAGAAGTTTCGAAAGCTGTAAATAATCACCTGGCTATTAAAGGAAGCAGGGAAGTGTTCATAATTCAACTTATCGCTGATGGATGTTTTGAGAGTTTCCCGCTAACACTGAAGTTAACAGATAGCCAATATAGTAGCTAAAGTAACTGCGCCATATTTGTCCAACTGTTCGCAGTAAATAAAGCGTTCTCGTCCGAGTGAGCTAATGCGCTGATATAATGTAATGAGATTTTGTCAAAAATTAATTTAACTCATCAGCAAAAATCCAGTGATTACATCATTGCTTTCGCCGCTAGATCCACAATATACATCCAGGGTATTTCATATTTGTATATCTGCTTCGATAATTGCTGATGGCTATTCGATAATCCTCACACACTATAGGCGGCCTCGCCAACCTTGCTTCCGCAAGCTGCGAATAATTAACTACCTCGCTATACTTTGTCGTTCTATTTACCTATCTTTACTTCGGCCCAAATGGCTCCGATCTTGTATCACTACCAGATCCATAAGGGTCAATTTCCCATTTCCAAAGAACTTTAGGTTATGTTTCTAGCACTTGTAAAGCGGGCACAGAACAATTTTTCGTTTGAACATCATAGGGTTCGAACATGCATAAATTAAGAAAACTACGAAGGGTCGCTTCAATACGAAGACATAGATTGTACATTATTTTCATAGCACCATGGACGTAAACTGTTCAAACGACCCCTAACCCAGAGTTAAGCGGAATTAAGTCCAACAACGAAACTTTGCGCCATGGGTTATGCAATAAAAGCGTCATTTAATATTCAGTCGCCCTCTATTAAAGAATTCCTGCGTCCATAATTCAAAGACCTAATTCATAAGACAGCCTGAACACCAAATCAAAAACAATCATAATATAAAAAAAAACTCATGCAAGAGAGAATCGGTCCACAGGTTTCAATGATCTTCCAAATTTCAAATCTTTATCGGTCAACAGTATTCTTTATAAGGGGTCACGTCCAATCGATCGAGACGGTTTCTCAATTAACGAGTAAAGCCGATAAATATTCGTCTCGAAGGGTCCGGGTTTATCTCTATCGATTGTTGTCCCGGTTTGCTCCCGGTGTTCTCTCGAAGCACAAGTCCATCTCGACCATCTCGAGAAGTCGAAATAACTCGACTTGCTTCGAGATTGAAATCGAAATGACTTCAAATGAAGTTTTAAACCATCCGGAAGGTGTGCTCTATAAATCTATAATTCTCTGTGGCAGCGAGATTAATCTAGTCGGGGACATATGCATTGAAACACGGCTGATGAATTAGATTGAAAATGAATCATTTAATGTTATTTTGTTTTCCGTCAAGAGATCTGTAGTCGCACTAACAGCGCAATTTCTCTACATGTTATGTATGAAAAGAAATTCCATAAGCTGGCTCATTATCAGTCAGTGTAACTTATTTCGAACCTTTTTTTTAGAATTTAAATCACTATCTGAGATACGCTCAACAACTGCGCATTGAAATAAAATAAAATTCCATGTGTTCCCCTGGAGATATATCAAAATGTGTGAGAGAGAGAGAGAGAGAGAATTAATGTTCAACGTCGCGTTCAGCAATATTTCAGCTATATAGCGACTATCAAACAATATTCTAAGTATTCAAGTTAATAACTAAGTAATCCAACACATTAAAACATACACACATTAAAACTTATGCAACAAACCGATTTCTCCCAAACAACCTAAGATACAGTCTTCTCTCACCCGACTGAAAGATCTTCTAAAGAAGCTGCTCGATAAAAAGAATCTCTTACAATCTTAAATTCTGTACAGTCGGTAAGAATATGTTCCACTGTGAGATCTTCGTTGCATGGAATATACCTTGGGACTGGCTCTTTTTTAGTAAATGGTCGTGAGTTAATCGTGTATGACCGATTCTATATCGCCTGATCATGGCTTCATCGAAAAGTTTCTGGCTGTTCAGATGAGTATAGCCTACAGTTTTTTTAGAACTCACGAAGTTTGTTATTATTCACAGCATATCATAAGGATTGAAACAGCATAAGTACGCATAGAGGGTCTGAAATCGCTATAAGGGATTCCAACAGCACCAACCCCATTATCTAGGGCTGCCTTAGCCATTCTATCAGCCTCAGTATTACCTTTGATGCCAAGGTGCCTAGGCAACCAACAAAACACAATATCAATCTGTTGATCCAAACTGTATAATATTTAAGGTGATGGGATGAGTTGAAGTTCCACTTTTAATCGCCTGAAGGCATGGCAGTGAATCTGAGAATATGACATTTTTGGGGAGAGCTTTTTTGACAATAATTAGTTGATGGAATCTTTACTTGATAATTATGATACCACGTTTGGTCCGAGATTTCCCCGGTATTTAGAAATAGAGGGGCTTTGATGACGACAGGATCAACGGTTAATTCACTGGAGAATATAAATATAAACGCTCGATCGAGGGGTTTGAGGATTCCATATCAGCCTTTCGCACAGACAACACGCGGTATCGTCGATAGTAAAATGTATTTTGAACGCAACATTAAAGGGGTGTGACCATTGGTCTGAGAGAGAGAGAGAATTAAGGTTTAACGTCGCGTTCAGCAATATCCGTTGGTCTGAAGCCTATTTAATTTTATTATCTGGTTAATTTGCTAGACACATGAAATCACCAATAAATAATTGAGCCTGAGTGTATATTCAAGTCTCGTTTTTTTCCTTTCAAAGAAATTAAACCCTCTCCCTTCGCTGTTGTTTCAAGTCAATGGTTTTCTTCTCAGACCGACTGCTGTGCGCATTATCGACACCTCTTGTTCCGATTTTAGTATTTCCGCTCACCTGAAGCCAAGCTTACATCAGAAAAAAACTTTGTTGATATAATCTTCTTATTTGAACTGTATCACAGCAAACCTCAGAAAATGAAATCGACATTGAATAATACCAATGATAAAACAAATTACACACCGAGGTTCAAACAATTAACATGTCACATAGCAATACAGAAGTTGTTACCCATAAAATAACCTTGTGTTAGCTCCACCGCAGTAAAGAAGTTGTTATCCACAGACTAGCCTTGTGTTATATACGCCGACTTCTAAATGCCTTTCAAAGAAACTTTGATTCAGGGAACACCAGGACATCGATATATTGATTACACGTTAAATAACATGGAAAGCATCTTTAAAAAACGCTGTCGGGATTGTATTTTGGACCTCAATATGCGTCGACGACCGTTCCAAATATATTGTACCCGCATAACATTCTGATAGCCTAAGAAGCTAAGAAACGACCAAATTAACGGCAAAGATACAAGGACATATGGAAACCGGGATCCCCTTCGAGATTACCGATCAATTTCGTATTCATCTCGAAAACCGGAACGTTTCGATCGAGATAGAACCGGGAGCAAACCGAGGGACATCCCCAGGGGTCCAGGTTCTGCCCTCCCGTTTTCAGCTGAAAAATCTTTCGATTCATCTCGAAGGCATCGAGAAAATGCTTCGATTAATTGGACGTGATCCCCTGTTGCATATGATTTTCGTTGTAAACGTCGTTATCTAGAGTTATAGTCACGGCCGTATTTTGCCAAGTGTCTGATC
Organism: Hanleya hanleyi; assembly: GCA_036873755.1. NCBI lineage: Eukaryota > Metazoa > Mollusca > Polyplacophora > Lepidopleurida > Hanleyidae > Hanleya > Hanleya hanleyi. The sequence continues at coordinate 321,878 of JAVTVY010002181.1, forward strand.
ATTAACCTTTCAGTAGGAAAAATCCTGTAGGATTTCTGTGGGAATAAGCATATAGGATTACCTCGGAGACTTCTGTCCCAAATCTTTTAGAATTTTCTGACCCGGTTTCATTTGTATTAATGCTAAAATCTTATACGAAAACATGAATCCGATAGGATTTTCTGAAGCATCCTAATGCCTGCTCTTTCGGTTACCTCTTTATGCAGCAATTAACCAGGGTTCAATAATCGTCAATCTACATAATATAGATCGCCATGTGCAAGTGCAAAATGTTCAACGCAACACGCCTGCCTTAAAGGATGTATGTATGTTCGGATGGGAGAGGAGAGGGGTGGAGCAGTACCCATTTCGTTAGGTTGAATCTGGGGTATGGATCAGATTAAAAATTCAGATTTCTGGTACTTTATGGATGCTCCCTTAATTTGATGAGTACATCAGCACAATATGCAACCATTAAATCAACAAAATAAGAATTACGGTTATATATTATTTATTAGATTCTGCAATGTACATTACACATGTCCACTCAATGTCAAATACGTTAGACGAAAATCCATAAGATAGGTTCTCTCTACAGACCGTCAGTGAGATCGATTTGACAGCGCATGCGTCTTCAGTACAGATCATAAGTAAAATCGTTATGTAATGTTTTCTTCCTAACTTTTATTTTCCATCACTATGCTCAGACTGTAATAGTGCTGCAAAATTTTATCAGGTGACATGTCAACCTGTGACAAATTGTGTGGCAACCTTTATGTAACAGTCATGCGGGCAATAAATTTCTTCGTTTCACTTCGGATAAATTGATCGCAACTTGTTAGTTCTTCAACGGCAATGTAATAATTAAATGCAGTGACCACTACTCTTCAGTGTGCCATCCTTTAGCATGCCTCCACGAATTGGACCACCGCTGAAATTAATGGTACAAGATTTTTATACATGCGTTTAACCATATCTCGTATAATGGAAAGTCTTGGAAGACTGTTTTAAGATGGCTTGCGAGGCAAACATGTATGACATCGTCATTTTAAGAGTTGTCACCCTTCAACGACATCGATTCCCTAGCGATAACGTACATGTTCCGACGGCAGCAGATAATGGGACCCGGTGGTTCTCGTCAAAGCGCTTTGTATGAACAATTTGAACGAAAACACATACGTCTTACTTGAATCGTCAAAATATACTACAATGAAGATTCATTGTTCAAATTATTAATGTATGGAAGGAATTTTTTTTATCTGTAGTCAATTTTGTACTCTCAAACTGCAAATTATCTTGCTTGATTGCTCGATAAATGTCACATTTACACCCGGAAAAACACAGTTGTTCTATTCTCATGTCATTTTTGCAAATAAAAAAAAATCAATTTTGTTTCCACTGCTCGCATTTATCGGTATTTCTATGAAGAAAACGAATCTTCATATTAAAATACTTTTGTATACCCATGACATATCCCAGATGTTAACACTAGCATGTTATATCTACAATATTGGAGCATTCTTTGAACAAAATCCCCGGCTTCTCGAAATCAGCGCGATTGGCACGCTTGGCAGGAGGTAGACAACCGATAAAAATGGCACTGACAAGCCATTGTTGTGTGTGTGATAGCTTACTGTTTGAACTCAAAGTTATTTGGCAAAACCAACAAAGAATTTATCATGTTAGAGGTAACAAATTGAAATGTGTTGGAAATCAAGTATTTTTATCTGTGTAACTGATCTCCTGCAATATTTCCATCCAACAGCCGCTGTATGACAGATGACCATACATTTGATGATCTACTTCTTCAGCGGTTAATGTTATCAAAGCATCGCTATTACCTTGTCCTCGAAATCTGATAGAATAATAGCCAGTAATTATTGGAGCCTATTTTGCGAATGTGAGATTAGCTACTAGCTTAATATTTCTTATTTAGGTTGTTCATGCTGTCACGAACGGGTTTGCTGGTTGGTCTTTCAGAACATTCGAAATGGAGCCTGTTCTGTCAAGATACATACTTATCATGTCAGTACAAATTACTAGTTAATTCAGTCCAACGACATGATTGCGTTTAATAGTCGAAGAAACTGTTAATGGAGTTGACTTTTCATTACATGTGACAATTAATGGAAGTTCTAAGAAGAGATACGATACAACTTCCGTATTCTAGTATACCGGAAAACAAACCTATCTTGAGTGAGGAAGAGATTGCAGAAATTTACTTATTATTACACGCATAATGACTTTCTGGGACGTGTGTACTAGTCCCATCACATGTATAAACCAGAGAGAGTGAGAGAGAGAGAGAATCTAGGTTTAACACCGCGTTCAGCAATATTTCAGCTATATAGCGGCAATCAAACAAAATTCTAAGTATTTCACCAAAAACAAGTCAACAACCCAGCAATCCAGAAGTAATCAACACAACACACCAAAAACATGTATACAGTAAAACCTAGGCCACAAACCGATTTCTCTCAAATAACCTAAAACACTGCCTCCTTATGTCAGACTAAAAATATCTTGTGAAGTAGCTGCTTGATAAAAAGAATCTCTTACAATCCTAAAATCTATACTTGGGGCTGGTTCCTTTTTCAGTTAATGTTCGTGAGTTAGTCGGGATTGTCCGATGGCTTGATCGAAACGTCTCTAGCTACTCAGATGAATATATCCTACAGTTGTTTGAAACTCACGAAGTTTGTTATTATCTACAGCATCCCATAAAGATTAAACTACATTTATATCCAAGCAAGTCATAAACGTAATGATGCCATTGGAAATTATGGACCTCAAAGTAAGCCAGTACGATGGGATATGCTGACAAACGTTGGAGTACTGTAGACACAGAATAATTTACTGATTATACTGCGTTGTTGCCATACTTTTACTTATATCGCTATACAAATGGATTGTTACGGCTTTAAGTGCATGCTTACACGTGTCACTTTCGTTCACTTGTTTTTCTTTACTCATCTGCTGGGGATTTTCCTGGAAATTAATGTATACGTTTGTCAGTATACATGAATAGCACGCTTTGAACTCTTCAACTGTCAAAGCATTAGTACAACATTGTGTGATCGAGTGGACGCATGTGGGCGCATTTGAAGCAGCTTTTAGCCGTATATACACTAATAACAGATGGGTATAAGTGCCTCGGCACCGGAATACGTGTTTAACAGAGTTCAACTAATAATCCTGCCTGCGTAGCCAGTTTTGTCGATTTCATTAGTTTAATATAACACGTTCAATTTATATAAAGGAAAAGTAAAAACTTCCTCATTGTTCATATTTTATCGATTAATTGCCAGGCGAAATCAAACAGTTTAGAGAGTATTAGAAATAAGAGATCGGTATCCAAATAGTCAATGAAAGGAATATGGCGGTTTTTGAAAACGTTCTAATGACCCCAAAAAACATCTCAATTGCTAGTCTGAAATGTAGTCACGTTATCACGGTAGCAGGAAAGGCTACATGTACATGATTATGTGCAGTCATCTCCGTCAGAGGACTACTAACATTATTAACACTAATCTCTTAAGTGCTGTACGGATAAAACATTTGTACAAAATTCTAGTAAAACCAGTTTTAATATTTTTTTTTACTGGCAAATATTGCCTAAATGTGTCGATTTTGCAAAAACATAATCCTCGCCGGATATATTTTCATATATCAAGAAAGCTTAAGAAGTTACAATGCCACATCGAGAATAAGTGCATAATTTTTTTAGTTTGGATGATTGGAACAGTTCATTATTGCTTCTATTTTTATGCTTTCAAATGTATGGTATCGAATCGTAATATCCGATATTGGTTAAAACAATTTTACAAAGAGAAAATAATGATATCTTGCACCCACTATTCAAAATGGTTGACGTTTCCCTCTTGTAAGAAATAAACTTGCTTTTCAGTTTTAATTGTATCTTTTTGGAACTGTCCAACATAGAAGGCCTTTCCATTATCGACGCCGAAATTATTTTGTGGACGACAGCTGAATACTGACTGTCGAATCTGACGCCTCTGCTCCAAATTCTAGAAAGATGAAAAACGTTGTGTATGGGATGACATATCGTTAACAAAGTCTTCTCTTCGATGATACCATGTGTTGGAAAGAGAGAGAGAGAGAGAGAATTAAGGTTTAACGTCGCATTCAATCATGTGTTGGGAAGATGGCATGGTCTCACATTGGTAATATAAATTATCTAAAATCCGAACTATTCTTAAATAATGATAGAGAAGTCTAACGTTGCATACAGAATAGCAAACGTCAGATCCAACATTCAGTATTCAGTCATGGTCCATAAAAGAATTTCTGAGTGAATAATCGACAGGCTTTCGTATGACAGTTATGATTTCCTGCAAGAGAGCAGCAGTCATTAGCTTCCAATGATGTCAGCAAGATACGGTGACGTTCTGTACATATAAACTCAGTCATTGACCATTATTCTTGATCCAAATGAATTTCCCATTCGTTTTCCAGAGTATTTATCTGAAGCACCCACATAGCAAGTTGGCAGGGTGAGGTTGGTACGATATAAAGGCAGGGTAAGATATTTAAAGAGTGATAAAAACAGTCAAGATCATAATATTATAATTTTAATCCATAGTGATTGTAAGGAGAAAGGAATTTCATAAAGTCATGTTGCATCCCCCGACAACTGCTGAATGCTTTCCTCTTGCGAGAAATAAGCTTCTCCATATTCATATCGGCGTAGAGGTTGGGGCGGGCGTGTTTCGTGGATGGCTGATGCTGATTGAGTTACGGGTCTGACGAATATATTTCCGGCGATGGCGTGAAATCTGTAAGTAATGTTGCATTGAATGACATGATAAAATGCAGCAAATAAAGACAATTTTTTTGGATGTGTATATTAGTGTGATTATTGATCCCATATCCATATACTATCATCAATATTCTGATCTTAAGTAAAATTTCATGTGAATAAACTTGTAGTAACGAGTCATATGAGTGTCGGTTGCTATCCTATTATAAGGAATAAGAACTGATAGCTTTTAACCTGGAACCAATCTCACTGAGATCGAGGGCCTGTCGGCTTCAAAGCGAAGCGTGTGTTTTCACCAGTACCATCTGTGGTTTACATTCACAATGAAACTTTTAACATATATTGCCGATGATGTTTGCAGAGGAGTTTCAACATATAGTCCGAGCTGTCAGTTCGTGTATCACAAGAGAGTAAAACCTATTTAGCATGTTTACAAGTCAGATATCGCGGGGTTGATCCCAATTGCTGTGCTATCAATCAAGACGAACGCTCAAAGTATGCCATGCGACAGAACGCCGTGTCGAAAGATTCCCTCTCTCGGCAGGAGAAGTGGTTTACCGAACAGGCTCAACAAACTACACAAATACATATTATGCTCTCACAGACTGGTTATATATCGTGATAATGCTATCGGAAATTAGGTTAGAATTGAGTGATTGCTGATCTCGTTATCGATTGGTTCTTGTTCCTGGTTGTTGATGCCATGAGCACCTGGAGTTTTTTTTTTATGCAAAATTGCATGTGATGTCGGACTATCATCGATATACCTTACCATATATGTTAACGGTCGATCCAGTTCTATTGACATCGCTGGCCTGTTTGTCACCTTCTACTGATTTGGTTAATTACGAAAGCTAAAGCGCGATAGATAAAAAATGGATATTTATAAATATAATTATTATTTAAATGAGATGATTTCATGTTAGCCAGCTCTATTGTTCAGGGCCAAATCTAAAAGGGTCATGTAATACCATGTATGATATGTCAGAAGATTTGCCCCACATGATCGACTCCTCCATCTTAAAGAACAACAAGATCATTTTCAATCCCATAGAACAGAATTCCGGCCCTACGACATTTCAAAGGATAAAATTGCCATCATGAAGCTCAGATCTCCAAAGCATATCAAGTAGGAAAATTAATACTCTAACGCAAATCTAATCAATTTCGACTCGATTCGAATCAGGCGCGTTGTATTCGTGTTCCGTGTAATCTATCGAGAATAATAACTGAATAAATCTTTCATCTTCCTTAAACTTCACCGACAAGCTAATCTTTCGGAAGCAGACATTGAATATTCCCGAGAGCTAACTGAAAGATAGAAGGGTCAGCAATATGTACACTTTTTTTATCCTTTTCACGGAATGTTTTCCTGATGGAATCATTTCCCGAAGTGAACGTTTCTGAGTGATGCCCTGATCGTGTATTTTCACAGAAACACAGAATTAGCATCATGCATTGAATAGTCTTAATATATGAAGAAGCTGCCTGATCCACTTAGGCGTGTAAATAGTTTATATTGTTACATTACGAGGAATTTGTGGTAAAGACCTAAACTTCTTTCTTGTATTTGGTTGTTTAATAATATCTAACTGTAACAGAAAATACAACTGTAAAGCCCATACGCCCATTGTTAAGAATTTCAAAGGCTAATTTAACAACGAACATTTCGTGAATTTATCGTTGCTTTGTGATATTCATGTTAGTATCAGACACGGAAACACGAAATCTCTTGACAGCATTGCTCAAGGTATTTAACGTCTTGAAATTTGATGTTTTGCATCATCGAACACTGTTGATCAATTTTTGAATTTCCTTGTGTTTAAGTTCTTAAACGCTTGAACTTTGATACCCTGCCATACGCAAGCGGTTATTTCAGTTTTAGCCATAAAATCATTACTACAATGTCAGATACAATCGGCCATGCCAATATTGACCGAAAAAGCAGAACTACAGTGCCCTGCACAAGACGTTATTCCACTGTTGACCAAAGAAGCCTGACTACATTACCATACACACGAGGTTATACCATTGTTGACCAAAGAAAAATATACAAATGATTACTCCATTGTCGACTCAAGAAGCATAACTAAAGAGCCGTTCGGAAGTGGTTATTCTATTGTTAAACTAAGAAGCAAGACTGCAATACCATACACTACTGAGTATTAACCCATTTCACTGACCCATGCGGCATTGGCCCATTTCATGTTCAATCTCAGGCCAACATGTATGCCACATGTACATTTAGTTACACAAATTCCACGGACGAAGGCTTTCCATATCGTTTGACAATCAATTTCTAAGGGCGGTCTTGCTCATTTCAAAAGTTCAAATGGTGTTCGTCAAGCACTGTGGCGAGGTTCAAGTCAGCGCTATCTAACGTGCGGTCGAGGATATGAATTGTTGAATTCGTCATACACATCATAAGGTCCTCTTCTGGCATCTTAAGATCGATTCCAAAATGTTATGCAAACATCTGCAGTATCCATACTTTTGAGTACTACATATCTTTATGCAATCTTATTCGGATGTTCGGAGAGTTGATATACTTCACTTTGGGTTGTTTCCCCACTGGATTTATATCTTCCAGCATCAACCGGCAAGATGAGATTATGGAAGTGTTATATTAATTGATTATTTTGTCATATTACCTCATTGAAAGTTATACAAATAATCACAACGAATGTGTGGATGAAATTCATTCCAATTTGTATAAACGACACAGAGTGATTTGGTAATATAAGCGGTCCATCACAGAAGGACCAATCGTTTTCTAACTCCCTAATGTGATAAAAAAACGTCTTTAGTACAAGGGTTTCTAAATATGAACTAAAAACACTCGACTTGGTTTCTATAGTACGCAGGAAGAGGAATTACGCTGACAGCTATTTATGTGAGGGCATGAAGAGAACTACTATAGCAGCGATGATAAATATGTAAACACAGTAATTCAAAACATGGACGCACTGCCGACATGATGCATAGAAGAATCATGATAATAAACTGCCCGTGAGAAGATGGTAATACTCTTTGCAAAGCAGACATCAAATAATTCGTTTCAGATCAAAGAAGGAACGATCAATTGTTACGGTACTGGTTTTTATCTTTGATCCTTGAGGATATGTTTGATGTTGACATTGTATTAGATCCGACTTCATCGACCGAGAGGCTCAGAAACAGTCAATTTAATATAATTACTTCTGAAGGAATCCGATTGCCTGGAGACTTTTTCAAAAATTCTTTTCTACCCATGATAGAACTACACCTTCGTATTTGAAATGCGTTTTCCATCCAGTGCAATTCAACAAAGCTACACATGGTTTCTAGGCTATTAAAGTCACGTGAATGTAAAGTAGATAACAAATTCTGTCTCATCGTGTGCTACACTGGTAGCTGCATCCAAACCGATGGAAACCAATAACATCCCAGCTCTCTGGCTTCCATCGTAACACTACAATCACAAATTTGCAAATTTGGTATGTAACCTATAGCACGGTAGGTATATCACATTGACGTCATCTTTCGGGAGCCATTTTTCGCCATTTTTTTTATTTTTCGATAATTTCTCTCGCAAACTAATAAAGATGATAGAGAATAATTAGTTCTGAAAAAATATAATACTTTTATGTCATTTTAAACGAGAAAAATGCGGAAAAACATTGGACAGAAAGTATTGGAAACACACTTTGGGACAAATCGCGGTTTTCTACGATCCTTTGCTCCTAAGATTATGCAAATAGGCGCCAATAAGAATCGCGGAAATCCCGCAGGTTTAAAGCCTTAAAGTACGAAAAATTAAAATTTCAGGAGAATTCTCACTAATTACCAACATGGATAGTCCATGAGCTAGAGCACTCGCTGCTACTATCTTGAGGGGGAAACACGGGCTTTTTTTGTCCGACCACACTGTATATAAAAGGCACAAAGAACAATGGCTAAGGCAGCCCAAGAGAATGAGGTTGATCCTGCTGGAATCCCATACAGCGATTTCAGACCATCTATCTATGCTTATGTGAGGAAGTTTTTTCAATCTTTATGGGATACCGTGAATAATAAACTTCATGAGTTCAAAAAAACAACAGTAGGCTATACTCTTCTGAACAGCCAGAAACGTTTCGATCAGGCCATGCTTAGACGATGTAGAATCGGCCGTACACGATTAACTCAAGAACATTTACTAAAAAAAGAGCGGGTCCCAAGGTGTATTAGTTTTCTGAGTTATTAATTTGAATATTTAGAATTTTGTTTGATCGTCGCTATATGGCTGAAATATTGCTGAATGCGACATTAAACCTTCATTCTCTCTATCTCTCTCTCTTGCTGGACTTTTCAGATGTGTAGCTTAGTACCAGAAAGTAGATCAATTCAACATGACAGCCATTATGCTATATTCAGGCAGAAATGTGCAAGAACTGTGTCATGATAGAGGCATGAAAGAACCGGGCGAGGTTTTGGTCCCGTTAGGCGCGGTTTGGAGTGCCTATGAAATATCACGCACGAAAGAAATGTTCCAGTTAATTTAAAGTATATTATTTTGTCTGAGTACTTTTCAGGTCCTGGATCTTAACGATTTTGAATAACAGCATGTTGAAGTAGTGCACAATCGTACAGTTTGATGTGAAAACAGAACCATTTTCTCTCCGTAAACATACAAAGCCTGCCCAAAACCAAGATAAACTTTACCCCAAACTATTGATCATTTCAATAGGTAGTTGTTGCCCAGAACGATTTAGTTTTGGACTGAGATAGTATATTTAGAGAGAGAAAAGCTGCTGTTTTCGCCTCGAGACAGACGATTTGCACAAATACGCTAATCCGCTTATAGCGGATATGGCCGCCGATAGTCTCCAATAGAAAAACAGAAACCGAAACGTTTTGGCTCAATATAGCTTCCCCAATCAGGGAGATTTGAATAATACCGATATACAAAAGGATAATATGTAAATTCAGAATGGGGGCCATAATGCCAGAGGGATCCTAAAAAATGTGCGCTTATGATTTTTTTTTTCTCCAAATATTTACATTTTCCTTCTCCAACCTCCAAATCTAATCTCATTGCCTTAACGGTTTTGAAAAGCGAACTCCGAAAAACAAATCGGTGAAATATAGATCGATATTTCAGAGCTGTCATTGAAAATCTGTGTACATGTACCGATGTGCTAGAAGATTTAGTCCAATCTTTTAAAAATCCCGGTGACTGTTTTCTCCTCAAAGTTATATTTAATAAATTCGAGGTGTTTCACATTGTAGAGCTAATCATTTCAGGTATATTTAATCCCATTTGCATAATATTCCGCTTGAACCTTTATTCAAAATGTCGACTGTACTAGCTCTTCTGAAACTTATGTTTTTAGATTTCTCGCCGAGGTTCGAGATATTTTATTCATTCACAGTACACCTATTTTGAATGCAAGTTATCTTACATTCTCCAGATTAATAGTAAGCCTATTTTTTATTTCGAGCTAAGTATTATGGGAAAAAACATTCCGCGAGAAACATCATGGGTATATACTAAATTGCGGCCAACATATAGCTTGTCTGAAACTTGCGTTCTTTGGCTGTCTTCGTCTATGTACTGGCATTGTTATCTCATAGTACACATATTTGCTTTTCATAAGTCAAGCTACTCCTTCCAGGATCATATTAAGCCTATTTGAATGATAATTTGAGCGAAGCATTATGACAATTCAAAATGGCGGCTGTGATAGGAAATCTGATAGATCACTAATCTATTGTGATGAAACATAATATCCAGGAATTATTCGTCTGATGTCAGTAGAGATCCAAAATAAAGTAGGGACAGGGGAAATAATTAATTGACCGGTGATACATGTTTAACTGCAGGTGTCGTGCGGACCATTCCTCGAAGATACCATCTGTTTACAAACATTTTCGGCCTGAGGACTCTCTTCTTTGGGGTGGCACCGGCTGTTGAGTTAGAAACGTACGTTATAAAGTAAACATCTATCCAAGCTCTTTGAACTCCAAGAGATGATGCTTTATGCAGCTAATTAGAAATTCTATATGTATCGGGGGAGAGATAGCGCTAAATATTTCGGTCATATAATATCTCAAAATATACGGAAACAATCTATCATATCTGGTGAATGGTATATTATGCGATAATTCGCTTTTCGTCCTGAAGACGGAAAATTATACAATTTGAGAGAATGTACATTCCGGTTCGGATTTGGCGGCGGTGTTACAACCAATTAAACGGTCACTGATCAATTTCTCGTGAATTCCACTGTAAAATTGATCAAATTTGATGGCTTTAGGTGAAAACTACATAGTTGAGTTAAATATATATAAATCCAGGTCTTTACTCAATTGGATTAAGTTTGTCGATGAGAGAGAGAGAGAGAGAGGTGGGGGGGGGGGGGGACCGGATTTCCCGTATTATCTTTATTTTTCGGAGATGGGCTAAATATTGTTACCAACGCTGAATCACAGGATAAGGTTATTGAACTGGCGAACATATTTGGATTTCCCGTTCTTTCCCTTACTTTGAGGTAAAAAGGAACTAAATCACCGATTCAGCCTATATTGGACTATGGGACAGGCTAGCCCTACGATTGGTTGATATTCAGATAAATTACTGGTGGTTAAATATCGGTGAGTGAGTCAAAAATATTGTCTGAAAATGTCACGCAAATCGTCTACGTAATTAACGCGAGCTGGTAATATTTGCGACCAGTTGAATTCCACTATTCTCTTCAACGCGGAACTAGCAAAATCGGGCACCTCCGGATGGCCTTGTTTCATTAAAAACACCATGTTTGTATACCGTCTAAATGATCACTGATATTGGAAATGTTACATAATTTTCGGGAATTATTCTTCTGATGTCAGAGTAGAGATCTTTTAATGAAATCATGTCTTTTAACATTGCCAGTGATAGGGAAAATAATTACTCCCTTCTATCCTACAGACATACGAAGTAATGTGCATGTTCTAGAAATAATGATTATGTTTGTGGTAGCAAAATGTGAAATTTCGGGTCCCAGTTCATGGCGTATATTCATGGGTCCACAGGTAATCAATTCCTCTGGAAATATTCGCATGAATCGGTGGCAACTTTTTCTCGCCCATACATGGATTTTTGTTGTTGATTGAGGATTACTAGTATTTGGGTTATGAATACAGATAAAAGAAACAGTGAACTGCTTTGCACTTTAGCTATTGTAAGCTCATGCATCTATTGACAATTCTAATCTGGATTGTAAAATAAGAGGTATTTCTCAATTTAGCTAGCTTGGATGTTTTTCGGGATATCCATCAGTTGAAACATAACGACAAAGCCGATGCGCCAACTTTAATCATAGGTTCGTCTAAAGCATCGGATAAAATATAGCAACCAGACCGACCATATCGCATAATAGCGCTCTTACCAGGAAATGCTAAGACTGTAATATACTGTAAGGCTCAGTGCACTTTATCGATATATATGGCGTAGTGCTTGCTCTTAATTTAGCGTTTTCCATAACTACAAGTAGTTAGTTTTGATCGATATGTCTTTAAGGTAGGTGAGGCGGTCAGTGGACGATGGCAGACAGCTTGAATACAATTCCCCGTTCTCCGCATTATGGGTTTAAAGAGCGTCTCCAATATATCCCAGGTTTTTCTCTAATTACTGCCTCGCGTTGAACAATTATGTTCGGGGGGTTAACCCCATCTGGCCTGGACGATTTGGGGTGTATCGTAGCAAGAATTTTGAAGAAATATGACGAAAATACCACTTTTCTGGTATCCCACATAGCCGCCATTTTAAATTTACCCATGATGCGCTGCTCACAGTAATTTGTAAACTGCTCATAAACTGCAACATTATTTACTGTAGTATCTACTACAAAATAGTACCATTAGTATCTCTATCATTATATTTTAATATATCATTTCTACCATAGTATACTACAGTATTTTACTATAGGATTTCACTATAGTATACAATAAAATATTACCATAGTATTGTACTACAACATGTTACTGTATTATTCTCAATATATTATTCCATAGTATATTCACTCCCTCTGAACATAGAATAACTGAGCCATATACACGTTGAACCGGATTGGTTAACATTGCTTTCAAAAGGATGGAAATAGTCGCCGATTAAAGAGTATACATCAGTATACGCTTACGGATGAATTATAGCGTCAGATCCCACATCCAATATTCAACTTTTACCCTTAAAGAACCGACGTTCCCGTGTTCATATTCCAAGATTCTCACGACACCGTTAACACTAAAATCCAAAAAGCAGAACATATATTAAATGTATCTGAATACTTGCAAGAGATAAGTGAACAGCAATTTAACTTTACCTGGCCTTTTCCGTCCCCCATCTCTCGTTGGTTTTTTGCTCCTAACTGCGGAGCGACAAAACCTGACACTCCGTAACTTTATAATTGATCATATTTGGGTCATTTTGAACCCAATAGCATTTTCCTCCAAACAGAGAATCATGGGTAAAAATGGCGACTATTTCGGGTATCAGAAAAGTGATGTGTTCGTCATTTTCTTCAAAATTCCTGTTTTTCTGCACCTCAAATCACCCAGCGCAGATCGGGTTACATGATTACAAGCGTCTGGTTCATCATTCATAATTCAGCCGTCGTCCATTTAAGAATATCCGTGTCCATAATCCAAAGACCTATTTCATATTCCATATAACAGCATTAGCACCAAATTCAAAAAGACAATCATAGTATACATAAACATAGGTTAGTTTCCTGCAAGAGAGAAGCGGTCAACAGTTTTCAATGACGCCGGCAAGACATCATGATGTTCCAAAAATATCAAATCCGTATCGCTGATCAGTATTCTTAATCCATATGATATTCGTTGTAAAGTCGTCATCTAGAGAATGATGTATCTCAGTCACGCCTACATGACATCATGAAGTTCTGATTTTCAAATCCTTATCATTGACCAGTATTTTTTTTTGTCCGAATGAGTGTCCATGTTGTTTTCTAGTGCATGGTGTATCTTCATCACGCTTTGACTGTGAATGCTCATATGAAGACCTTGATAATCTTGTACTACACGGTGCTCAACGACCCATAGTCAACAACGATGAAACATAGCGTCATCGATCCTGCATGCTATGATCGTATCTTAACATTAGTGAGTGATGTTTATCACATAATGTGATAGATATAATATCAAGTAACCATGTCGAACCAATGTATACAAGTGCGGTTTGTGCCATATGAGGTTCCAAAACGAAATATAAACACTTCCTTTCGAGATAATTGGTTCCATATATTGAAAAATATAGATCGATACGCATGTATTTCAGACCTACATGTATGACAACTATTGTTCCTTGCAGACTTCAATAACAGTTTTTGCTTTCTACTTCCAGGTGTATCTGTGGGTGTGAGTTGTTTTACCCTGGTGGCAATATCTCTGGAGCGTTACTTTGCGATTTGTCGGCCACTGAGCTCCAGAAGTTGGCAAACCTTGTCGCATTCTTACCGTGCTATAGGCGTCTGCTGGATATTAGCTGGGAGTATTATGATACCGATGGCTGTAAACACCAGGTATGGAGCGGTCCGGAAAGGATACGCCTGCAGGGAAGATTGGCCAAATATTGAATGGAAACACGCCTATACAGTACTACTGGACTTGATTTTACTCTTGTTCCCCCTAATCATAATGTCCCTGGCTTATGGGATGATAGTAAGAACACTCTGGATGGGATTACAAATGGACAAGAAGAGTGAAAAGGGTGAGTGTTTTTTTTTTTTAATTTGTCAAGATATTTCTATATGCAAAAGGTGGGAAAAGCTACCATTAAAAAAAGTACCATTAAAATGTACCAAAAGTAGCTTTATGTACCATAGAAAGTAAACCTCTCGTATTACTGTTATTTCTTCAAATGAACACGCGTTCGGGTTCTCTAAATTATACCGTTCCATACTGTGTATACAACCCGGGCTGGGGGGGGGGGGGCGTTTGAATATCCTCTGTTTTACATCTCCATCGTGTTCAAATGAACAGGCGCAATCAAAGCCTGACTGAGATACAGACTCTGGAAACGAATTGGAATTCATTTAGATGAAGAATAATGGTCAACGATTAGGATTTTATGTATACATCATCATCACGTCTTACTGACATCATTGAAAACTGCTGACCGCTTCTTTAGTTTTTATTATTATATTTCATACGCAATGGGAATTTATGCTAACTTTCAATACGATATACATGTAGGTCTTTCGATTATTGACACGAAATACTGTATGGACGACGGTTGAATATTGAATGTCGGATCTGATGCTTGCTAACCCTGGAGTTGGGCGTTGGAATCTATCTATCTAACGTCTCATGGCGCCAAGATGAATCGTAAAAATCAATGCTTGGCACGGATACATCACACTGTACAAAACGACTCTTTTCGATTATCTTGTTCATAATGGATTTAACAATAGAAATAAGATGTATGGTCAGCATCATCGGGGAATATTTAGAGCTGCTCCCTTAAGAGAAACCATCGTGTTTCTTCATAGTTTATTGCACGTCTGCTTGAATTCCCATATCACTTGTGTCAAATACAAGCGTCGGTTCGGACATTGTTTAGCGAGCCGTCGTCCTTAAATCAACTCCTTAAAAAAGCATAGTTATTTCAAAGAATACATCTATATACACAAGATAGTTTCTTACAAGAGGGAAACGGTCAACAGTATTCAGTCTGGAAATGCATCATGATCTTCCTTCCGTCTAATCCATGTCACTGAAATGTTTTCAATCCAAATTAATTTCCATGTCTTTTCCTGCCGTATACTGTATGTCAAACGCTCTTTGTCTCTGCGTCGCTGAAATGGGAATTCTTTGCGGGCAATTGCATGAACCAAAAATAGGGGCAGTGATCGTGTATATATACATGACAATCGCAATACAAATCCCACCTGAGCCATTCTTTTTTCACCGAATCGATGCATTACAGGGAATTCGAGACTGTTGATGGTTCAATGACAATCCGCACATGTGTAATGATTCCCTAGATAGAACCCCGATTTTGTTGTGCTTAAGCGCATGAAAGACAATTTCTTCCTAGGGTGCCATTTCATCTCCATCTCCAGTAATTGAGCATGTTGTCTATTATTACAGCGTCAAACGGCTGCACATCCGACGAGGATCAGGAAACGTACATAATGCAGGATGTCAAGAAAAATGGCGACGTCAAAAACAGTAAAAACCGAAGGAAATTCGATTACGGCCGCGGTGTGCGCCAGAGCAATGCAGAGAAAACTAGAGCTTCGAAGAAACGGGTAATCCGGATGCTGTTCGTAATAGTGCTGGAATTTTTTGTCTGTTGGACTCCGTTGTACGTTGTAAACACGTGGAAACTCTTCCACCTAAAAAGTGCTACAGAACATATTTCCCCGTTTGCTGATTCGTTTATATACCTCTTGGCGTATGTGTCGTCATGTTGTAACCCTATTACCTACTGTTTTATGCACAAGAAGTTCCGACAGAGTTTCATAACGACTTGCAAATGTGGGAAACTTTGCGCGGGAAATATCAAAAGAAGGAACCAGTTTTCTTACTCAGGCCAGTCGTCCATACGAACAGGTACGGTGAGAGTGAGTATATACGATAAAATTCAAGATTCTGACGATGCCTCTGAGACTAATCTATAGAAATTGTCTCTGCAGAGCAGCTGAATGTTGAAAATCTAATAATTGTAACTTGGACGAATAGAACAGATGCTTTCTTGTGAAAATAATGAGTGCTAGGAGATATCCAACCACGGAAGTAAAATGCATTTTGATGGATTACACACGTTTTGTTTGGATGTCATCGTTCATTTTCATTCACATCGCTGTGAGACTGGAAAGATTCTGTGCTATTTAATCAGATGTTTCGAAGGAGAAACTGAAATGGTAATATATATATCTATATATATATATATGCTCTGAATGATGTTTATGTACTTGCAGTTGCCACCGAAACTGGAACCATCGATTTGTCACCCGACACGGAATGATTATTCCGTCACGTAACTTGTGATGAAGCACACATGTGAGACGCATGTGCACTAATTTATGTTGCTCGCAATCTGATTTTGTTAAACGTGTTTGTGCCTTTGCTATATGAATGTCACTAACAACCAGTCAGTTGACTGTGTTCTTGCTCAGAACGTTGTAATCGAGGAATCTGTGAAGTTATACATCCAATACTGGGTCAGTCATCATATTGTTTCTCCATAACGACCATGGAGTCGTTTTACATGCGCGTGGACAGAAGCGTCAGGTCCGTCATTCAATGGGAAAACCACCTTTCATAAATAATGATCACGTCCTCCATCAAGATACCTGATTTTCACGGTAGTATCTATTAACGCTACTATTCAGGCAGGGAAATAGATATATGGGTGAGAGAGGTAATTACAGCGGTTACGTTGTCAGAAAACAGTACCACCCTTAAAGGGCCTGCATATGGCGTATACATATCTCGCCTAATAAAACTCGCTGTAACCTCTGAAACGCGTGACTATTTCAGTGGCACCACCTAATGCTGTACCAGCATTCGGGAACAAGTTTAGATTGCAATTCTAATGTAAACAGCATTAGGGGTCAATCTAAAAAAATTAGTATCCTATCAATGCGCCCTAATTGTTTCTTAGCCTTAGAATCTTACGTAATCCAACTGAATTTGGTGTTAAGTGCGCCCATGTCATGACCATTTAATAGCATTATGACATCACGGTCGAATTTGCACTAATCCATTTGTAATCGAGGAGGGGGATATGACCACATTCTCCTTTTCCCCAAAGGTGCATATCAAAGACCAGTCCATATATCTACGCCGCACTATGCCGCCACACTGGCTAGATCATGGCAACATAAAAAAATGTCCCACAAGCTTGACGTCTGATCCGACTGATCTAACCAAAAGCTAAATGTCTCATTGCTCGCATCAATGCAAGCCGGTTAGATCGTACGGCGAAATATCCAAATGGGGAAGCAGAAAGGATTTCATTTTAATTAGATTGGATGGGGCAACCGTGGAGAAAAGCGGGGCGTCACATTGCATGGGGGACACAGATCAGCTTCATTAAGCAGGATTATTGAGGTCGGATTCATAACATTTATTGTTTAAGATATTGTAACCATGCAGATTAGCCATACTGATTAACTTTTTAAGTTCGATTTCTCTTAGAATTTATATCATTTCCTGAACATCTATTGAATTTGTATAACGCACGTTTTCTGGCGCATGAATATCATATCAAATAACCGCATCTGCATCTTGTTTATACTTGAGAAATTAATTGCAGAAATCATATCTGCTGAAAATCAAGAACGGATTCTGTCCGTGACTATCACAAATAAGATCTGCTTCAATGCTAGTATACCATAGACGGCAGCCAGAAGCGCACTGGATGTAACTGATACGATGAGTTAACAAATGTAGCTGCCCCATTAACAAAATGAACCTCCGTCTATGTGTTTTATTTTCCAATGTTTGTATAGCTGTTACTAACTAAAGTGTAATACCTATTTTTGTTATTAACATGTTAACATCTCGTTGGTGGACGAACCATTGTACATGTACAAACAAATTTCCTTAATCGGAAGTCTTATGATCGCGTACGTCTATGGTAAATCGATATCACAAGAGCCATTGGCTATCCTCACATGATCCATGCGATTTGCTTCAGTATAATTTCTGAGCGAATACTCGTACTACTCTTGTTCAAAGTCTAATGTAGTTAGGGAAAAAAACACACACAAAAAATACAGTTACATGGTGGACGCAATTGAGCTGCCAAAACTGATGACCGTTTCTGCAAATAACTGCAGAAACTATATCGACATTGCTGTATCTACATTGCTCTAAGCGTTCAAATATAGACCTGGAAGTTTTAATGAAGTATTAGATTTACTCAGATTATTAGTAGTATTATTAATAGACGTTCAAGGTTTGGCGACATCTACTACGTGACAGTTTTAATCGTTGGATAAGTGGAAAAGGTGAGGATTTTAATAAATTGCATCAAATGAGTTATTTTGCAGATCCGCGTTCGACTAGTCTATGTTACGAGTCACATGTACTAAGGAAAAATCTCGGGATTATATATTGACTCGGAAACATTTCAGTGACCTGAAGCGGGCGGATGGAAGCAGAGTTCTTATCACTTATTTATGCTTGCCATACATTGATGTAAGGAGGGCTTCGGTGCTTCCTATAATGTTTCTTTAATCTGTTTGATTCGTGTCCCGTGTGTGCCGTGTACTAAGCAAATAATATTTTACGAGACTTTGGGGACGTTACTGGTCTGTTCAGCTCTATCTTTACGATCGATACATTGTCAATGATACTGTCCCACAAGAAGCTAACGTAATCAGTTGGAGAACGACTCGCCTTCAGCCGATATATTTGATCTTTTGAAATATGGAAGTTTATCTCAATACATACACTTTCATGGATTATTCCTGAAAGTTAAGGCAATTCATTTCCAAGGATGTAAGCCTGAAATTCAGGACCATTTCCTGAACTCCAGATAATTCACCGCTGAAACCAGGGATTAATATTCAAACTTCAGGGCGTTTGTCTCCCAAAACTTGAATTGTAGTTATACAGCCTGAACATTTTTGGTTAATGCATGGAATTACACAAAAAATGTCCCAGTATAATTTTAAGAGTGTATACTCAATAATTATTTTTTTTTTTTTTTTTTTTCAAAATATATTTTATTATCCGCATACAGATAACCGGTTACAAATAATATATTAAATATTTCAGGGAAGGGCCCTGAAGAGAACACAGAAGAATAATCGTTCACCCAACTTCCTTAGCTTAATTTAACTGAATAGGTTGAACAGTGATCTACATGCATATTACATAACGAATTACCAGGCACCACTAACTTAAACGTTTTGTACATGAGAAATTGACAAAACGAAATGTACATGAACGAAAACAAACGTAGAGCAATTAATAGTACAACACATACAACAATACAATAGTACAACATATTACACGACACGAACATTTGGGCAATTAAAAGAATTCCTACAAGCATCGTATCAATAATTATTACTGGTGCCGATAAATGCTATTTTCTATGTTTTTTAGGGGGAAAAAATATATATGTATAAATAAAAAAATTATAGGAGCATATTTACATACTATTTTGCAAGATCAAGAACACAGAAATAGTCGGATAGCAATGGACTGTGGACCCCTCCACCCCCCCCCCCATCCTCCCACTCCCCACCCACACAACCAAAAAAAAGACACAACATAAATATATATATATGTAGGTAGCTTGAGGTGACATATAATTGTACTCTGCAAGACGATATGTTTGCAGCTTTGACACTCCACTGTTGATTTTCTATATCTTTAACAGGTGGAGGAGACAATATTGGATTTTCCCCCCGCCTGGTTAAATATACAACGCCAAGGGGCCCCGCTTACTCTCGAAAGATGTTTTGCTTTTGTTGTTCTCAGCTATATAGTTTTCAATATCTCTCTGGTTTAGTACAAATAATTTTGCACCTTCGAAAGAGGGTTTCATATTACGATATCTGCACACATATATGAATTTTTTCATCAGTAATATTAAAAGATTTACTATGCTAGACCCTGTGTTACCTAAAATAACCTGTGACCCCGAAGGTTTTTCCATAAAAATACCGATACCCTCGGCCCAAACATGAAGTTTTTGCCAAATGTCCATTGAATACCTGCAGTGATAAAGCAGATGAACAAGCGTTTCTGTATATTGTTCACAGAAGGTACACAGATCCGAGTTGATTGTTCCCCATATTTTCAATAGACTATTTGTTACTAGGATTCGGTGTAATATTTGATATTGAAAGTATTGTAAATTGGTTTGTCCTGTTGTACTGTATATGTATTTAAATATGGTAGGCCATGTGACTTCTTCTCCTGTGCCTAATTCCACCCCCCATTTTTGTTGGGCTTTCTGGGGAGGGGTTTTTATATTACTTATTATAGACTTGTATACAAATTTTGTGCTTTTTTGGATGATTAATCGATGGTATAATTCTGGTTCCAAAACCTGTGCATTTCTACGGAATTCTCCATTTTTTATACATGTTCGTTTTTCTGTGGGAATATTGTGAATAATAGCGCCGTAGAGTAAAAAATGACCTGATTTTATGTTATACATTTCCTGTAATTTTTTGAAGGACAAGAAGCTAGCGCCATCCGGATTTAAAGTATCCCCGATTCGGCTGAGGCCTTGCTGTGCCCATGTTATCAATTCCTTCCATTGTGACACAGGCGCAAATTCGAAGAGTAGATTATTTAGTTCCAGGTTTATATTGTGATTGCTGTTCATACACTGGGCCCATGCTTTCAGGGTGTCTTGCCAAAATCGATTTTTAATGCCATTTTTTACTGTTATAAGGCTTGAGCTATCTAGTTTCCAAAGATCATGACCTATAGGACTTAAAATATTTTTGACGAGGGTGCTATGCACGTCATCCCTCTCCGACAGTCTTTTAATCCATTTGATTTTTAAATAAGAAGCAAATGTCTGAATATGAATCATTTCCAGTCCTCCATCAGCTCTTTCAGAGATAATTGTCTTTCGCTTTACTTTGTCTGGTTTTCCACTCCAAATGAAGTTATAGAAAATCCTCTCCAACTCGATCATAGCGGAGGAGTCGGGATCGGGCAGAGTTGAGAGCAAATGTACCAGTAGGGGAATAGCAAAGTATTTAATGATTGTTATTTTCCCCATGGGAGTCAAGTTTCTTCTTGACCAGTTTCCTAGAAGTTTTTTTATCGAAGTAATTTTTTCATTATAATTTGTATTAATTGTTTCCGTTAACGTTGGGTAGAACCATATCCCCAGTAGTTTAAAACCTCCGGGGTCCCAGTTAATTCGATAAGGAGGCATAGTTTTACAGAGCTTCCCTTTTTCTGACCGATCCAAACCGCCAGTAACTTGCTCACGTTTAACTGTAGACCAGAAGAAAGAGCAAATTTATTCAGGAGACCCATGGCTATTTCCAGAGATTCTCGGGATCCATCTAGGATCAGCGTTGTGTCGTCTGCATATTGTTGTATTTTTATTTCAGAGTTTTCAATTTTTATTCCTTTTATCCTTTCGTCCTTTTTTATCGCAAGAGACAGTGTTTCTGCAACTAGGATGAATAAATATGGCGAGATTGGGTCCCCCTGTCGGCAACCCCGTTTCTTTACTATGTTAACTTCATTACGATTTCTAGTTGATAACCAAGCAAGGTGAGAATTGTTAATATATAATCGCATGGTCGCTAGAGGTATATTCTGAAAGTTACACATGCATATCAAGGTGACCCTGCATCGTAAAAGATTGTATTTTCATCATTTTGTTTTCAGTTGAAGAATTTCGACGGGTGAAAAGCAGAGGATAGGGGACATAACAGCTCAATTCCATATGCACATATACTACTCAATGTTTTGAAGATCTGGTCACTCGCACGACATATACTTGCAGTTCAGCTTTTCGACTGTTGAATGGGCTTAAAATTACAGGTGGACTTACCGGATTTGTTAGCATGTTTTGTAATATAAGGCTGATATCTGTATTGATATGGCAATAGCCGCTATATATGAAGTATCTTTCTAAATCCGCCAAATAACCAGAGACGTAAGCGGTAAAAAGATCGAGTTGTCTTGCAGAGATACTTGTTGATCGCTTCTAGTGACGGATTCGACTTCTCTTCGTGGAAAAGATTAATTGTGTTAGCACTTTATTATAGACAGATTTAGATGTTGCCATGTTGATATACACAATACGCAATTCACAGATCTACCGTCGCCAGAAGCTTATAACGTTATAATGTGAGAGTATTTGAATTGACTATATTTGAGGATATTCAAGTAAGCAATCATCTATGGAGCAGTGCAAGATGACCACGATCCACGCAGTTCATATCCACGTGCCTCCAGGAGACAAACTTTAACCCATTGAAGTGGAATCGTTTGAATACTTGAAAAATATGACGGCTGTTTGGTGACGCATGTGCGGAACGTTTTCGGGTATTATACACACTAATCAGGGCGCATGCATGTGTGAAACGCTTTAGGATATAAATATACACTACACAGAAATTATCCCTTGTTCCGTTCACGTCGTGCCTACCAAAGATAGTGGTGGGTCGTTTTGAGCATGGTGCTCACCCATAACGTCTTCACGTCATGCTAACGTCATACATCTGACGTAGAAAAAGACTCGAGTTGTACATGCTTGGTTTCCATTCGAAGCATTCTATACTTTTGTTGGTGGACATGAGACGTGAACAGCGAAGACAAATACAAGATGAGAGTATGAAAGCTCTGAAGCAGTGGAGGAATACAACGAATTCAAGGCCCGTTCTTGAAGGTTATAAACTCGATGTAACATGTTCTGAGCAGGTTGCTGAAATGTTGATAACAGTGTTCTAGATATGAAAGTGGATGTATGTTTCTACACAACTATATTACGGTAGCAAAGAAAAAAAGGAGAGATGACTGAAAAGTGTGTATCTGGATGATATATACATACACTATACCGCGAAATATAGCACTGAGCACCGCTTGTTTGAATCAGGATGCAACGTTTGGTGACAAGAGAGACCTCTACAAGAAAATTAGAAACAACTTATACATATCCGGTACACACACCAGCCTCACTACATAGTTCATTAATATAGTATCCACTGATACTAAAGTGTGATAGCGACAGAGTGGCAACAATGAGTTTCAACCTCCTTGGTCAAATGTTATAAGTGTCAGTGGAACACTGTAGCATAGTGATAAGAAGACACTCCCAGAGACGGCCAATGATCATTACTGAAAATAAAAACAATGTTATATATTCAATTTTGGCTCACGCTTATCCTCATGGCCCGCATTGAATCGGATAATCTAATACCGAATACAAACTAAAAGCAACTCTGTTTTCGTATACCTGTACACTTGGCACATAAGGAAGAGGGTAGAGTGTCGTACCGGTAAACTAAATATTATTGAACTTGAACAAGAAGGTGCTCTTTCTGTTCACGGTAAATTTATGTATGACCGGTACGCTCGTGTTGTCTGTCTGGTTTGAAAATATCAGATGTCTTGGAACATTTTCACTAGAAGAGCAGGAGTGTAGAAAGAGGAGAAGAGGAGAGCGGAAATATTGCCGGGGGATATTTTAACTTATCAAATTGGAACATTGTAACGTTGGATTCTACAGTTTGAGTTAAATATGAATACAAATTTCGTGTTTATTCATCATAGCTTTAATAACTGATGCGAGCAAACTTTTAATAAGGTGTTACATTATATATGATTTTCATGGATGGTCATGTCTCGTGCTTGTATTGATTATTGGAGATGTTATGTTTTATTTATTAAAGTTTTCAATCACGATTCTGTGAGTTTATTTTTGTTTGAATAAAATAAAAGTAACTTTCTCACTGAGCACTATTCCGCGTATATTTGAAACATAACCTATCATTCGTTAATCATTTAAAATTAAGCTGGCGAATGTGAACAGTGGACCATTTGGGTAATATTTGCCAATTGAAGATACCATCACGTAAAAACAATAACGTCGCCTGTAAAAGTTTAAACCCAATTTTTATGTAAAAACAATATATTTTATTATCAGGAGAGCAGACGAAACGTTATTTAAAATGATCGGTATAAAAAAAGAATGATAGCGATTAGACGGTTATGTTTAGGGAGAGATTTCCAGTGTGGCGTGTTATATTACATTATTATGGTATGAAGGACGATAAATGTACGACAGCGCTCCCTCATATGTCTGGACGAAAGTGGAGAACAGCCTGGAAAATACCAACCTTACATCAGATCAAGGGTAGTCATCAAATGTTAGACTTGCTAGTGTTGTGTCAGAAACGTCATTTGTGATCCGCAGTGTGGTATTCGGAGATCTTTTCTTTCCAGGACAGATGTTTTTTTTCTTATATTCGTCTTTTCTTGTTCAAGATTTTTCATCCATATAATTTTCGTTCCTTAGAATACGCGGATCATATTTACGAGACTTTTGGGACCTCACAATTTATTAAGCTCTATAATTCGGATCAATACAGACACGTATACTCTTTCCTAAATAGGTTAACTTAATAAGTTCGCGAACACATACTCCGAGGACCACACTTATTTTTAATCTTTTGAACGCCACATATATATTAAGTACACAATGACGCTATTTTCCAATGTAAGTCAGATATGTCCCACTGCTATATTAATAATTTCATGAAGATATTGTGTTCAAGTTCGCCATCATAGAATTAGGACAGGCAATCGTGGTAGGCTTTAGGCCTATATTGTTTACATTGAAATGCTAAAATTACTTCTGGACTACTGCTAATTTGCCAAGTCATCAACATTATAGTTATACATTCAATCGTTAGGAGTTAACTGTTCTCGTTTTCTCTTTGGTTTGGAGGTGGTAATGGCGTTTACAATTAACAATGATTATCAATTAGTCACAAGCATTGATTATCCCATGTATAGAAAATATACGCTACATTCATGCAAAACAATCTAGTATAACGCATATTCTTTTGCCCATGTTAGGGACGTTAGGTACCTTGCATGTATGAGCACGAACTCCGCTGACAATCTGGACAGTGACCATGTAGGAATTCAGATAATACGGATCTGTCCCTCTGTAGTATTGACTGTTCCTGTGTATACTTGGAAAGACATAACCCTGTCGAGTGTATGCAGTTCCCAGACGACGGCTCACCAGTGAATGACAAATACATGTATGACGCATTTATTCAAAGGCGATGGTCCACGAATCCGATAATCTTGAGTTCAGTAATTAGACAGTGGATACCGGATTTAATTATCGCCTTTCTGCATGTATATAATGAGGTTGATGATATGATAGTACCCATGTAGAAGTATCCCTCAATCTGTAAACGTTAGAGATACATGTAGTAGTTCATACACATGTATCCAACATACTACTCTATCTCGGACGACAAAAGACAAGTATAACCGAGACGATCTGCTCTGTTGGGCTCTTGTCATGCAAAAACACAGAGATAATAGCAACATATTCTGCCTCATAGAAAATCAGGCTACGCATGGGGAATCCCATCATCCATACATACCTGTGTATTTGAGTGTAATAATATATTGGAAGGTTAAATGGCAGCAATGGTATTAACTATTATAAGCAAGGATTATTATGGGGTTTTCTACTGTCAGTAAAAATGTGAATAGTATATACTGCAGAATATGAACCCGGTGTTGCAACACGATTGTTTGTTTTTGATAATATGAAATATTGGATATTTTCTTTTCTCCATTATTATGCCACCTATTATCAAAGAAACATAACTCTGTATTGCATTGCTATATGTTTGTTTGCCGGGTAGATATAACTCGTATTCACATTTTCTGTGCGGGTGTTGTAATGCAAAATATGAACACCAGTGTTGCCACACCATTGGTACTGTTGAAAATCATGTAATGGAAATTTACATCTTTCTGATATCCTGCCACATATTAGTGAAGAACATAGAATCGTATATTGCATTTCTTTGTTGCTTGTTTCGGCGGATGGAATCTCGTATTTGTGTTAATTGATTACTGAAGACGTATGTCTTCAATAATTTAATAAAAAAAGTCTCATCACGATGCTTTGTAGCTTTCTTGTGATATGATTTCTGCTCGCGTATGGATGAAGCACAGTTTTTACCCCTCGGGCAGATTCTGCCCGAGCGGTATTGTCGTTGCCTCCGTCCGTCTGTCCGTCCGTCTGTCCGTCCGTCCGTCCGTCCGTCTGTCTGTCTGTCTATATCCTTGTAAACACATTATCTCACAAAGTCCTTCACTCACAACAATGAAACTTCATACAGTTGTTTAATGCAGCTAGTACCAGAAGCACCACAGACCTCCACACTACCATAGACCACATCTACAGTAACGCCCCCAATACATCAAGTGGAGTGTTGGAGAGTTACTTCTCCTACCACAAACCTGTGTGGATTGCTGTGAATAGACAGTAATCGTTCGACTACATCTACTATAGGTAATCACTGCTCTATTGCTATATTGTTTTGTCTGTCTATGATCTATATCATGCAGGTAAAATTATGCCCACCCCAAATATGTGAGTTGTTGGGGTCAGAAACATTATTTCCACAATTGCTCTGGGCCCGGCCCGAGGGGTCCCGATGGCGACAGCCTACATGTTAATTTTGCCATAACTTTCACAGATATTCGATCAAATCAGCCAGTCATCCACCATTCACAAATTTGTGGATTCATCTCATTGAGGAATATGTGCCAATCGAAGACATCCACCTCGAATGGTCGGCGTGGATATGAAAATATATAATATCTAACAACACTATAGAAGTTTGACCCCAAAAAGCTTAGCGGATAACTACGCCGACACCTATGAACAAACAGGCTCACACTAAGCAGACATAATTCAAATACATGGAGGAGTTAAATAAGTAAAAGTAGTTTTTAGTTTTAAAGCCGAATCAAGACCAAAATGCTTTAGAATATAACGTCACTGTGACGTCATTAATACCACAATCTTGGAAATATTTTTTCTTTTTCATTTTCTGACAGAATATATAGTGGATAAAATGCAGTGTGAAAACTTTTAGCGCCATACAGTTCAATGTGTAACTAGAATACTCAAGCTGGCGAAATGCCAACTCCCAGAGCGTCAAAACACACCAAAATCTCATGGCTGGTAGGGTTAAGACAGCTACGTGTATTGAGAGAGAAAAAAATGCAACAACATGCAGATAGTAATAGCCAGGAAGAGCGCTCCACTCTGACGAAAAACGCACATGTGTGGCAAAATCATGCGGTAATATCTTCTCCAATACATGCAGTGAGAAAAACGGAACAAAACCTGTCTCGGGCACTACCTCCTCAACAGGCATCAAAGGAAGAGAACAATTCCTGTTCTGTTTGAGTGTTATACATGAGATCGTCTGCATAAAACATCAAACAAGACACAGGCTTTCATCTGACACGCAACAAAAACAATGTTTCCGGTTAAACCACTTTTGAAAAACAAATCCGCCAGTGCAAATGACAAAGATATTATTCGGTAATACAAAACGTTGTACAAAAATAACTTTTGCTGTATGTATTGTTTCATCCTTCCTTTTAGCGGAACGTGTGCCCATTATAGTCTCATGTACACCCAGGTTAGATGAATCAAGATCTTCAGATTCCCACACGATCATCTATATCAGTTCTAAGTCAATCGTTACAGCATCGACGTATTATATCATCACCAATACTGCAGCTTTTACTTTCAAGCCACACATCATTTGTGTCGACTCAGGCAGAGTTAAACCTTTAAAAGAAAACATACAGCGAAAGGTACGCAGAACGGTATTAATGTCATTTCAGTACATAGAAAGGCGATGTGAATGAAAGAGACAGAACATCAATAAAATCTAGACATTGTTGGTGCAATGGCACAGTCTTTCCATTATTAAAGGAAATGAGTGAAGACCGTTCGTTTGGTCGCTTTGCTCATACAGACATGTTTTTCACATTGTTTGCTACTACATAGCTTATCCTTTTCTTCTCATAATCCCTGACCATAGTAGTAAACCGCAGCTGGGGAAAATGTGTTCGAGCTTTATTTGCAGCCTAATCGGCTACTTCATCGATCGAAAACGTTAATACCGTATAACGTATTTACAAAGTTGTCCCTGGATTCCAAACAACGATATTAATAGATTCTCACGGTCTGTTCCTCTGTTCGAAAAATGGCTACAAATAACGTTGCCCGTGTGAAATGAAGCGATAATAATACGTGCATT
Source organism: Hanleya hanleyi (assembly GCA_036873755.1). Classification (NCBI taxonomy): domain Eukaryota; kingdom Metazoa; phylum Mollusca; class Polyplacophora; order Lepidopleurida; family Hanleyidae; genus Hanleya; species Hanleya hanleyi. The sequence continues at coordinate 350,426 of JAVTVY010002181.1, forward strand.
TGTATTAGGAAGTGCGGGCTAATTATCCACAAAAGAACTTATTCTTGGGAATACCAAGCCATGAATTGCAAGTCAATATCCATTATGGTTAAAAAGCTATAGCGATTCCAAAAATGAGCCACCCTCGTCAACTAACACGATAAAAATTTAACTGCGAACACGGGATGCCTCGACTGGCACAACAGCAATATGAAAGCGAAATGGATAACGTTCTATCAGAGGGAGATGAAATAAACAGGTCACCAAAAATACGACGAGAGAACCACTTCACGGCTAATTTTATAGAGCAGGATTTTTTCTATATATCTCTAAAATTATCGTTGGTATATTCTTGACATTTCATAGGCAAAAACAAATATATTCTCATAATAAAATAGTGATGAGTGGATTTCTCTAATGAGAAGGAAAAGATGATAATTTCCTAAATTGTCAAAAATCTCGTTTTTAGCTCATCTGGGCTGAAGGCCCGATGGGCTAATGTCATGGCCCGATTGTCCGTCGTTCGTCGTCCGTAAACATTTTCTTCTCTGAAACGGCTAGGTCGATTAAGTTGAAATTTGGCGTGCATGTTCCCCCAAATGAGTACACCGGAATGTGTTCATGCGGTGTCGAGATGATTTTAAATATGGCTGCCATGGCGGCCATCTTAAATTTGCCAGTGAAATCTTGTCATTATTTTTCGGTAACAACTTCATGGATCTTTCCCAAATTT